>CM035169.1:10328478-10736627 GCA_020205615.1 Panax quinquefolius
AGAGATTTAAAGACTCATTGAGAAAATGTCCACACCATGGGATTCCTAAATGGCTTCAGTGCAAACTTTTATAATTCATTTATTCAAAGACAAAGAGATCGAGTATAGATGTTGCAATGAGGAGGAGCTATTATGGCCAAGAATTGTGATGAGGGTATCAATTGCTTGAAACCATGGCGCACTAATAATTATCAAGTGTACAACAAAGAAGAACGACGCACCAAGGACAAGAGGGGTTATAAAGTGGATGCGATGACAAAGATTATCGCCAAGTGATGTACTGATTGGCTTCACAAAAAAGATAGATGCACTGGGGGTACAAACCACCTCTGAAAATGGAAACTATTTGTGAAATATATGCGGGTAGCCACTCAAGTGATCGATGTGCAATAAATCTGAGTCACCCATTTTGTTTCCGGTTATAACAAAAAAGAGGCGCTTATCCAAACAAATACAATCCAGAGTGAGAAACAACTCAAATTTTTCTTGAGTAATAATCAAATCACATGTTCAAGCCCAAGCTCCAAGGCAATCATATCCACCGGATTTCACCCACATCAACAATCTCAACAACACCCACAACCTCATCAACCTCGATAAGCTATCACAAATGGAAGAATTGTTGGCAAGATTGGCAACCTCATTTAAGCCACAACGAAAAACCAATCACCGCAATAAAGAATCTTGAGAACCAAATCAAGCGAGATAGCTAGTGCTTTGAATACTAGAACTCGTGTTCTTTACCTAGTGATACGGAGAAAAATCCAAGGAATGATGGAAATGAACATTGTAAGGCGCGCTTACACTCGTAAGTGGGAAGGAGTCGACTACGATTTGTATTTTACAAAAAGAAAATAATTTCGCCGAGGATGGTGAAAAGAGAGTGGAAATTCGTAAAAGTAACTGGGAAAAATGTTGTGAAAAAACAACAAGAAGATAAGCAAACAACAATCGTACCACCCGTGCTGCTTCCTCAAAGATTTCAAAAGCGTAAATTAGATAGACAATTTTCAAAATTTTAGAAGTGTTCAAAAGTCGCAAATCAACATTCCATTCGCAGATGCTTTAGAACAAATGCCTAGCTATGCAAAAATTCATGAAAGATATTTTAGCAAGAAAGAGGAAGCTAGGGATTTTGAAACCAGAAGGCTGACAGAAGAATGTAGCGCAATTCTGCAAAGAAAGTTACCACCGAAGTCAAGGATCCGGGTAGCTTCACCATACCGTAATGATTGGACCCAGCTTCTTTAACAGATGTTCAGTGATTTGGGTGCGAGTATTAACTTGATGCCGCTTTCGATCTACACGCAGCTTAGGATTACCAAAGACCAAAGCCAACAAATATCTCTTTACAAACCGCAGATAGATCGTTGACATACCCTAGGGGGCATCGTGGAAGACATATTAGTGAAGGTGGACAAATTCATATTTCCAAATTGACTCATCATTGTGTTGACTATGAAGAGGATAAAGACATACCCATTATCCTTGAAGACCATTTTTAGCCACCGGAAGGACATTAATTGATGTACAAAAGGGAGAGTTAACGATGAGAGTCCAAGATGAAGAAGTAACGCTTAATGTTTTCAAGGCTATGAAATTCCAGGAGGAGAGGAAGAGTGCTTTAGAGTCGATCCGATCAAGAAGCAACTACAGGGTATTTAGTGAATTTGTGAACGAAGACCCTCTTGAAAGTGCATTGGTTAGTGAAAATTTATTTGATGACTCAACTGTGTTAGAATGGGTTCAAATGTTAGATTCAAAGACCAAGTTCACACGAAGTTTGCAAAAATTTGAACCTATGGATTTTTGGGGAAAGTTTGGATGAAAAGGTAAAATCATCTTTAAAGAACCGCCCACCTTGAACTTAAGCCATTGCTTAACCATCTACTAGATGCCTACCTTGGTTCTTCTTCTACCTTTCCAAATATTATTTCGCATCACTTGATAAGGTTCAAGAAGAAAAGCTACTAAGGTACTTCTAAATTCAAGACCGCTTCTTGGGTGGACTCTCATGCGGATATCAAGGAATAAGCCCATCAATTTGCATGCATAAGATTCTAATGGAAGATGAAGCGAAACCGATTATCGAACAACAACGAAGACTCAATCCCATCATGAAGGAAGTTGTAAAAAAGGAAATCATTAAATGGTTGATGCGCGGAATTATCTACCCTATCTCGATAGCTTTCATGGTAAGTCCAGCTTCATCAGTGTGCCAAAGAAAGGGGGGAATGATGAGTTGCAAATGAGCGTAATGAATTGATCCCGACTCGAATGATTCCACGGTCAAGCGGTGTGTATGGATTATAGAAAGTTGAACAATGCCACCGTAAGGACCATTTTCCTATACCATTCATAGATCGATGTTGGACAAAGCTTGCAGGATACGAGTATTATTGTTTTATGGATGGATACTCGTGTTATAACCAGATTGCCATCGCACCGAGGATCGTGAGAAGACGACATTCACATGCCCATATGGTACCTTTGCTTTTCGCATAATGTCTTTTGATTATGTAATGCGCGCCTACGACATTTCAATCTGGTATGATGGCTATTTTCTCCGATATGGTCGAACAAAATCTTGAGGTATTTATGGATGATTTTTCGCTTTTGGGATTCATTTGATTATTGTTTGAAAATCTCACTCTCGTGCTCAAACGTGTATGGAAACGAATTTGGTTTTAAACCGAGAGAAATGTCATTTTATGGTGCAAGAGGAAATAATCTGGGTCATCGAAAGTGTCATCAAAAGGAATCAAGTTGATAGAGCTAAGATCAAAACCATCGAGAGCCCGCCACCACCTATTTCAAAGAAGGGTATTCAAGTTTTTTGGACACGCCGTTTCTATAGACGATTTATAAAAGACTTCTCCAAAATCACGAAACCACTTTGCAATCTTTTGGAGAAGGATGTCCCATTCAACTTCGATCAAGCATGCCTAAAGCTTTTGATGTGTCAAAAAAAACTTGTTACCGCACCGTAATCATAGCGCCGCATTGAGTATCCCATTCAATTAATGTGTGATGCTAATGACTTTGCGATTGGCGCAGCTTCTTGCAAACGAAAGGATAAAATTTTTCATGCTATATACTATGCTAAGAAGACATTAACTGGATGCCCAACCTAATTATACCACTACCGGAAGGAGCTATTAGCAGCTTGTTTATGCATTTGATAAATTTCGATCATATTTGATTGGGACAAAAGTGATCGTGTTTACAGATCATTCGACAATTAAGTACTTAATAAAGAAAGAAGGACGCGGTTTAGATTAATTAGATGGGTATTATTGCTACAAGAGTTCGACTTGAGAGATCCGGACCTAAAAGGAAATGTATAATCGTGTTGTTGATCATTTATCACGATTAGAGAATGCAGAATCAAAAAAATGACACAACAAAGTGATCAATGAATTTTTCCCTGATGAACAACTGTTTGCGAGTAAGGATGGATACTCCATGGTATGCGCAGATTACGAAATTTCATTGTGAGTAAGGTGTTTCCACCAGATTTAACAAGTCAATGTAAGAAGAAATTTCTCCATGATGTGAAACAAGATTTATGGGATGAACCGCTTTTATTTAAACAATGTGGAGATCAAGTCATAAGAAGGTGTGTTCCTAAGTTGAAATGGAAAATATTCTCTACCAATGTCATGCATCTAACTACGGTGGACATTTTGCGGGAGAAAGAACTGGCAATGGGCTAAGGTGCTTCAATGTGGGTTCTTCCGCCAACACTCTTTAAGGATGCCCGTGTGTTTTCATTGAAATGTGACAGATGCCAAAGAGTGGGTAATATATCAAAGTCGACAAGAGATGCCACTAAACATGATCTTAGAAGTCGAATTGTTTGATGTTTGGGGCATCGACTTCATGGGACCATTTCCATCATCTTTAGCAACTCCTATATACTTCTAGCGGTGGACTACGTTTCAAGTGGGTAGAAGCTATAGCATCGCCCACCAATGATGCTAAAGTTGTGGTTACGCTCATTCTAAGAAGACTATTTTCTCTAGATTCGGCACTCCTCGTGCAATCATTAGTGATGAAGGCACGACTTCACTCAGAATAAGCGCTTCTCACCTATTCTCGCTAAGACGAGTCACTCATAAGATAGCTATCGCTACCATCCACAAACAAGCTGGTCAAGCGAGGTATCTAATCGAGAAGTGAAGTTTAACCTCGAGAAGATAAGTGAACCCTAGTCGGAAAGATCGGGCTAGTAAGTCGGATGATGCTTTACGGGCATATCGTACAACTTTTACAAAACCCCGATAGGGATGTCTCCGTCTGAGTTAGTATATGGGAAGGCATGCCATCTTCCGGTTGAACTAGAACACGTTGCTTTATTGGGCAATTCGGAAGTTAAACTTTGATATGCATGTCATGGGAGAGAAGCGCCTCTTACAATCGAACCAAATGGATGAATTCTGACTCCAATCATACGAGAACGCCGGGTTATATAAAGAAAAGGTTAAGAGGTGGCATGATGAGAAAATTCGAAAGAAAGTTCAAGCAGGCAAATAAAGGCTATTATACAATTCAAGGCTTAAATTGTTTCCAGTGAGTTGAAATCCTCATTGGTCGTGGCCATTTATCATTACAAAAGTTTATCCTCACGGAAATGTGGAGGTGGAAGACCTCTTGATGCTAAACGAAATTTCAAAGTCAACTACGAGATTGAAACACTACTATGGGGTCAGGTTGATCGTGAAAGGACATCACCAACCTTGGCATTGATTAGAACAGAGAAGAAAGTCAAATCAAGACTATAAACTAAGCGTTAATCGGGAGGCAACCTGTGAATTTTTATTGTTATTTTCTATTTTTACTTTTATTTTGTTTAATTTGCTTTTATCGTTAGTTTATTTAGTGGTTAAACTTTTATAATTTAGGTTTTGTTACACCCCTATGTTCTCTAACATGATATTTAATTGATTTCGTGGTAGAAACATGAATTCTTATTTCATTAATGTTTGACTTGGGCCACTACGACTTACCCAAATGGGGGTCTCTCTCGAAGCCAAGCACTTATGAGCTCAATAGAAGAATATCCATTTGTCAAATTCTCATATTTCTAATCATTTCTCTCATTTTTAGTGTTATTGAATTGCTAAAGGGTGTGTGTAGGTTATTTATTTATTTATTTATTTTATTTAGGCTTAATCTTTAATGTTGGTTAGTTTTCTTTTATTTTAGAATGTAGTTTATCTAGGTTATGGTTTAGAATAAGTCTTAATTTAAGTTGTGGTATGTAGGTTGGGAGCACAAAGAAGCAAACAAGAAACCAAAGGCCCAAGACATGCCCAAGCGCTTAAAGCGCCAAGCCAGCACAAGCCAAGCGCCTAGCGCCCACTTGACAGAGAGAGCCTGTAGACGAGCACCAAGCGCCAGCGCCCATACCTAGGCTGCCAAGCGCTTAGCGCCCAAAGTCGATAGCATACACAAGACCCAAGCGCTGGCGGTCAAATCAAGGTAATTCCAAGCGCCTTAGCGCTCCATAATGCATTTCCACACATATCGCCACCTAGCGCTTAAAGGGTCAAAATTAAGATACTCAGCGCCTAGCGCCACGTCACATCTTTAAAAAAATATAAGCCCTAATCTGCAATACAAATCAAACCCAAATCAAACACTCTCTTGCTCTCCCACTCCAATTCAAACTCACTCAAATCACAACCTCCTCTAATTTAGCCACTATAATCAACGCTTTTCTTGATAAGCCTAATCAAACACTCAATCTCCTACCCAAACCAAGGCACTTAATCTCCATATGGTCATCCTTCATCACCAATTCGGCACCAACTCACATTCCAAGCCACATCTATCTCAAGTAAGTGCTCAACCCTCAAAAAATTGCTCCCTACAACTTTGATCGAACATCATATCCGCTATAACCAAGTAAGTGCACAAGATTTTATTGCAAATTATTTGGTTTTGCTTGGATAGTAGCTAAGGTAGTAAGTTGAAGTTGGTTATTTCATCAGTTGGCTCAAGTGGATTTGGGTACTTCTCATTGTTGCTTGTATTGCATTGACGACTAGTGTGCTTAGTTATTAACAAATTTGGTGAAAATTAAGTTTGGGGAGTGCTACTACCAATAGTGTTCAAAATTTGTGCACACCAAGTGTTCGATATATTGTCACAAAGAGGATCGGCCCATACTAAGCCTCTAAACATCGCCTATTGGGCAAACAATTCACACACAAGACTCATGGCTACTAAAAGGCAAAGAGGCGAGACTTCTGCACTTCACTAAGTATGACAAAAAGAGATTTGTAAGTGCTAGTGCATCCGAAAAAGATATTACAATGTGCTTTCTAGTAAACGCTAATTCTCGAAAGCGTGGATTATTGCCAGAGGCGTAAGATGGGGAGTTACTACAAATGATTGGAAGCAGAAGATGGGGTAACTTCGCATCCCAACCGGATTCATCGGTCATTAAAATTGTTAAGGAATTCTATGCCAATGCAAAAGATGTTGTTGGTAACATAATTTGGGTTCGCTAAAATCAAATGGAGGTCGGGCTTAGGACAATAAATGCTTACTACTACTTGAACATAATACCTAATAATGGTTACATGCAATATTTAGAGCACGAAATAGACTACATGGAGATCATTCAAGCTTTGTATGTACCGAAACAACATGGAAATTAATGATCAACAAGAAGTGTCGTTTTGTTCCTCGCATCCGCACTAGCGCAGCTATGGGAAAGCATGGCATGCCTTTATTTGTGCAGCAAGTCGATGCCGCAGGTATATGAGTGATGTTATAAATCAACGGGCGCGTTGCTTTTCAGCATCAGCACAAGGAAAAATGATAGATGTGGGTCATATTATACATGATTCAATTGACAAAGCAATTCGAGGAGGGACCTCGTGGATTACCTCACCCATCTTTGATCACCGGACTATGTCAACAAGTTTGGAGTCAAATGGGATGCCAAGAAGCTAGATAACCTCCCTTAAATTGCGATCGACCACTCGCTTATTAAGAAGTATAAGGTATGGGGTGGTGGTATACCACACCCGAGAGGGTTAGGTTCATTATCGTGCCTCCCGAGTCCGCAAATTGCCTAATCAACAATTACACGATAATCCTCCCGCAATGGAAGTTCGGGGCCACCACCAAATTTTTTGAAGATATTCACCGAGAATTAAGAAATCAAACTAGAAGGATTGACATGGTGGCTACTAGAGTTCAACAGGGGTTTCGACCGGGTTGAAAGAAATCAGATAGCCTAGCTCAAATGACAAACAGAGATGTATCGAATCAGAAGTGCAACATTCCTAGAGATGTTCGATCAAGATGAATCCAAATTACCGCCTCCTACCAATTTCCCCATTGTCTGCAGTACCCTACCGACTACCCCTTCAAGATGAGGTTGATGAAGAAGAAGACGAGGATACTAACGAGGAATAAGGCATCTATCTTCCGTGGAAGTCCTCAAAGGCCTAATTTCTTATGTTTTGTTTGTTATATACAATGAGGACATCAGACAGGTGAAGTTTGGGGTGCATTCATTGTAGTATTCATTCATTTAGTAGTTTTTGCATTCATGTAGTATTCATTTAGTAGTTTTTGCATTCATTTAAGTTTTTCATGTAATTTTCATTCTACTTTCTTAAAAAAAAATTAAAAAAAAAAATTAATTAATTAAAAAAAAAAATTCAAATATTCAGTGTTTTCAAATTTGCTAGATAGTTTAAGTCTATTTGGCCAGTGATGAGATTGGAATTGAGTAGACAAGTATAGTACTGACTGTTAAGACTGTGATGTGATTTCTTGTCATGATTTGAATCTTTACCTGTTTGAAACCGATATAATAAGGATAAGACAAGAAAAAACAACTATGCTGACCGATTGAGTCTAAATTGACACATAGTGGACTTCTTGAGGATAATACTAGTTTGAATGAATGAAAGACATGAATAAAGTAGAGATGACCAAATTTAGACAAAACTTAAGTTTGGGGGAAAATTTGGGATATATAAGCTTCAAAAAAAAAAAAAAATACCGTAGTAGCTAGTTTGTTTTGGGGCCTTTGTTACTTGAGCAAATATCACGCAAGGGGTGTCTTAACACCTAGCGCCTCTAAGGTCTTATATGGTCCGGGAGTCGTTGGTTGAAAGCTCGCTAAGGGCAAGACCATAGCCTAATGGAATGAGACATCGCATATCATGGTTTAAAAAAAAAAAAAAAAAAAAAATAAACGGGAAAAGAGCAAAAAGCCCCGTAATGATAAGTAAAACATAAGTATCCCTGGATTGACTCTTGAATTTGGTGGATGTTTGACTTTAGTTGGATCTAGCTTGTTCGTGAATTTTGTGAGTTGACACTATATGACGCCTTTAAAGAGATCTATTATGTTTTGTATTTAGCATTATATTAGTTAGCATTGTTGTTCAAAGACACACACTATATCGAGAATAACAGGTAAGATTTGATGATCGACCAGAAATTATTAATCTGTCTTGATATGATGTACTAAGCATGTTTAATCTGATTTCTCCGAGGCTCGATGAATAGATTTTGTTCGCTTGATCACCAAATTTTAGGCACGTAGATAAATCAGATTGCATATTTAGTTATCAGATTGTGTTTTATTGCTTGAGACAAGCGAATTGGTTAAGTTTGGGGGTATTTGATGAGTAGGTTTTATACCTATGAACTGATATTATTAAACTTAATTATTGCTATCTTTAATTGTTTTTAGTATCTTTTTATCTATTTTTGTGTTTATTTTGTGTAGGTTGGAGCCGGAGGGACAAATTGGTCATTTTGGAGAAGAAAAAGGTCAAAATCATTAAAATTAGAGCCGAGTGGCATTTTTGTAATTACGTGGTCTCGTCGTCAGCCCTAGGCGCTTGAAATGAGCCAGGTTGAGCGCCCAGCGCCAGCGTAGCAAAAAGGAGATTTTCTACTTCCAAGTGGGTGGTCAAGCCAAAAGGAATCTGAATGAGAGGGAGACTAATACAAATAGGAGGAGACCTTAGAAAAGACGATCACTCAATTTTTAAGGGTTTCACAGAGAGAACTACGAAGAAAAAACACGAAGGAAAATTGCAAGTACGTGAAGATCAAAGAGAGAGTATTGGAGAAAATTCGAGTTTCTTCTTCTCTTCTAGTTTTATCTTTTGTAATTATCTCGATGTTTGGATTATTAATCTGGATGATGTTTTTTCTTTATTATTATTATGAACTAAATTTTCATTAAGATTGCAACTTAACTTGGTATGTAGTTTAAATTGAACCTTCCCATCGAATGAAGTTGGTTTTTATGAATTGTTTATTATATCTTTTGCTTATTGATTAATTGTTTGGCCAACAATTATTGTGATAATATATATAAAATTGGAAGATGGAGTATAGATTAAGATCCGGATATGATAACATCTGCTCATATAATCCGAATAGGGTTAATATGATTAGCATGTAGGATAGAATATACCTATGTGTCTTTTGTATCCTTTGAAAGAATTTATGCGTAAACCCTAATTAACTCGATTCACATAGGAATATAGTGAATTAATTGAGAAGGGTGTTCTTGTAATTTTGTGTCTTAAGGATCTGGAGTTAGGAGGATTTGTTCACGTGTTTTGGAAAAAGTGTGTGAATTTTATAAATCATTCTTGGATAATGATTCATATTAATTAATTGCTTTAAATGGGAAGTGAATTGATTTAAATGAAATACCAAGGAAGTTGTAATCTTAACCTATTAAATCATAGCTTATTCTTGTGAAATTTTGATTCTTAATCATTAGTTTTGTTAAGTTTAAATTTCAAATCAAAAACAAAATTTCGTAGTTTAAAATAGGATTAATTGCATTAGAATTAGTAATTGATAAATATTAGTCTATTTCCTCGTGGGAATGATATCCTTGCTTGCTAAATATTATAATTGAACGCGTATACTTGCGTGGTAAAGTGCTATTAAAAATTAGGCAACAGGAAGATATAGCCGAACAAATGCTTCGGGTGGATGAGTTGAGGGACGAAGCATCTAGCCATGTTCATTCCGAAAGACGGAGTAGGCATAAGGAGATACCCCGTCGGAAGGGTAAGGAGCCGGAAAATTCTATGCGTGTGTCCGAGGATCGTTCTCACAAGAGAGGAGATCAAGAAGCGAGAACACCTCGGCCTCGAAGAAGGCACTGATAGTCGTTGGATCAATTCATCGCGACGATGAAAGACGAAGAAGCAGGTCGAGAGAAATCGTGCCAGAAACCCGAAGGGGAGAGTACCGACACAACCGTTCTCATCATGAGGATGAGATTATACACCCTAGTAGATCAAGAAGTCCCACAAGGGCAGTGGGATCGGCAGGGAGAGGTCGATCCATTCCAAGGTCTAACGTCGCTCAAGAGAAGGAGATCTCATCACAACCCGAAAGGTGTTGATTTTACAGTAAAGGAGTTGAAAGAACTCAAAAATAGTTAATTTGAGGTCCAACAGTGAAGGACACTCTGGAAAGAAGGCGTCCCCTTTTTCCTCCGATATTCTCAAAGAGAAGGTAGATATTACCAAAAAGTTGCCTCGTATGGAAAGCTATGATGGGTCCGGAGATCCTTATGATCATAGTCAGGCGTTTGACCGGCTAATGGATTACTATGACTTCACTGATACTGCCAAGTGTCACACTTTTGTCACGACGTTGAGAAAAGACGCAAGACAGTGGATGGGGACTTTACCATCGGATTCGATTTCCTCGTGGACCGAGCTTTGTGATAAGTTCCATGACGCTTTGGAAGCAACCAAGAAGAAGGGGAAAGCTTCTGAGCTCTTTAAGATGAGATCCCAAGTAGCTTCACCAATGATTCTTTAGGCCAATATGTAAAGAGGTTTAGGGAAGCGGTCGGTCAGTGTCCGATCTTAATGATCTCCAAGTTTGTTGGTTTGTTCCAGAATCTGCCATCTGGTTAAATCGGAGAAATTGGTAAAGAAGTTGATGTTTCACCATCCGAAAAGCCTAGCAGAAGCCTTTGACAAGGCAGAGGGCTATATTGTTGTAGAAGAGGCTATGAATAGTCTGAAAAATCCTTCTTTGAGCCAATTAAAGGAGGTAGAGGTTCCCAAGACTGATGTTGATCAGAGAAGAGTGGGGGGGTACAACCAAGGAGCAGAAGGTAGTTCGAAGAAGTACAATAACTCGTGGCGACAAGGCAGCAGTCGTACACCTGTTTCTACCCCGAAGGTCAATAAGGTCTACACCCAATTGAATATGGAAAGGTCGATAATTTTGGATCAGATCAGAAACCAGCCTTTCTTTGAGCCACCTCGTGATAATTACAGGATGGGACATGGAAACCCTCGTAAATATTGTGGTTATCATCAAGCTGCTGGTCATGACACTAATGAGTGTTGTAATTTAAAGGATTTTGTGGAGAGCAAGATTAAAAGCGGCTTGGCGATTCGAAGATGTGGTGAGAAGGACCGTCGTGGTCGTGATTATCAATCGTCTTAGCTTCAAAGCGGTTCAAGCACCACCCATTCAAAATGCTCCAAACCACCACCAAGGCGAAGTCGTTGATGTAATAACCGGTGGATCTGCATTGGAAAGTTAGTAGGGAAGAAGAAGGGCTTATCTTGATTCGGTCATGTCGATGATGATGCTACCTTGAAGATTGACCTTTTCCAGAACCGCTCATATCATTTACTTGATCGCGGATTATCCTTCTGAGCCCATCGAACCGCATGAAGGGGCATTGGTGATCACAAAGTAGCAAGTAGGCTTCGGTGGATGTGAAACGCATGATGATAGACAACGGATCTTCTGTGGACATTCTTTATGCCCATGCTTATCAGATGATGCATCTCGATGGGCACAAAATGGAGGTCGGACAAGAGGCTCCTCTATACGGTTTCGGCAACGACCCCGTCAAAGTTGCAGGCACTATTGAACTTTCGGTTATCTTCGGCACGGCCCCTCAGCAGGTAGAGATAACGTGTAAATTTTATGTTGTGCATGTGGATTCTACCTCTGGCGCCATTCGGAAGACCTCGTTGTGACTCTTCAAGTTTGTGACCTCCATCCCACATTTAAAAATCAAATTCCCCGGTAGCATGGAGTAGAGAGGTGGTGGGTGACTTAGACCGGCCAAAGCGATGTTATCGAAATCTTTGTTATTTCATCCGGAATGGGGTCGATGAAAGAAAAAAGATGATGGCAATTGAGATCAAACCCTTCACCGAGAGCAGCTCAGAACCATTGGTGATCCCCGCTGGAGAGACGGAGGAGATTGAGTTGGTCATCGAAAAGCCGGACAAGACGGTGAGGATTGGTTCAGGTCTACCAGAACCTCTTCGGACGAACCTTATGGAACTCTTACGATGTTATGCCGATATTTTTGCATGGGAGCCACAAGACATGCCTGGAGTTAGCCGAAAGGTTGCTGAGCATAAACTGAAGATAGATCCATCGAAGAAGCCCGGTTAAATCGGAAAGAAAGCGGATATTTGCTCTACAGCGACAGAAGATCATAGATGAGGAGGTTGCAAAATTACTAGCTGCTGACTTCATCTACGAGATTGATTACCCAGAATGGATAGCAAATGTGGTGTTGGTGCAGAAGCAGAATGGAAAGTGGCGGGTTTGCATCGACTACACCGATCTCAACAAGGCTTGTCCGAAGGACTTTTATCCTCTACCCCATATCGATCAGCTCATCGATGCCACTTCGGGGTATGCATTACTAAGTTTTATGGATGCTTTTTCAGGTTATCATCAAATATCCATGTGCAGAGAAGACATTCCAAAGACAGCGTTCATTACACACCGTTCGGTGTATGCCTACAAAAAAATGACTTTTGGCCTCATAAATGCTTTGGAGCTACCTACCAAAAGGATGATGAACTTCATCTTCGATAGCGGTTTGGGAGGAACATGGAAGCTTATGTAGATGACATGATCGTAAAGAGTATCAGATTCATAAGCATTTGGATGACCGGAGGAATGCTTTCAGACCGCTCGTTATCGTCAATTGAGACTCAATCCGGCCAAATGTACTTTCTACGGTCTTTGGAAAGTTTCTAGGTTACCCGGTCGGTCGGAGGGCATCGAGGCCAATCCGGAGAAGATCCGGGCCATTCTTGACATGAAGACTCTCTCGGTCCATTCAAGGACGCCCAGTGTTCGGTGGTAGGATTCTTTGCTTTGAGGAGGTTCGCGCCAAATCTGGAGAGATGCCTTCCTTTCTTTGACACATTGAAAGGATCAAGAATGCGAAGACGTTCAGTGGACTTGGTGTGAAGACGCGTCTTCCAAGGCATAAAGACATATCTCGCTTTCCGCTTCCTTTATTAGTAAAGCCCACCCGTGAGAGACCTTATATTTATACCTTGCAAAGAAGTTCATTGGCGGTTGGAAGCGGTGTTGGTTCGGAGATCGGTGGGAAGCGGCATCCGGCCTATTATATCGACCCACGTCCCACGAGATTACGAAACCGGTATCCAAATATTGAGAAATTTGCCTTTGCTTTAATAATTGCCGGTAGAAAGCTTCACAATATTTTCAAGGTCGACTCTCGGTCGTACCTATACACGGATCGACCAATGAAGAAGGTCTTGGGCAAGCCGAGAGGTCTCGAGGCGGACTAGCGGCGTGGACTATGGAGTTATCTCAATTTTTATCGAGTATCATCCCCGAATCGCCATTAAAGGCCAAGCCTGGCCGACTTTATGGTAGAATGCTTTCGTTCACCGGCGAATCGCGAGTTCTTGGGAAGCGAATCTTCGATCGGCGGTGGCCATTCTTCAAATAGGTCGAGAAAGGCGTGGTATTTGTATGCAGATGGATCCTCCACGATGACTGTTAGTGGAGCAGGAATTATCTTAATAAGTCCGGAAGGGTTCAAGGTCCAGCAGGCCATCAGATTCTCGTTTAAAGCGACGAACAATGAAGCTGAATACGAAGCGGTGTTAGCAGGTGTCCGATTGGCGAAGAGTCTCGAAGTCCAACAGTTGATTATCTATAGTGATTCTCAGTTGGTCGTTAAACAGTTGTCGGGAGATTATGAAGCTCGTGGGACCCGAATGATCAAATATCTGGCGGAATTAAGAGACCAACTTCAATATTTCGCTTCGTATGAGTTTCAGAGTATAGGCGTAGTGACAATTCTATTGCTTGCGCATTGTCAAAGTTCGGCCACTCTGAGATCTGAGATGTTTTTCATGGATCGGTATATTTGGAAGTTTCGCAACCAAGTGTTGTTCAAGACGAAGCGTTGATGTGTATCGAAGCGATCTGGTGCTGGATGACCCCCTACATCGAGTATTTGGCAGATGGCGTCCTTCCTTCGGATCAGATGCTGGCAAAGAAGATTAAGTACAAGAGTGCCAATTTTAGTCTTATTGATGGGGATCTCTATCGATTGGCATTTTCTTCACCGTTGTTGAAATGTTTGGTTCCGTCCGAAGCCGAGTATGCTCTTGGGAGGTTCAATGAAGGTATTTGCGGTGATCATATGGTACGCCAAGAGTCTTTGGCTCATAAAATACTTCGACAAGGATACTATTGGTCTACAATTTTCTAAGAAGCTACAGAGTACATCAAGAAATGTGAAAATGTCACTCAATAGTTCGATCCGCGATCGACCACCCAAGAGCTATACTCAATTTTATCTCCTATACCCTTCATTTATCTGGGGGTGGATATATTGGGACCGTTACCTAAAGCTAAAGGCCGAGTTAACCTTCATGAATTCTTTATTGATTATATGACTAAGTGGGTGAGGCAAAACCACTTCGATCAATAACGGAACAGGAGTGCTTAAAGTTTATAAAGGAGTCTGTGGTGTTTCGCTTCGGGATCCCTAAAGTGTTGATATCGGATAACGGACGCCAGTTAAATGGGTTCAAAATTTGAAGAATTTTTGAATGATCCGGGATTCAACACAAGAAGACTTCATGGCTCATCCACGATCGAATGGGCAAGTCAAGGTGACCAACAGACGCCGAAATCGGAATCAAGCGTAGATTGGATGAAGCTAAGGGAGATGGCGGAAGAATTCTTTGGCGTCTTTGTGGGCATATCGAACTACACCAAGGACTACTACGGATTAAGCCCTTCCGTTGGCCTATGGTAATGATGCGATGCCTTAGTCCCACGAAATCGGATCTCCAAGTCTTGGGTAAGTCAATTCAAAGAAATCTACAACGACGAAGGACCGAAAGTTAACTTGGACCTCTTAGGCGAAGTCGAGAGAGAAGCTTTGCTCAAATTGGTACGCTTATCAACAAAGGGTGGCCAAACATTACAACAAAGGGTCAAACTTCGTAGATTCAAGTAGGAGACTTAAATCCTTAGAAAGCCAAGCTTCTACACCTCAAAACACAGAAAGCTAATGCCGAATCGGAAGGGCCATATGAAGTGATCAAGTACCAAAGCCAGTACTTATCGGTTAAAAGGCACTCGATGGTTCGAGATCAAGAATACTTGGCATCTTGGGCGAAGCTTGAAATATTTTCATAAAGATTAAGTCGGTTCACTGGGAAGTCTGTATACGATTGTTCGTTATTAATAAAAGGTTACTTTTTCATAATTGGTCCCAGTCCTATTTGTCCAGAAGGTCACTATGGTGTAAGGAGGTATGGTAGGACTCATCGGCCATTCGATGGTAGCCCAAGGTCCTTTTGATCCTATATTGATCTTATCGAGGTGGTAAGTCAATGGTCACTATTGGTCCTGGTCCTATTTGTCCGAAGGTCACTATGGTGTAAGGAGGTATGGTAGGACTCGCTGGCCATTCGATGGTAGCCCAAGGTCCTTTTGATCCTATATTGATCTTATCAGGGTGGTAAGTCAATGGTCACTATTGGTCCTGGTCCTATTTGTCCGAAGGTCACTATGGTGTAAGGAGGTATGGTAGGACTCGCTGGTCATTCGATGGTAGCCCAAGGTCCTTTTGATCCTATATTGATCTTATCAGGGTGGTAAGTCAATGGTCACTATTGGTCCTGGTCCTATTTGTCCGAAGGTCACTATGGTGTAAGGAGGTATGGTAGGACTCGCTGGCCATTCGATGGTAGCCTAAAGTCCTTATGATCCTATATTGATCTTATCAGGGTGGTAAGTCAATGGTCACTATTGATCCTTATATCTTGATCCTTGAATCTTGGTCCTTATATACTTGTTATACCCCGAGTGGTAAGTAAGATTCTGATGGTGTAAGGAGGATCAGCCAAATTTACCTCACATATGACCGATCTCACTCTTCGGTACCGATGAGTATATATTACTTTATTTTGTTTAAGTGTTGAGTTCAGTTCATTCAATTCAGTTAAGTTGAATCCTGTCCGTAAAATTCAATTCACTTCATTTCATAAATTAACTGTTATATGCCATATCTAATTTACTAGTTGGGTTCAGTTTATTGATACTGAATTATTGACAAGAAATTGATCAAAACAGAAGTCATAATCAAGACAGTTGAAGATTTATCAATAATATAAAACATTCATTCATTCAAGTCAATCATAAACTAATCACATGAACATAAAAAGCTTAAAGTAGTTAAATTATTACATAGAACAAAAACAGAGATGGACATTGAAATTTGCCATCATCGAAGTTGAGCAATCTTAGGGTCCAACTGAAAGCGTACCATGGCTTCTCTTTTCCTCGTTCTCGGCAATCTTCATACCCCTCCGAATATACCTTCATGATTTCAGCATTAAGTTCGTCCGAGTCCCTGTAGTCCGCCTGAATCTGCTTCCGGAGCTCTTCAGTCAGAAGAGGACCTCGTCCCTCAAGATCCTTTATTTTGTGGCGGAGCTTGTGACGTTTAGCCTTATGCCTTCGTGCTTCGTGTTGAGCCTTCGTCTCAGCCTCACCAAGTTGTATGACCAAACTTCGGTTGGCTGAAGAAAACTCCTCATTTTTTGCCTTCAGGAGTAAGTTTTCTTCAACCAAACCAGCGTTCCAGTCGATCGAGTTTGTTAGGTCGGGCTTGGACGCAGACCCAACCCATCCTCGTGGCCCTTAATTCGTCATCGACGTCTTGAAATCCATCCTAGCCCGATCTAATTACATTTTGAAGACCGTTGATGGTATGAAAAACATCTTCACGACCGACTCTCTCTCGGTCCAAGGTCGATTTCAACATATTTATCTCTTGTCTCATGAAATCTTCCTCGGCCTCTCCATTTATGTGTCTCGGACGCAGTCGTCCGAAGACAGCATTAGCCTGCATATTTTCAAAATATTTAAGTCAAATGTCCAAATATTCAAAAGAAAGCAGAGATATAGAGGAAGAAGAGATTGTTATTTACCTTAGCCAAATAGCTCATCCCCTTATCGAGAAGATTTCCGTCTGTATGATCACTGAACCGGTGGTCGTCAGTGTTCCGAACGAAAGCTCCGAAGAGGTCGAAGGGAAGTTGGCATTGAACACAGGGCCACGAGTCGTCGAGATCCCACACCCTCGGCATGGTAACTCGACTGAGGGGACCAAGGGTCGTTCGAGAAAGTCTCGGCCTTTCAGGAGAGAGAGTGGGCTGTTCGGGAGGGGTGGGGTCTGCGTGTACAGTTTCAATTGTGGGAGATTTATTTGGGGTTGGTCCTTTGGGTGTTGAAGCAGAGGCAGAACTCGGATGGCTATCTCGAGTCGTCGTTTTCTCTTCTGGATAGCGTCGGAATCCTTAAATCACAGTCACCGTCCTCTTGAATCAGATTTCTGAGGGGCACGAAGGGTGGGATGACCGAAGACTGAGGCACCCTGAGTTCTTCGTCAGTTAGAGGGGTTATTTTTATTTTTAATTTTTTGGTCCGAAGTATATTTCTTCGATCAGGGCGATCAAGTAAACCGCCTGATCGAGGAATGGTTCTGGGGGTTGGTTCTATTTCTGGTGTGGATTCGGGAGGGGTGACAAGAAGGGTTGACCTGGGTTTTCTGGTGGCTCTCCTCTTCTGTCGAGGGTGAAGGGTCTCTTCTGGTATGAGAACCTCTTCGGCCTCTGCTTCTTCTGTTTGAAATTCATCCGTATGAATTTACGGGGTTGAATTCGACTTCGAGGAGTAGCTTGGTTGGTATAGTCTCGATTGCTTAAAGACTTCCGGACAAAAAATCTTGAACTTCTTTATTTCTAAGGAGCTCGATGCGATCAAAGATAATGCATAAATCAAACAAGTCTATGTTAAAATTATATCATCATGATATTTTCAAAAATACATATATATGTGAAATGAGTCATTACTTACACTTATGGTCATATAACCATGCACGCTTGAGAGGAGTCCGTATTTCCACTCTTCCTTAGGGAAGTTGTCGAATAGTTCCATCATTTCCACTTCCGTTCTTGAAATGTCTCCGAAGTCGTGAGATATCTTTTCGTCGATTTCCAGTTAGGTAAAGAAGAAATCTCGGGGCCTTTGACGAAGAACCATTTCTCGTGTCATCCCTATTGCTCAAGGGTGTTCACGGTGAACGTCTATCGAACTTTTCTCCGGACTTGGAGAATGCTTCTTTAAGGGCCTTGAACCCTTTCTCCTGGATTGTACTATTTTATAGGCGGTGAAGAAGAAGTCCGGGGAGGGCTCGGCGCTTGACTCATGGCGAAGGCCACGAAGGCGAAATGTGAATGTAGGAGTTTGGCACCAACTGTGAAAACCCCACACCCGAAACCCCAAAGGGGTCACTATAAAGATGTGTGAGGGAAAAGCAGAACCCCTTCTCCAAGTAAGGTCACCGGACGGATGAGTCCAACCTTGATGCCGTTGGTACATCTTTTCACCGGGGGCATCGGGTACCACGATCGCGTGGGTATCCTAATGTGGGCAAGATCGAACCTCTTTAATTCACCTCGGTTATGATAGAAGGAGTGTTGGCGTCGCGAAGAAGCGATCCGTGCTCTCTGTAGTATTCGAGGGGTTTTTGAAGTTTTGTCTTGGGATTCGCGACATGGTTCCTTCATTAGGGTTGGGGTTTGGTGGAACCACTGTGATTGGTGTTACGAGTATGGGGGAACTTTGTTCAGAGTTGTGGGAAGCCATTTGTGACGATTTGCAGAGAAAGATCAAAAAGTTTAGAAGGCGCTCGAATTTCAAATGAACAGGTAAAACTGTCAAATTTGGTGGAGTTATCCTTTTATATTGACGGTTACACGGTGTTCAAGGCGGGTACATTAAATGTTAGTAATAATTTGTGTGACGCCCCCAAAATTAGGTATACGTCACCCATCTTGGGTCGCCACTTACATGGTACATAAATTCAAATACAACTTACTAATATAAGCGTAGGTATGCAATACGACATAAAGCGTGAGTTTGAATACAAATATTGTCTACTAGATATTATACAAACTCAAAAGGAGTCCTCATTACAACTATTATCACACTATTTCACGAGAATAGTGAGGACTACTAATGCTATCCTCCGGACCATTACTTCGTTCCCCGACTCGTCCCAAATTTATGTTCTCATTTCACGAGAAAACGGTGAAAAAGAAAGGGTGAGCTCAACTAGCCCAAGAAGAAATATTATGACTAAGATAATGCGAATAAATTATCATTAGCCTTCAACAATGTTAAACCGATAAAATACAATGGACAACCAGGTTTAAGCTGCGGTGGAATAAGCAATCCATTAAAAGAGTCAAGTAGAGAATAAAGTCTACTATCTTTTAGGTTTTAAAGGTTTTCATCAATTTTTATCATTTGAGACTCGACAATAAATAAACCACCACATCTAATCATCCCAATACTACGGTCAAGGATTTTCATCAAATTATCAATGGTCATGACTATACTTAAATCACCCCGGTCATAATCATACCAAAAACTATCCATCAACGCATTACAGAATACCGAGGACTTTTGTCACATCATTTATATCAAGTCATGATTATAAGAATGATCCTCGGTCATAATCATACTAAGTTCATCTATGCACGTAAGCCAAAGATAACACATAATATAACATGAGGATGATGACAATGACATAATAATTCAATAAAACAAGTTCAAGAATTATTTAATCCATGAATTATTAACGTCCAAATTGTCGACATGATCTTCTTGTTTAGTGAAGTAAAATTCAAGAATGATCGGAAGAATATTTCCATGAAAAGATCTTAGATGAAACGCGAAATATCAAGGATATTCTACTAATTTCATGGAGTATAGAAGTCAAAGTTTTAACCAATTGGGTATAATAAAGAATGGAATAACAAAAGAAATCACCGTGCATGCGGTACTTGATGTAGACGGAGTTATTCCAACGTAATAATAATAACGGAACCGGTCGGTGAAATTCACACCGAAGCGGGATGTTCCAACATAATAATAAAGATGGAACGGATCCGGTGTAAAACACACGATAGGATATTCCAATGAGAATGATAAAGATTTTAACCGGTCCTGTAAAACACACGAGCGGGATGTTCCAATGAGATAATAAAAAGCGGAACCCGTCCGGTGTAAAAAACATGCGACGGTGATGTTCCAAGAATAATAGAAGAATGTCACCAAGTATAGGGTAAATCATGAGATATCTGAGTTATTCCAATGAGAATAAATAAGAATGGAATAACATAAGGATTTCACCAAGTATAGGATATCGCCGCATATACGAAGTTATGTATAGGGTATACCACTTTTACAGAGTTATTCCAACAAAATAATAATGAATGGAATAATGAAGTTCTCTTCGAAGAAGAAAGAATAACACCCTTTTACCGTAAAAGAATGAATATAGAAGTAGTGAAGTAGCGAGAATACTCTTCTTCTTTCTATAATTTTCTCTATAAAAACTTCTCTCTATAATTTCTCTCTCTAGAGTTTCAATGAATTAAGTAAGAAAATAATGAAGGAATGAGCTTATTTATAGGAAAATGGAATGCATAAGTAACTAATCCATGAGCGGTCCAGTTGATTTACTTTTAATCGACGGTCCATATTTAAAGAAAAATCTTTTAAATAAAATATAATATATTCTATTTATATAAAAACATTTTACTATGCAAACACTATGCAATACTATGCAAAACACTATGCAAAAAAACACTATAAACACTATGCATAATAAAATATAATATATTACTATTTATAGAATAACTTTAATAAAGTATTCTATTTTATATAAAAGATGTTTACTATTTTATTACGTTAATAATACGAATAAAACAAAAGCGTCATTATCGCTATAATAATTCATATTATTAATCGACAATAATGGAATCAAACCGAGTGACTTCTCACATAAGCATCGATAATAATCAATACCGTATGCTACTATGCAACCACACGTATTCATCGTACTTTTTACTACCGGTAGTTCAACGGTAACCACGGTAAAACTTCCGCCGTTATTTCAATAAAATATTTTTGTCGTTTTCTCGATCCGACAATAATTACATTAGGGGTCCACCAATGATTGAGTAGTTATACGAATATTCCTGCTAAACCGAATATTCCCAGAGCCAATCGAATATAATATAACCACTTGCATACTTTGCAAAATTTATAAATACTACCCACAACTATAATATTATCTTAAATTCACACCATAATATTAAAAATTATTTCAACAAAATTTAAATCTTTATTGATAAAATCTGGGGTCTCACAATCTCCCCTCCTTATGGAATTTTGCCCTCGAAATTAGAGTGCGTGCACGATATGATAAAGAGGTGAGGATACCTTGAATACCTTTATCGTCGAAAACATTAAATTCATTTTTGCAATCCGCCAAAGATATTCATTAACAATTCATCTTTGCACTACAGTACCAAAGATATACAACTTGTAAAACCAATAATCTGAGACTCGACAATAGTATCACAACCATGAATTATCCATGCACCATCTTGGCTAAGGATATTCGTGTTTTCAATTACTCATGATTATACCGAATAATCCGTGGTCATAATCATACCAAGTCTATCAATGCACTACTGATCGAAAGATGACTTTTACCACATCCATGAATTAATATTTCATTCTTTGAGACTCATTTCGATAATTAATCCATATCATCGAATCATCCTCGCACTACGGGCCAAGGATATTCATTAATATCACGACCACGAATTATCCATTGCTACTACGAAAAGATAATCGTGTATTTATTAATATCACGACCACAAATTATCCATGCACTACTACCAAAGATAATTGTGTATTCATTAAGATCACGACCACAAATTATCCATGCACTTCTACGAAGATAATTGTGTATTCATTAATATCACGACCACAAATTATCCATGCACTACTGACCAAAGATAATTGTGTATTCATTTATGGTTATGATTATACCAAACAATCCTAATCATAATCATACTAAGTCCATCTACGAGAATGTATGACTTATAAGCATGAGGATAATGATATAAAGAATCAATCAAATGAGATAAAGGATAAATATTAAACATTTATAATATAATTTATCCAGATTCAAGAATATCCCCATGTTTTCAATCACTTAATAATCTCATAATCTAATATCATTAATATTATAACAATATTTTAATCACTTCTTAAATTTATAAACAATTTATCTTAATTGTTTACGCTTTACCATATAATGCATTTAATCATTCAAAATGTCATACTCATAAAATATCATCACCAATTATCAAATTCCTCATCAAAAATATGCATATACTACATATAGGATTCTCTAGCCATAAAATCCTATTTTCAACTTTGTTACTTCACATAACATATTTAACTCATATGTTAAGTAACTAAACTATTTTAATGAAAATACCAAATCAGCCCCAAAAATATTTCTTTTCTGGGATTTAGCATAATATAGTCCCATAATGAAAATATATTTTTCTCGAATTTTAAAATTCATTTACTATTTTTAAAAATCAATTTCCACTTAATTCCTTTAGAAATTAGCTACCTCAAGTTTAACTCCAAAAATTCCCAAATCTTGGCAGGACCTTACACATGTTAACATGAGCTTCCAGTTTAAATTTCATGGTCATCGGAGTTATAGAACTCCGTTATAGCGTTTTAAATCGGAAAAACCTAAATATTGAAATAGTCATAACTTGCTCATTTTAAGTCGAGAATGAGCTCATTTTTGGACAGGAGGTACTTTATACCATATACTTTCATGTCCCAAAAGGCCAGAATTTTTCTCATAATTTAAGTGGCCGAAACAGCCTCTCTAAAATCATGGCAGAAGCTTTTTTTCGGTTTTGCAGCTTTGCACTCCTTTGCTAAAATCAGTCCACACAAAATCTACAACACCTTTTCCAGTAATTCCATTTGGATTAGTTAGGTAACTCATAGATCTAACTCTAGGACTTGACCACATTCAAAAATTCAAAATATAACAGAGAGATATGGTCAATTGAATTTCATGTTACGTTTTTCACTAAAATCGATTTTCAACTCTTTGTGATTTCTAAGAAACTTTCATGTTTTCACATACTAACCAACATAACTCATCATAAAACTTATTAATACTTCATATACCCATGATTTTTATTAGTTCTATACTTTTATTATGACTTTCATCATAATCCACGTAAATGATCCTTTTAGTTGAAGAAATATTTGAGGTTTAAGAAATGGGTTTTGTCTTTGGGGTCAATACAAAATTCGATTTCACGCTCTAGGGTAGGCTAGGAAGTCTTCAAGAATACGCCAGAAATTTATTAATGATAGAAATATCATTCAAAATCTATTTCTCTCGTCCAAGACTTGGATAATACGTCACATTAATACCAATCGTGACTTCTATCCCTTAACACAGATAACACCTCACAATGATACCTATTAACTTGCCATCTTCATCACGACGGCGTCGCCTACTGAAAAAATCCGGCTTTGGTGCATTCCACACAAGGAAGTCAACAACGAAAGGATCGGGGCTCTTTTACTTATAGCTTGATATAACAAAGATTAACTTTAGGATTTGGTTACTTTGAATTAAGTATAACAGGTTGGTTAGGAATATGAAAGCTAACAACCTTACAAAAAAGAATAACGAGTAGTTAATCAATTATTTTCAAAAATTACCTCAAAGGCAAGTATTTTCAAGAGATAAGATCGACAGTAACGTGAAAGTGTTTATTTGAAACAACAAGATTAATAAACAGTGGAGGTAACGAAGGTTTCTCCCAACGAAGTTTCAATAGATAAATCAAAGTCTAATTTCTTCAGAGTCAAATTTAAACGTTGAACACAACTAGGTGAAATAAAAGAGTGGGTAGAACTGGTATCTAACACGGTATAGACTTCGCAAGAGCTTATGATTAACTTACCCGTGATAATTTTATTCAGGTTCCTCGTCACGAGAAAAAAAAATGCTCTCTCTTAAACTACCGGCTTTGGTTTGTCTGGGACAGCCTTTGGTGCCTCCATCCTAGTTGAATTTGTCTTCGGTAAACGACAAAATCGAGCTAAGTGACCTTCTCTTCCACAATTATAACATGCTTTGGACGGCATGGCGCAGTTCGGACTGATGTGTCCCTCTCCTCCGCATTTGAAGCATATAATAGGTGGTCCTTCTCCTTCCTTAACAACAGGTGCTGGTGCTGACGTCTTTCCATCATTGTTGAATCTCCTTTTCTTGAAATGTCCATTCTTATTATTTTGGCCCTGATTACCACCGAAGTGGTTACCATATCTGGCTTGTTGATTCCCTCCACGCTTGTTGTCACCGCCGATGACTACTTTTACCGGTATTATAATTTTGCTTACTACTTTCTTTTAGTTGGGTTGACTCGTTATCGCGCTCCACTAATTGAGCCCTATTTACAACATCTGAATAAAAACACAGTTTATGAGAAATAAGATGTTGACGTATCTCTGGCTTCAAACCTCTTAAAAACATTCGCGCCATTCTCTCTTCATTATCTACCAAGTGGGACGCAAACCGCGATAACTCATGCAAACTTTGCCTCGTCATTGCGACACGGTCATATTATTTTGTTCCAACTTGATAAACTCCACCTCCTTCATGTGGCGAATACTTTCAGGAAAGTATTTGTCGTTGAACAGCTCCTGGAACTTCTCCCAAGATATCTTGATGACAATGAAGTTGAGTACGTTTCTGGATTCCCACCATGTCTCAGCTCTCGCAAGAACATAAAGGCGGCGAAAGGAACCTTTTGCTCCTCGGAGATCCCAAGACATCAAATATCTTGGTAATCTGCTTTATCCATGCTTCCGTAGCGTAAGTGGTTTTGGCTTTCTCCTTAAACTCCGGTGGTCCCACTCCTTGAATTATTTAGCGGTGATCACTTGAGAGAGTTCCGTGTTTCCACCTACGTTTTGGATAGGAGTCGCTTTACGATGTTGCATGAATTCTAAAACCTCTTAAACGCATCGTCGTTAGTCAATTGATCGGTGTTGTTGTTTACGGGAGGATTATCGCTATCCTCATGTTGTACATTATCCTGATTATTGATCTGCATGGAGAATCAACAGGTCTCGCGTGCTCCATTCTTTATTCTCAACATTCTCGGATGCCATTTTCAAACACCGCCACAAAATCGGGGTTAATTAACTTTTGTCACATATTATCCCTATACACCCATCGACCAATTAAATACCAAATAAACTTAGGTAGGTCATACTAATGAAGGAATTTCCGCCTCCCTCCTAGTACTATTCTCACATCTTAGCCGGGATCATATCCTAAGCTCGATACCAACCGCGACGCCCCCAAATTAGGTATACGTCACCCATCTTGGGTCGCCACTTATATGGTACATAAATTCAAATACAACTTACTAATATAACTCGTAGGTATGCAATACGACATAAAGCTCGTGAGTTTGAATACAAATATTGTCTACTAGATATTATACAAACTCAAAAGGAGTCCTCATTACAACTATTATCACACTATTTCACGTAATAGTGAGGACTACTAATCTTATCCTCTGACCATTACTTACGTTCCCCGACTGTCCCAAATGCTATGTTCTCATTTCACAAGAGAATAAAGTGAAAGAAAAGGTGAGCTCAATTTAGCCCAATGAAATATTATGACTAAGATAATGCGTAATAAATTATCATTAGCCTTCAACAATGTTTAAACCGATAAAATACAATGGACAACCAGGTTTAATCTGCGGTGAATAATAAGCAATCCATTAAAAGAGTCAAGTAGAGAATAAAGTCTACTATCTTTTAGGTTTTAAAAGGTTTTCATCAATTTGGAATTTGAATGGGAAGCGTCCGGTCTCGGGTCCAGATGTTTAATGGATAGGGCCTTTCTGATTTGGGCCTTTAATCTCCTTTCGTCTCATTTCGTGAGCAATAACCGGGTACATTTCAATTACTTCTTATTATTATTATTGATTTTCAGTAAAATATCATGGACTATTTATAGTTTTCTATTAAACATTCATTTAACAAAAACTAGGGCAAGCGATGTTGGGTCCCGATATTTTCTCTCATTGACCGCCAGAACTGCTTTACTTTTTAATTAATCTATTGGGCTTTTATTATCGAACCAATGAAAGTCTTTTAGTACCAGTTATCTTATTATTTTATTTTGACTTATAAGACCCAGAATTGGGTCAAATGGAGTCGATCCTTTGGACATTTTAATATCTATTATTTTGACTTACAATGATGAAAAAAGCATGACGGTTGACTAGAGAACCTGCCATGCATTAATGTGGATGAGATTATAACCCTTAGGCCAGAAGAATAATGTGATGAAAAAAGCGTTGGATAAATTATACGCAATGGTGGATCCCATCGGATCGAGGGGTGTGTCGAGCAATAGTGGGTGACCTCAGAATCCAGGAGGATAGGATATAGCTTAGCAAGGAAGTCATCACGGAGAGGTATGTTCTCATACATTTTATTCATTCATAATCAGATATACACTCAAGAATTATTATTTTTTCTCTCTCAAAACACTAGACATTATATTCCTTCATTGTTTAACCTTGTGAACACGATATCGACTTTCACGCTTTGCTATCCCCTCAACGAAAACCGCCATGGTGTTTATCGTATTTCTTGTCGCGGGATTAGCGCGTCTTACAGTGATTGGGGCGTGGCGGAAAGACGCTACAGCGTCCCCTGCTAACAAACCACCAATTCAACTAACTCCTTAATTTCGCGAGAAACTCTGATTGAACTCAAGGGAAGGACATCCAGAGCTGTGGCCACCGTCCGGATCAAGTCCCGGAATTGATTGGCCACAAAATGGGCCTTTATTAGAATCCAAATTCTGGCTCCTTCACGGGTGCAGGCTTGCAGTAAGAATTGAATTCTCTGAAATGCGAGGTGAAGCTCGGAGAAACATAGCACGGTTGAATTGGGTAAAATCAACCTGGATTCTTGAATTTCTTCCAAGAATATTAATAGATTCGCAATCAGCCGAATTGTTTGGCGGGCATTTCGTCTCTGGGTTGGGAAGAATTTGGATTGATAGCTGGATATGTTACGAGAGAGAACGACCAAGGACTCGATAAGAGTCGCCGGAGATATGCCCTCACATGGGTGAACCGCCGGGAATTTCAGAATCCGGCGATCATTCCGATCAAAGTTTTGGAACATTAATAAGTATGTGTTTAGTATCTCTCCTCTCTGTTTTTTTGTTCTGTTTTTGTGTAAACATAAATAAGATGTTTCAGTTGGTGTATAAATAGAACTGTAATAACGAGAATATCTTCAAGGACACGTGGCGGGAACCCGTGCGTGTTTTTGATTTTGCAGCGTGGACTGGGGAAATATGACTGCAGTAAGTTACCTGCTGGCATGACATGGATAAGACAAGTGTGGGTGAGGATGTTTCTTGGATCGTGTTGGTGTTACAGACAGACGGATTGGGTTTTTGACAAAAGAAGGTTATAGTGGGTCCCAGTTGCCGACTATGAGGTACACGTGGACGTAAACACAGTAGTGACGTGGTGCCTGAGGTATAGGGGTGCATGAATATGCTGAAGCGACGTTTACGTACGGAGGAGACAAAGACTTGCGTACACATGAAGTAATTTATCTGTAATTTGGTGCAATTAAATCCTCCATAGAGTATCATTAACGAAAAACAATACTACTACTACCTTAAACCAAACTTTCGGTTCAGGTAAGATATTTAGTTACAGGTAAGATATTTAGTTATTCTGTTCTTAAAATATTATCGTTTAAAGTTAATGTATATAAATTAAAGAATAATAATATTTAGCGAAAATACTATACTATTCTTATTAATTGTCTCAACCAATTATTATTTTTTCAATATTTTTTATTCAATTCAACCAATTATTCTTATTCAACCAATTACTACTTGGATTATAGCATTGAATTGAATAAGAATCATTGGGAAGGGAAGAAAGTTTTAAATAGAAGAAAGCTTTAAATAAGGATAAAATAAGAAAAAAATAGCTAATATGTATTGATAAACTCAAAACGAAAATCTTTTTAAAACAAAAATTACTTTCTAAAACGACAATTTTTTAAGAACAAATGGAGTATATTGTAGTTTATGAAATTTTTGCACGTACGTACTCAAGTGATACTTATCACACAGATAATATCTACAAATTTCAACATATTTAAATTGTCATTATATATATATATATATATATATATATATATATATATATATATATATATATAAACAATTGATTCAGTCCGGGAGTCCGGATTGGAGTAAAAGACGGACCAATTTTTTTTTTGCTTTTTTGCTTTTTGTTTTTAAACAACTAAAATAAATAATTAATATTTTATGGAACTGAAATTTTTTTATAATACAATGTTTTGAGCGTGATTTGGATACCTATACCAAAAAATGTATGCATACCCGCATGTATCGCATGCATATATTTTGTTATACGCGTCATCAAATCACATCACCGATATATGAAAAATTTTAATTCCATAAAATATTAATAATATTTTTTAGTTGTTTTAAAAAAAAAAATCGGACGAGACTAAAATCCGAACGTCCGGACTGGAACCGGACTCTATATATATGTTGAATTGAAATATGTAACACATTTTTTGTCATAATTTGAGAGTTGTTACTGATATATCTTTCGACAAATTAGTATAACTTTATCAACTTAAAAATAATATGTTTTCACACACACACACATACATAAATCAAAAGCACGAACGGTTAAATTTTAAGTCATTCAATTTTTTTAAAACGATTATAAATGGGTTGAATAATAAATAAATGGGTCGTTATCCACACACACACACACACACATATATATATATATATATATATATATATATATATTTGCTTGACGTGTTGTTTTAGTATAAGACTTTTTAATTGTGGAAGACCCTGGTTAGGTTAAGATAGGTGAGTTGAATTTTGAACGTTCTTATAGTATAAATTAAAGAAATTGATAAATTCTCAATAAAAAATAATATTTTCATATAAAATTTATCATTATAAATC
Source organism: Panax quinquefolius (assembly GCA_020205615.1). Lineage (NCBI taxonomy): Eukaryota > Viridiplantae > Streptophyta > Magnoliopsida > Apiales > Araliaceae > Panax > Panax quinquefolius. The sequence goes on from CM035169.1 coordinate 10,357,829, forward strand.
TTATTTCACCGTCGCTATACATCTATAATTATATTTTTTCTGTAGAAATATCAATTTCCTAAATCAAACTAGGATAAAAAAAACTGATAGGGATATTAAATAAATCAATATAAATAATACTAGCATATTCAAACAGTACTTACTATGTGGACTGAAAGAGCGTTTCTACGTGGACCAACAGTTTTTGGACAAGTAGAATGCGCCTCTTCGTTCTACGTCACCTAGTTAATAATAAAATAATACTGACATGAGTTAAAATTTGATATATTAATAATATATTCACTCACCATGGGTGTTAAATTTTGATATATTATTAAAATAAAAATAATAATGTTAGTACTTAATTATATAATGTTTTTGTATGTATCTAGTATAGTATTATTGCTTAATCACGCGTAGTAGCTGTTAATTAATGATTAAACTAGTACTACTACTTTTATTGTAAAGCCTTAGCTTGATGGGAAGCAACCAAAATAAATAGTGACCCCTCAGCTACCCAAAATATTGTAGTACTATTATAAAGCAATAGAAACAAAATGGTGATTATTTATTTATTGAGAATATGTCCCTCACAATAACTATCTTTTTATCAAATAATTTTAACAATATTTTTATTTCATCTTCAAAATTAAAATTATTTATAAATAATAATATATGAATTACACAAGCAATTCCAACCCTGATTATAGTTGGTTGGTGAAGAAAAAGAATCCAGCTAGCTGATATTATTTGACTGCATATGTGATCAAACAAATTAAAGCTGTGGGTTTTGTTAAGATTCACGTCACAATGGAAATTCCATAATCCATAATCGGTTACAAACTGAGGTTTTCATGTGCTTTCTTTCTATAATCGATCACCACCTGCCACAGGTAAAGTGTACCAGAAGATCGATGCTGAAGCCTGAAGCTACCAGATTTACAGCCATGCTGGATTCTTCAAGGGAGTAACAACAGCCTTCACCTGCAAATAGTTGTTAAGGCTGTAGATCCCTTTTTCCCTGCCAGTCCCGCTCATTTTGTAACCGCCAAAAGGGATTCCAGCATCAGACACATCGAAACAGTTTACCCACACGGTGCCAACCCTCAATGCCCGTGACAAGGTGTTGGCCGTATTTATGTTTTTTGTGAAAACACCCGCAGCCAGACCATAGTTTGTTGTATTAGCCCTTTTTATCACTTCATCAACCTCCCTGTGCAGTGCAGGAGGTTGTTTATACAATATAGGATCATGTTATGAACAAAACCTGAAACACAACTATTCCATTTCTTTTCTTGTTCATGTCATTTTCCTATTACCACTTATTAAGTGTGCTCAGAGCATCCTAACCAACTGAATAAGGTATGCATTTTACAAACTAGAATTCTAAATTTCTGGGAGTGAAGTTGAACCACTGATACATGCACTCAACACCAAATATATCTGAAATTTTTATGCAAATATAAATACTGTATATATAACTTCAAAACTCACTTGAATTTCAAGATGGACTGCACTGGACCAAAAATCTCTTCCTTCGCTATCAACATATCGTCCTAATTGGAATGAATGTTGAATCAACGTCAATCCACCAGATTTTTCACAGAATCTGTACATGTTCAGAAGATAAATAGAAAATACCTCAACATTTGAGAAAACAGTAGGTTGGACATAGAAGCCTTTGGAGCCAAGTCTTCCACCCCCACATTCAAGGGTAGCGCTGCTTTCAGTGCCAGACTTTATGTACTGAAGAATCTTCTCAAATTGCTCCGAGTCTATCTGAGAAAGGTCAACATGTCATGCTACAGCTTAAGGACTTGAAAATTGTTTTTGTCGCATGTTCTCGGATGAGTGGAACATACTCCAATATTGTGACTAAATGGGGATGCAGTTCAACAGTCGCATTGAATATTCACTGTCTCGGTTGAGTATAATGGTATTCTCTTAACATGGTCAACTCTTGTGAAGAAAAAAATAATAATAGAAGTAATTGTATTTCTGCCATTGTCTTGCAGTGAAATTAGAAACAGAAATGAAACATTAAGCGTAGTGCACATATTAATGTAAGACTTTTTTCATAAGGAATACCAGGAATACTTCCACGAATGGAACTGACATGTGGAGTGGGAGAACATTTGCTAACTAGGCCATGTTCCTTACTTAAAAAACACAGGCGTGTAAATTAAACAGCCACAGCCACACACGCATAGTACCTGAGGACCTTGTTCAACACCCTTCTTGAAGGGATCACCGACTGTACGTCTCAGAGCACGTGCTTTTGATTTTTCCAGGAACTCATCATATATGCGTTCGTGCACAAATGTACGAGAACCAGCACAACAACATTGACCCTACAGGAAGCAAGCTTTTGTAATCAATTTCCCATCCTGGGGAACAAAAAAGTATTGGATGTAATGATGAAGCACGCCACAGTTCTCATCCTAGAAGATAATGTTTGGGGGAGTTGATCAAACACACCTGATTGAAGAACAGAGCAAAGTGTGCTAGCTCCACAGCTTTATCAATGTCAGCATCCTCACATACAATGAAAGGTGATTTCCCTCCGAGCTCTAGTGTTACTGGTTTAAGATTGCTTTTTGCAGCCAATCCGAGTACAATCTTACCAGTATCAGTTGAGCCTGTGAAAGCAAGCTGCAAAAGTATGGGATTCATGAATCTCATACTGGAGTTCAAGACCAATATCATAAAACTTTGATAGATAAAAGCTACAAAATAACCTTGTCGACATCCATATGACGAGCAAGAGCTGCACCAGCTGTTGGACCATAGCCAGAAACTACATTTAGAACACCAGGAGGAAGACCAGCCTGCCAACAAAAATGGCATTAGACTGCAACAAAATAATAACTCAGAGACGCATACTTCGAATATTTTTCACCATTTTAACTAACACTAAATATATGAAAGAAAGCACAATATTGAGGAGGTTCTCTTGAAATTTAAATCATGTTTAAGAAAATTCTGCATAACAATCAGCAACAACACAATCGACTGTGTAGTCCATTTTGGATGCATGCATATAGAAGAATATACCTTGAGATAATGGTCTAACTGATATATTTGAGCCTTGATAATGCAACTTTTGACATCATTGGGCTTTATTCTTCTATACGGGACTAAGTATGCTTTCTCTCCATTTATTTGGTAATTTTTCTCTATAATCTTGTAAAACGACTTTATTTACTCGTTTTGTTCTTAAATATAAGATCAAGTTTGGCATTTCAATATACAATATTTTCAAATTCAAAATTGATTTGATTCATCTAACTTTTGAAAATAATAAAACTTGTAACTAGTAGTACTTTTGGAATAGTTTGCAATTTTTGTAGTTGTACTGTCTAAAATAAAAATAAATTCTTATAAGTTTTCGATTTAAAAATATCTCAAATTGACTTCAAAGTGATCCTATTTCTATATTTTGGATCGGAGGAAGTATCAGAGTATGCCATCAGCACAAACAAGCCCAAATATTTTTCTTAATACTCTATAGAGGAATCTCATTGATCCTAGTATTTCTTACTACTATCTCATTTAATATTGAGATCAGAAATCTCAAAGTATTCTGATTCAAAACGGTTAAAATCATTGGACAAGGTTCAGCGCAGAGATGCCAAAAACAGTACCCTAGAAAAGATTTTAAAGGAAAACAGAAAACAGAAAAAGAGAAAGAACAATATCAAAAACAACCAAATATGAGACCACCATACTTTCAGGAATTTACCTCATGGAACAATTTTGCTACATACAGAGCGGTTAATGGTGTTTGCTCTGCAGTTTTTAGGACAACAGTATTACCACATGCCAGTGCAGGCCCAACTTTCCAAGCAAACATAAGAAGAGGAAAGTTCCAAGGAATTATCTGTCCCGCAACACCAATTGGCTCATGTAAAACTTGCACTTGGTGTGGTCCATCAGCCGGAACTGTGAGACCATGGATTTTATCTGCCCAGCCTTCATTATGGGGATATAATCTTTAGAAATATTCAAGCAAAAATGTAGTATATACATAAATATTTGATTAGTGGACTTCTGGAGAATATGACAATAGATTTATTTCTGATCCCTTACCAGCATAATAGTGAAATAGACGAACAAGCATTGGAACTTCGGCTGTAGCAGCCTGTTCATAAGGCTTCCCATTGTCCCATGTCTCGAGAGCTGCAATATCATCATTGTGTTTCTCAACCAAATCAGCAAATCGCAATAATATCCTTGACCTTTCCTGAAATCCAAAAGAAATATTAGATGGGTTAATATATAAGATATATTTTTACATTAAAATCTCAATTACAAAGAAATGCCCAGGAAAAAATAAAAGAGAGAAAAAAGAATAAGGTTCTTACATAAGGGGTCATTTTTGGCCATGGTCCCTCATCAAACGCCTTGCGGGCAGCAGACACTGCCCGATTGATATCTTCTGCATCACCTTCAGCAACATGAGCAATCACTTCCCCTGTTCGAGGGTCCAAAGTTGGAAATGTTTTACCTGAGACCAACAAAAATTAATTTCACAATATATCAGAAGGAAATAGGTGAAAAGAAAGTTAATTAACCATGTTCACAAAATATGAATTACCAGATGCAGAATCAACAAATTGGCCATTGATTAGAAGCTGGGTGTAATTGATTTGAACAGGTGGAGTGATGGGCTCCTCAGCAACTGCAGCAGTGCTAAACCTGTGAAAGCCCCTTTCCAAGACGGAAGTTCTCCCTGAAGATTAATTATTTCCAGTTAACAATCTGTGTTGAACTGTATCTAAAAATTCATATCTGGAATTTATAGTAAAACTATAAAGTTCTATACCAGTTTGAAAGTACGTTTAATTTCTTAAAAATAAAACAAATAAATCTTTATTAGGAATGGAGTTGAGTTGATTAAACATGGAGTATAATGTAGCCTTCATCTGTTATTATAAGTAAAGTATGCGTTCTTTATGTTTGGTGTTTCTCAACTCATTGATTGAGAAACACTATTTTTTATCTACACCTGATCCTCACAAACACAGACAAACATTAATTACAACTCCAAATTAGCATGTGTGTTGGTATAATATTTTAGATACGTGAGGTGGCTTGTAAAAGATTAGATCGGTTCATCGGTAAGCCCATTTAGTGGATATTATCTTTATTTAGCGCCTATGAAGTATTGAAATTTGTGACGATGGTAGAATAACGATGAGTATGGTTTGGCTTGAGAACTTGTGGGGTGTAGATTGATAAAACTTTGATCGATATTTCGCATAAGATTAATGAGGATGGAACGAGCTTGATTACTTTAAGGTTGTGGTAGAAATCATCACATACAGGACCTTGGAATATATGAAGCGAGGATCACACACAATCTAGAGGTAACACTTAACTCGATATTTTATCCTCTCAATACACTAGATATTTTTATCCTCCATTAACCTCATGATCGCTGAATCGACTTTCACGCCGGAAATATCCTCGACGGTCGGTAAAATCGAAACTTTTAAGGCGTTGATTTGTTGAATCGCTCAGTGAGGATATTGAGACGCGTCTTGGTGATTGGGACGTGGAGAAAGATCTTGGCGTTAACACCATGGATGCTTAACACCTTCTTATCAAAATAGCCAAAATAAATTACCCCTTACAACTACAAATATTGAAACTATTTATTTGCAGATAATAAGATAAAAGTAAAGGTTTTTCTTTTCCTAGGACCCAGGTTTCACAGAGACGGAGCATATCTGGAAAATTGTAGTCACATACAGAGATTAGCATGGATGCATATATGAAAAAGAAACACAGAAGGGGTGGCGAGAAACGACCTGGAGAGAGAAAGGGAGAAGCAAAGGCAGGAGGAAGAGAGAGAGAGAACGAGAGAGCAAGGAAGAGAGCCTGCGAGCTGCCATTTGCTAATTTATGATCACTCCCACAAAAATAGAATATCTTCTTATCTATACACCAAAAGGTGCAAGCATACTGTGTGTGTGTATATATATATATATAATAAAACAGATAAATAGAGAGATTATTTGAGCCAAAAAAGTAGTTTTCTATTGTCAATCGGACTTTTCCAATTAAAAACTGTCTTCACTTGTTACTAGAAGGGAAGGCGACAGAGGAGTGATGACTGATGGGTCACTACAATATATTCTAATCTCCAACTAGCTACATTATTATTAATCTTACAAAAAATAAAAGAATCAACCCAAAGAATATATAAGGTGCTTTAGCATCAATAAAATTGTATGAAGACGACAAGATTTGTTTGCCTACCCCCAAAAGAAGAAAAAATATATTTGTTTGCCCATTGCTATTTGCTACTGAACTGAACGACGATTGCAGTTATTGTCAACTTCTGTATCAACGTTTGCCCCACAAGGCTTGAAGTTATCACCTTCTATCTATCTTCTGTATGTATAATTTATTTTATTTGGGAGTAGTTAGCATGAAATGAACTCCACAGAAGTTTAGTTAAGCGATTAATATGATCTTGTAATGACGCAGAGTTATCAACCTATCAACCTCTGCGCGTATTATCACTATATCGGCACGTGAAGTGAAAGTTCATCCATATAATTTTACTAGATGTTATTAAAATGCGCTTCAAGACTGTATTATAGACGATAGGATTTATTCTAAACTTTGGACGGTCCAAATAATTTATCGAGTGAACGGAAAATTCAAAATTATTTATATTTTATTTGATAGATTGTCATCTTATTGTCATTAACCGATCTGTCTTATATTCTTATCTTTAGGCTCATGAGAAGAAGATTTGTAGGTTTTGGCTTTCAAGCATTCAAATAATCTCTCTTCAACATACATGCACAAGTTAGTGGGAGTTTCATTCATCTGTAAATTTATTACATCATTAAAAAAAATAGTGTCTAAATCAGATATATATATACATAATGATTACAGGGGTCTACCTAGTTGTACAAGTCTTGCGCATATTATATATATATATATATATGGATTCTTCCATAAAGAACCAGGTTCTTTATGGATCTTTATCTTAACACCCCTTTTTTAATTGGTTGATAAAAACTTATTGGAAGGTGAGATTGAAATATAAATATACCCAAATAGTAACAACTTGTACTGCTTTTATTTTAATATGAGGACCCCACCATAGTCAATACGTTGTCATTTGTTTAACTAAAACGAATTTTTAATATTAAATAATACGACCAAGTGCAATTTGTAGACGTAAAAAAAAAAAAAAAAAAACCCGTAATGCTCTTATTTGTTAAGATTATACGTCATTAATATTTTATTAAGATTATACGTCATTAATATTTGTTATAAATTAAATCAATCTTCCAAAATATATATAGTTTTCCATTCATTCATGCATTTATACAATCTTACATTAACACCATATATATACTAAAAAACAAATTTTTTTTTTTTGAAGCCTAAGAGCTTTCAATAGGTTTAGTATGATTATTTTTTTTTTTTTTTTTTTAAGTTTCTAAGAAACTCTTACGGTTTGTATTATTTTATTTTATTTTTTTTTTTTTTTGTGTTTCAAGAGGCTCTTACGGTTTGGAATTTTTTTTTTTTTTTTTTTTTTACAAGTCGTAAGAGCTTGTTACGGTTTTTTTTTTTTTTTTTTTTTTATGTTCGTAAGAGCTTATTACTTTATTTTTTTTTTTTTTTTTTTTTTTTATATACGTTTATGTTGTACTTATCGATTAGATTATTTAATATTAAAAATTCGCTTTTAGTTAAACAAACCGACAACACGTTGACTATGGTGGGGTCCTCATATTAAAATAAAAGCTTTTCTGAAGTTATTTACTTTGGGTATATTATGTTTCAATCTCACCTTCCAATAAGTTTTTTATCAACTATCCAAAAGGAATGTTAGACAAGACCCATAAGAATTTCTTTATGGAAGGCTTCCCTATATATATATATATATATATATATCATAGAAGCTCCTTTCTCCATTCAAAATTAACCAATTCTAACGACTCAGTCATAATGTCTCATCAGATAAGATAAATCAGGCTCGTCCGTTTGGCAGAATCAACAGGATCGACCCCCCTTCAAGATTTTGGAAAGCCCCTCTTTCTTTTAGTGTTTCCAGCAAACATCAAATCCAACTCCAAGATGCTGCGCATTTCTGTTGTCCATTGCCGAGCTTTCATACCAGCCTTTTTCTTGTACCCTCACCATGTAGCTAGCTTAATTTGTATGAAGCAAGCTCCCCACGTCCTCCATTGGTGTGACAAGTAGCTGAAAGCATGCTCAAGTCGAACTTCAGGTTTTCCTTTCATAGTGCAAATGAGCTTGACTCTAATTATTATTTGTAATTTTAAATATCAAAGCTCAACTAGTATCATCATGCTAGAATGAATGTAGTGCAACAAGGTTGGTAAATTTTCAATAATTTTTCATTCCCTCCATCCGAAATTTGTTTTTTCAGAAATTAAGATTTGCACACCACAAGCTTAGATACAATATTCCAACATAAATTTTAGTAATTAAAAACATTATACCCAAAAAATCATGTTCAAGTCTTGTCATGTAGAAACCTTAATATAAGCCTCTTTCTTTCCCAGAGCTTTCCAAGTCCCAAGCTTAACCTAAATAAATTGCTCTATATAACGATTTGCCAAGATACCTATTGCCTAACCCCTGTACTTGAACCAAACAAAGTTCTAAACTAGCCCACCCCTCTTCCCCCTCCCCCCTTTTTATTTGCACCAAGAAGCAACAAGGCAATATAATAATATTTGTAACATGGTTTTTAGAAAGACCCCTATTCCGAACAAGTCTGAAGACGTACATATAATTGAGAGACAATTGGTAAGCAGTTTCCTTCTTCACTTACAGATGTTATAAATTAAGAGTTGGGGGAAATTGGAGAGCTCGATCCTGTAGCATTTAGGAGCTTGATTGTAACTGAAGGATACACAAAAACTCTCACAGTGAGACCTGAGATCTTTAGATGAAGATCATGACACTGTCAAGGCTGCAGGTGCAAAGTAGAGGATGATGCTCATTCTCATGGTAACAATCAGATTTACTGTGGGAGTTACTTTGCCATGTCAAGAAAATCTCTTGCATTCATGGACATGATGCACAACCAGTGAGGAAGAAAGAAATAAATCCCTAGAAACACGAGAACTCCAAGATCAGCCTCTTCACCAACTGCTGCCCTGCGAGGATTGACCAAGTATATTTGGCTCCAACACCATAAACAGTACAGGCCAGCAATTATTATGATAAGTGTCATGGACTGATTTGATTGTTTACTAAGTTGCTTTAAAGACTTCACTCTGCAGGAAAAGAACGTTGGCAGCTGAGGCATGTCAAAAACCTGACTACACCATCATTCAAACTTCATAAGAAAAAACATAAAGGGTAGACATAACACCTGTTAATGTAAATGAATCCACCTATTAAGCAGGTGCATAAAAAGCCAACTATGACAGCAGCATCTGGATTGATTGGTGCAGCAGTGGCCCACCAACCAGTGCTAAGTATCCAAACATACAAAGAAGAGTGCCCATTTTCCTATAAATTAAGAAAGCAAAATATGGTTAGTAATTTAAAAACACGAGATTAAAAACATTAAAACAATAAGGAGATTCACTGCCTGAATAAAAATAGAAAAGTGTGTCGATTGTAGGGATGTATGTAATCAGAAACTTATGCGGATATAATTTCTCATTCTTGATTGATTCAAGACCTCCCACATGCAGCGGACATTTATTTTATGCTTAGTTCAAGATTGAATAATGATTTTACAGTCACTTCAAGCTTGAAACATATTCATCATTAGTAGAAGTCAAAGCAGTTTTGCAAAAATGAAAATAACATGTTTTATGAGGGAAAATATGAGGCTATGAGCATACCTGGATTAAGACTAACAGACTAGTAAATAAAAATGGGCTGCTGGTATATCGTACAACACAATAAACAACAACTTGCAAAAGCCTTGTACCAACTTGATATTTAAACCTATATAAACCTAGTCTTAGTATAATCCTTCCAATCGATCGAAATCTTACATAAAATCCAGAATAAATAAAAAAACAAAAATCAAATACTACATTACGGCCCTTTTTTAAATAAGTGATATTACAAAATAATCACTAAATCATACAAAGTTGGTGGTACTAAATTTTTTTTGTTTGGCAAGCATAGTGCTAGTAACATATCCCCGCCACATCTGTCCTTTTGGGTCTTTCTCTTATTTACTCAATGAACCTAATTTCAGGCATGCCACCATTCTGGTAAACACTATTAGTTCACACCTGCTAGTGTATACGGAAGCTAATTGAGCTCTAAGTATGTGATCATACGTACTCATTTAGGCTACTAAATTTCCTTGAATTACATTTGAGTGATAAATTTAGTATTCATAGTTAGAAAAGTAAGTCTCAGTATATAGCCCATTCAAAGACAAAAACACCAAATTCTTGTATCCGATATTTTGGCAATTGTTGAACCACCCAAAGGAATTAACAGAATATCTTAGTAAAAGTATGTAGAATATATTATAGTAAACCAAATATCAACTAGAATTAGCACTGTAATATAGCCTTTCAAATCTTCAATCTTCATCTTCACATTGTTTCTCTATCTGCAAATAACTGAACTCCTAAAGTTGACTCGACCAGGTAACTTATGTGAGCTTAGCAATACCTCTACTTTACTACACCCGCCTTGAAAATTATGCTACAGAGAATAAACAAATGCAAATAAGCAAGTTGAACAACAAAGTTTCAGCATACAATTCCACTATTTTACCTCAAACAAGTGGTCCAAGAAAAAGTGTGATAAAGAACCTGCCGAGATCAATAAGAAACATTGTTTCTTGGTAAGGGGTACCTGCATTAAGATGACAAACCACTTCCTTGTAAAAGACACTACTAATGTCATGCATGTATACTTGTCAAAAATAATTGTTTTGCATGTATAGCCAATAAATATAAAATTAAAATTACATTCTATTTGCAATAAATTTTAGTACAGGGTGGAAACAAAACCAAAACCCAACTTAATGACTCGGGGGATTTTGAAACATCAGGCGGGGATATAAAAACTGCACTAGTGATATGAGTCAAAACAATTGTAGAGATGTAATAAAAAGTTTGTGGATCAAATTTCAAAAGTGAATCAAGTGACGCATAATACATGTTCTTAAAATCAAGTACAGAGTTTTCGAACCCATTTGGAATCCATTTAGTACCACTTTGAGTCCACAGAGTTTTCTGCAGCACATCAAATAAGTCACTATGCTTGCAATCAAACTAAGAATCCTGCTTTTTTGGTATTGACTCCAGTCATGAGAAACATGGAATCTTAAACAGAGCAGAAAAAAATAATAGACCAAGGCTAATTGTAGTTCCATTCTTCATGTGCATATCAGTTTCCTTTATATGTTAAGAAGTCTAGCCTTTAATGAGTTCTGTAAACCAAGAAGCACTTGATAATCCTCAGACACTGTTTACATTCCTAGCTAATCAAAAACCATATACAAACTTATTATTTCCAACTAAGTTGTCTTTCCCACTAACATAGCAACTCAAGTTCACATTATTTAATAAGATACATTAATATCTTACTATTTCTCACAGTCTTGGGTCACTCGCTATTATAAGAACTTACAGTCTTACACATTAGTCACTGAGACACATATTCAATAATGTATCTCTTCCTCACGATCCTGCAGAAGATGTAATTTTTTTGCAAAAATCAAGTGAATATAATACAAAAGTATTATACCATTATATCATGAGATCCCATTGTAAATACAAGAAAATATTTCTATGTGGCATTATTCTAATGGTACGTTTGGATTGAAATAATGGAATGAAGAGTGGAATGATTCATTCCATTCTAGTTGGAATGAGTTATTACATATGTTATCCCTCTCCCAAGGAACTAAACACAATTTTTTTCATTCTAATCATAACCAAACACAATTTTTTTCATTCCATATGAATGAGTCATTCCATTCCCACCTTCATTACTCCAATCCAAACGCAACATAAGGGTAATACTGGAAAAAAAAATTTGGCACTTTGATTTTCAAAAATGACTTTACTTAATTTGTGTGAAAACATCAATTGCAAGATGGAGGAAATTATTTGTATGTCAATAGTCAATAGTCGATAGTCCTAAATTATTAAGAAAATTGATATTTCGACATGACTTTTTGATATTTCCACGTGAAAAGTGTCACTATATATGTATAGCGACAGTAAAAACAAGGATCAATAGCGACGATTTGCATGTGAACATATCAAAAAGTCATGTGAAAATATCAGTTTCCAATTATTAATTCTCAGTCTCGCGCTCTCTGTCAAAAACACACGCCCTCCCCCACACATTGTTCTTTCACATGAGGTATCTATTCCTGGCAAGAAAGCCCAAATATAACAACAATTTAGATTATAAACGAATAGCCTCAAGAAGATTATTAGCTTGCTCAAGATTTGCACCCAAAAAAAATTATAATGGAGCTTGAGTTTGATTTGCTTACATAAAAGTGACTCCTAACTGATCTGGGTAAAGCATAGTTTGGAAATTATTTTTACAAAGTACCTAGGAAGCTAGATAACCAGCTCAACCCGAAGTGAAACTAAATTGACTCTTTTTTTGGCCAGCGCAACTAAAACCCAGAATCCCGAAACAATAAAGAAACCCAACTAAAACTATAATATTATTGTAACAATTCACGACAAAGGGTTGCTTAAACAACAAATAATGGAGAGATCAAATCAATTAAACAAAACAAAAAAAACTGACCCCTGAAATGGAATCGAGGAATCCCTTGTGGAGGAGAAATCGAGAAACCCAGCTGTATAATACGGAGAGAGGAAAACCAAGTATCAAGATATAGTAGAAAGGGTGGTGGATTAGATTCTGGATAGCGGATCCATAGGCACCGCCCAAGCCGATAGTGGAAGTGAGCCACTCGGAGAAGGAGCCCATGTCTGGGCCGAAAAAGGCGTTAACGGCGTAGGTGATGCAGTGGTGAGGGCTGAACCTGCCGTTGGACACGCTGAGTAAGGCTTGGCCCGTGCCCAGGGCGTACATCATGTGCGGACCCGGACCTGGCATCGTCTTCTCTGCCGGTGTAATGATCAAGTTCTAGGCTTCTAGCAAGAGAGATAGTATCTAATAAGGGAGTGTTTCTTTATTTATTTTTCTCGTGCAACAAAAGCTCCCTTAATATATTTATATAAAATTAAATATAATAAAATATTTGACATATCAAGAATTCTTAATTACTTCCATCTATCAACACATAACTCATTCGGGATAATATAAAATGAGACATATAAGTAACTTAGGAGAAATTAAGAGATTTAATTTATATTAACAAATTGTGTAATTATCTTTTATCATGGTAAAATTCTTTACTTAATTGTACTATAGTTCCAATTTCTTTATTTTTCTTAAATTAATTACACGACATATTATTATTGGATGATATAAAATACTACTTCTGTCCTCATAATAAACATCTTAGTTTGATTTTTATGGTCAAATTGACCATTTTAAAGTTAATAAATCTTTAAAAAGTTCAATATATATATTTAGAGATTATGATCATAATAAACTACGAAAAATGTACTACTAATGACAAGTTTCATAATTTAAAATTTTATATAGATATTTTTAATTATTTATTTTACAAGTGATCAATTTAAACATTAAAATCAATTTAAAACGTTTATTATGGGGACGAGGGAGTAATAATTTTATAGACTACCTTGTGCAATTATTCTCACATAAAATTTACTTCCTATGTTCCTTTTACTTGTTTTTTCAAGGAGTAAAATTTGTTCATTTTTACTTTTGTAGATTTCAAAATGCATGAATAACTTAGTTTATCATATTATCCCTACATTAAATACAAAGTGCTTATCTTTCATAATTTTAAAATAAATTTTGAAAGGTAATGTGTATACTCATTTCAATCAATCGACCAATGCATTAATTGTACTTATTAATCGTCAAGTAAAAAAAATGGAGGGAGTAGTTATTATGGAGTTAAGTTTAGTTGTATAATAATATTTGGAACTGGCAAGTTAAATAATTTCTTCAATAGAGTAAGTAACAAAATTATATTAAGTTCAAATTAGCTATTTGAGGCCGATGAGGTGGTCTTATCTTTGTGTCTTACTTAGGTAAATTTATTTGAGAAGTTTTCTTCCTTCTTTGGTGATGTTTGATTGGTTCTTTATGATGATTATTATGAAATTATATTGTATTCTTTTTATAAAAAAAAAACTAGGTCTTTGAGAAATTAGTTAATAAAATTCACAATAAATGTGAATTATTGAATTATTGAATTGAGTATTTGAGTTTCTCACTTCACAGCCGCCCTAGCCCTATTAAAAACAAGAGATGATGAAAGCAAAATTATAAAGTTTGATTTGTACTATGAATTATATTAGTTTGATTTCTTGAACTTGGTAGGAAGCCTATGATCTTGGTGGTTCTGAAAATCTTCAAAACTTAATTATTATACCTATTTTGAAATCTAATAAGCTGTGATTTAATTTCAAAAATTAAATTGTATTTCTAATTTGAGAAGAAAGACAAATAATTGAGGATGAATCAGAAAAACATTAAACCAACCCCAATAGCCCAAGCATTATGATAGGCCCAACCCAAAGCTAAGTTAAATTGAAAGAGGTAGTGATGTGATTAGTTGTTATTCATAACATCATCGTCTGCAATCTGCCTGCACTTTCCTTATTCATAATATTCTCCGTTTCAAATTGAAATGGGTGGATCCTGATGTAAAAAAGTGGTCTTCGATCTTATAAAGAAGAAGAACCAAATAATGAATAGATAAAGGGTATTGTATTACTATTGGAGTAATAAATAAACACTACCGCAGCAGAGTGAAGAGGGAGAGAGAAAGAATTCCAAGCAAAAAATGCCTTCCCGCGAATTCGTTTTCTTCATCTTCCTAATCTAGGTAATACATTCTTCTCTATATTTTCCTACCAAAACCCTGCCTGCCTCCCTCTTTCTTAAAACCCTAATCATATCTTTACAGGATTCCGTTCAAGCGAAATCGCTCCACGTAGGCAGCTTCAAATCATCCTCATTCTCTGTGGCACTCGAAACCCTCCAAAAACAAATTAAGCAAGTCCATATTACTCTTTTAAACTCTCAATTTTATCACAACCCGACTTTGGTAAAAGTTGTTAATTTTTCTCTCTTTGTTTTCAGTTATAAATTTCAGCGCATTGATCTGCTTCGCCGAGCAATGACTCACTCTTCGTTCTCAGAGGAGAACAACAAAGCACTGAGCGTTTTGGGCGCGAGCGTGATCGAGACTTGGGTTTCTCTCACCTCGCTTACCGTCGATATTTATATATCGGCGAAAATTCTGAACCGTAGGATTGCAGAGATTTCAAAAGTGGAGGGGTCGTGTGATCTTGATGGAATGCAGTTAGAGTTGCAGAAGATTGTTAGGGTTTCTAGAAGGACTAATTCGACCGCTCCTGCTTTGGTCTGCGGCACCTTTCGTGCTATTTTTTGGGGCCATTGCAATAGATAAGGGGAATTCCGATGAGGCTGGAAGAGTGTTTTGGTATGTTCACGGCGAGGGCAATGGTAGATCTATTGCGATGTAAGTTTGGGATTCATCAAGGGTTTAGTGTTATTTTCAATACTGCAGTGGGTTTAGGGGTTTGTGAGGTTGATTATCTGGTTTATAGTTGTGCTGAATTGAACTGATTAGTTTATGTTTTTAGCTATTATGATGCTTTATGATTGTATAATACTGGTTTATTTGATGAATCTGAGTGGGAATCTGTGAGTTATTAAGAATGCCTTTTGGCTTATGTTTGGTGTTTTTGAAAATTTTGTTATCTAGGAGGACTTTTTAAGAAAGCTGCTGACTTGTTATTGTAAATGAGCTCCAATTATTTTGAGTTGGAGAGAATAGTTAATCTGAGTGGGAATCTGTGAGTGATTAAGACTTGTATGTATGTGTGTGTGGTGAAAATTAGTGAAGTTGTTACCTTCTCATGAGTTGCTGCTGCCTTTTGTTAATTGACATTTAAGAAATTCACATAAGATGATGAAGGGATGTTTATCTTCTCATGACTTACAACCTCTTCAAAAGTCAACAAGGTTATGCCCTCGAAGCGAAGCAGGGAGGTGTTCATTTTGATACGCAACATATATCATATAGGGGCTTTCCATAAAGAATCCTAAGATCGTCTGTGGCCCTTTTTTCGGATCGTTGATAAAAACTTATTGGAAATTTGAGATTGAAACATAAATATATCAATGTTCTACACAACTTATGAATTTTATTTTTATATTAATAATATGACCCCACCATACCAATTTGTCATTTGTTTAACTAAAACGAATTTTTAATATTAATATACGACCTAGAAATGCAGAAATAAAATTCTATGTATAAAAAAAAAAAAAAAATCCAAACCCAAGCAAACTCTTCCTACTTAAAAAAAAAAAAAAAACCAACCGACAATTATATAAAAAATCAAATAGTAGCACAAGTTCTTTATTTGCTATTTTTTATAACAATATTTGTTATTTTATAAAAACAAATATTTTTATAAAAACAAATATTTTATAATAACAAATAAAGAATATAAAATATTTTATAAAAACAAATATTTTATAAAACATTTGTTTTTATAAAATATTTTATATAAACATTTGTTATAAAATATTTGTTATAAAAACATTTGTTATAAAATATTTGTTTTTATAAAATATTTTATAATAACATTTGTTTTAAAATATTTGTTATAAAAACATTTGTTATAAATTATTTTTATAAAAACATTTGTTATAAAATATTTTATAATAACATTTGTTATAAAATATTTGTTTTTATAAAATATTTTATAAAAACATTTGTTATAAAACATTTGTTATAAAATAGAGTGCATTTGTCATTTCTTACAAATGTTTTATGTGATACCCTGATTTTATCAATAAAGATTTAAATTTTGTTTAAATAATTTTTTAATATTATGGTGTGAATTTAAGATAATATTATAGTTGTGGGTAGTATTTATAAATTTTGCAAAGTATGCAAGTTGTTATAAAATATTCGTTTGGTTTTAATATTCTTTTTGTTTGGGAATATTCATACGGCGATTTACCAATCATCGTGGACCTCTATTAACGGAAGTATTATCGTAGTTAAAAAGCGACAAAATTATCTTTCTATAAAAATAACTACAGAGGTGTTACTGCTGGTTAAAACTGTTGAACTATCCTAGTAAAAAGTACAAAGAATACGCCAGTAGTTGTATAAGTAGAGCACGATATTGATTATTGATGCTTACGTGAGAAGTCACTCAATTTATGCTCAATTATTCTTATAAGAATTCACGATCATATCTCTTATATTATTGATTCAATTATTGTCACAAGATCATCTCAGATAATATGTTATAGTATTAAATCAATAATTGAGACGACAAGTTATAAATGATTAATAATTGTTGAAAGATTAAATATGTGTTGATTAAAAATAAAATGATTTGTGGTAATATTTATTCAATCCTCGATGTATATAAAGAGTCTCATTATGAGACATTTGTGGTAAGTTTGATTATTTTATGGGGGCCCATATGTCATCATCTAAGAGTCTCTTCGTCAATAAGTAATTACCTTCGTCAATAGTAATTACCTTTGTGAATAGTAATTACCTTCACAATAGTAATTACCTTTACCAAAGCGTCCGAACCACTTGTCGTTTCACATTACAAAAGGCCGAACCACTTGTCGTTTTCACATTACAGCGCTGATCGAACCACTTGTCGTTTCATTTACCGTCGTCCGAAGCCACTTGCGGCTTTTCACACGGCGGTCTTAAGCTAGAAATCTTCTATAAATAGAGGCCTAGTGTAACGCCCCAAAATTAGGTATACGCCACCCATCTTGGGTCGCCACTTACATGGTACATAAATTCAAATACAACTTACTTAACCTAACTCATCAGGTATAATAATCGACATAAATCGTGAGTTTGAATACAAATATTGTCTACTAGATATTATACAAACTCAAAAGGAGTCCTCATTACAACTATTATCACACTATTTCACGTAATAAATGAGGACTACTAATGCTATCCTCCGACCATTACTTCGCTCCCGACTCATTCGTCCCAAATATGTTCTCATTTCCTCAAGAGAATAAAGAAAGAAAGGGTGAGCTCAACTAGCCCAAGAAGAAATATTATGACTAAGATAATGCGTAATAAATTATCATTAGCCTTCAACAAAGGTTAAACCGATAAAATACAATAGACAACCAGCTTTAATCTGCAGCTTGAATAAGCAATCCATTAAAAGAGTCAAGTAGAAATAAAGTCTACTATCTTTTAGGTTTTAAAAGGTTTTCATCAATTTTTATCACGAGACTCGAATTTAATAAATAAACCACCACATTTAATCATCCTCGCATACTACCAAGGATTTTCATCAAATTATCAATGGTCACGACTATACCGAATCACCCCTCGGTCATAATCATACCAAAACTATCCATCATCGCATTACAAAGCCACCGAGGACTTTTGTCACATCATTTATATCAAGTCATGATTATACCGAATGATCCTCGGTCATAATCATACTAAGTTCATCTATGCACGTAAGCCAAAGATAACATAATATAACATGAGGATGATGACAATGACATAGTAATTCAATAAAACAAGTTCAAGAATTATTTAATCCATGAATTATTAACGTCCAAATTGTCAACATGATATCAAGCTTTAGTAGAGTAAAATTCAAGAATGATCGTAAGAATATTTCCATGAAAGATATCGGATGAAACGCAAATATCAAGGATATTCTACTAATTTCATGGAGTATAAAGTCAAAGTTTTAACCAACCGGGTATAATAAAGAATGGAATAACAAAAGAAATCACCATGCATGCGGTATTTTGATGTATACAAGTTATTCCAATGTAATAATAATAATCTTAACCAGTCGTGTGAAATTCACACCGGCGTGATGTTCCAACAGTAATAATAAAGATGGAACCAGATCCGGTGTAAAACACACGATAGGATATTCCAATGTAATGATAAAGACGGAACCAGTCCTGTAAAAAACACATGCATGTGATGTTCCAATGTAATAATAAAAAGCGGAACCGTGTCCTGTAAAACACATGCATGTGATGTTCCAATGTAATAATAGAAGAATGTCACCAAGTATAGGGTAAACCAGCGTATCACGAAAGTTATTCCAATGTAATAATAAGCAATGGAATAACATAAGGATTTCACCAAGATAGGGTATGCCATGATGATAAAAGTTATGTATAGGTATGCCACTTTTACAAAGTTATTCCAATGTAATAATAATGAATGGAATAATGTGTTCTCTTCAAGAAAAAGAATAACACCCCTTTACCGTAAAAAGAACCTAATATAGAAGTAGTGAAATTAGCAGAATACTCTTCTTCTTTCTATAATTTTCTCTCTATAGCTTCTCTCTATAATTTCTCTCTGTAGTTTCAATGAATTCGTAAGAAAATAATGAAGGAATGAGCTTCTATTTATAGGAAAATGGAATGCATAAGAATTAATCCATGAATCTGGCCATCTGCATTGATTTACTTTAATCTGACGGTCCATATTTAAAGAAAAATCTTTTAAATAAAATATAATATATTCTATTTATATAAAACATTTTACTATGCAAATACTATGCAATACTATGCAAAACACTATGCAAAATACTACGCAACACTACGCATAATAAAATATAATATATTCTATTTATGTAATAACTTTAATAAAGTATTCTATTTTATATAAAAGATGTTTCGCTTTTATTACGTTAATAATACGAATAAAACAAAACGCCATTATCGCTATAATAATTCATATTATTAATCGACAATAATGGAATCAAACCGAAAGACTTCTCACATATAAAGGCATCGATAATCAATACCGCAATACTTACGCAACCACACGACATCGTATTTTTTACTACCGAAAGTAGTTCAACAAAGATCAACCAGAAAAACTTCCGCCGTTATTTTAATAAAATATTTTTGTCGCTTTCTCAATCCGACAATAATTTCATTAGGTCCACCAATGATTGAGCCATTGTACATAATATTCCCCGCTAAACCTAATATTCCCCACCAATCGAATATAATATAACCACTGCATACTTTGCAAAATTTATAAATACTACCCACAACTATAATATTATCTCAAATTCACACCATAATATTAAAAATTATTTCACAAAATTTAAATCTTTATTGATAAAATCTGGGTCTCACAATCTCCCTCCTTATGGATTTCTCGCCTCGAAATTAGGGTAACGACTGGTATTATAAAGAGATGAGGATACCTTGAATACCTTTATCGCTTAAAAATATTAAATTCATCTTTGCAATCCTACCAAAGATATTCATTAACAATTCATCTTTGCACTACAGCCAAAGATATATAATCAGAAAACCAATAATATCCGAGACTTAGCTTAATAAGATATCACGACCACGAATTATCCATGCACTCATGGCCAAGGATATTCGTGTTTTCAATCTGATCATGATTATACCGAATAATCCGTGGTCATAATCATACCAAGTCTATCAATGCACTACTACTAAAGATGACTTTTACCACATCCATGAATTAATATTTCATTCTTTGAGACTCACTTCAATAATTAATCCATATCATCGAATCATCCCCGCACTACGTGCCAAGGATATTCATTAAGATCACGACCTCGAATTATCCATGCACTACTACCAAAGATAATTGTGTATTCATTAGTATCACGACCACAAATTATCCATGACTACTACCAAAGATAATTGTGTATTCATTAAGATCACGACCACAATTATCCATGCACTACTACCAAAGATAATCGTGTATTCATTAGTATCACGACCACAAATTATCCATACACTACTACCAAAGATAATCGTGTATTCATTAAGATCACGACCACAAATTATCCATACTACTACCAAAGATAATTGTGTATTCATTAAGATCACGATCACAAATTATCCATGCACTACAAACCCAAAGATAATTGTGTATTCATTAAGATCACTACACAAATTATCCATGCACTACTACCAAAGATAATTGTGTATTCATTAAGATATCACGACCACAAATTATCCATGCACTACTACCAAAGATAATTGTGTATTCATTAAGTATCACGACCACAAATTATCCATGCACTACTACCAAAGATAATTGTGTATTCATTAAGATCACGACCACAAATTATCCATGCATACTACCAAAGATAATTGTGTATTCATTAAGATCACGACCACAAATTATCCATGACTACTACCAAAGATAATTGTGTATTCATTAGTATCACGACCACAAATTATCCATGACTACGACCAAAGATAATTGTGTTTTCAATTACTAATTATAATTATACCAACAATCCTCGTCATAATCATACCAAGTCCATCTATGCACTACACAGCCATGATGACTTTCAACATAATATAAGCATGAGAATAATGATATAAAGAATCAATCAAATGAGATAAAGGATAAATATTAAACATTTATAATATAATTTATCCAGATTCAAGAATATCCCCATGTTATCAATCACTTAATAATCTCATAATCTAATAACATTAATATTATAATAATATTTTAATCACTTCTTAAATTTATAAACAATTTATCTCAATTGTTTACGCTTTTACCATATAATGCATTTAATCATTCAAAATGCCATACTCATAAGATATCATCACCAATTATCAAATCTCTCAAAAAACATGCATATACTCTATATAGGATTCTCTAGCCATAATATCCTATTTTCAACTTTGTTACTTCACATAACATATTTAACTCATATGTTCAGAATTAAACTATTTTCATGAAAATACCAAATCAGTCCCAAAAATATTTCTTTTCTGGGATTTAGCATAATATAGTCCCATAATGAAAATATATTTTCTCGGAATTTTTAAAATTCATTTACTATTTTTCAAAAATCAATTTCTAATTAATTCCTTAAGAAATTAGCTACCTCAAGTTTAACTTCAAAATTCCCAAATCTTGGCAGGACCTTACACATGTTAACATGAGCTTCTAGTTTAAATTTCATGGTCATCTGAGTTATAGAACTCCCAAGTATAGCGTTTTTTTTGAAAAACCTAAATATTGAACTAGTCATAACTTGCTCATTTTAAGTCGGAATGAGCTCATTTTTGGACAGGAGATACTTTATACCATATACCTTCATGTCCCAAAAGGCCAGAATTTTTCTCATAATTTAAGTGGCCGAAACAGTCCCTTAAAGTTTCTGGGCAGTAGCATTTTGAAATTTACAGCTTTGGCCTCCTTTGCTAAAAAAATCAGTCCCCACAAAAATCTACAACACCTTTTCCAGTAATTCTACTTGGATTAGTTAGGTAACTCATAGATCTAACTCTAGGACTTGACCTCACTCAAAAATTCAAAATATAATAAGAGATATGGTCAATTGAATTTCATGTTACGTTTTTCACCAAAATCGATTTTCAACTCTTTGTGATTTCTAAGAAACTTTCATGTTTTCACATACTAACCAACATAACTCATCATAAAACTTACTAATACTTCATATACCCATGATTTTCATTATTCCAATGCTTTTATTATGACTTTCATCATAAACCACGTAAACCTGCTCATTTTAGTTGAAGAAATATTTGAGGGTTTAAGAAATGGGTTTTTGTCTTCGGGTCAATACAAAATTCGATTTCACGCCTAGGGTAGGCTAGAAATCTTCAAGAATACGTCAAGAAATTTATTAATGATAGAAATATCATTCAAAAATCGCTACTCTTATCCAAGACTTGATAAGACGTTACATTGATACCAACCGTGACTTCTATCCCTTAACCTAGATAGCCCTCACAATGATACCTATAAAACTTGCCATCTTCATTCACGATGTCGCCTACGTAAAAGTCCAAATTTTACATTCCATTCCACACAAGGAAGTCAACAACGAAAGGATCGGGCTCTTTTACTTATGGCTTGATATAACAAGGATTAACTTTAGGGTTTGGTTACTTTGAATTCAGATAACAAAGTTGGTTAGGAATATGAAAGCTAACAACCTTACAAAAAGCATGATGAGTAGTTAACCAATTGATTCCTAAAATCACATCAAAGGCAAGTATTTTCAAAAGATAAGATCGACAGTAACGTGAAAGTGTTTATTTGAATCAAACAAGATTTAAAAATAGTAGCGAACGAAAGGTCTCCTACTAACGGTTTCAACCAATAAGTCAAAGTCTAACTTCTCCTGAGTCAAATTTAAACGCTGAACGCAACTAGTGAAATAAAAGAGTGGGTAGAACCGGTATCTAACACTCAGATAGACTTCGCAAGAGCTTATGATTACTTACCCGTGATAATCTTATTCAGTTCCTCGTCACGAGAAAAAAAACGCTCTCTTAAACTACCAAATTTTGGTTTGTCCGGGATGACCTTTGGTGCCTCCATCCTAGTTGAATTTGTCTTCTGAAACGACAAAATCGAGCTAAGTGACCTTCTTTCCACAATTATAACATGCTTTGACTCGGCGACGACGCAATGATTCGATGATGTGTCCTCTCCTCCGCATTTGGGCATATAATAGTGGTCCTTCTCCTTCCTTAACAACAAAAGTCTTTGGTCGACGCTTTCCATCATCATTGAATCTCCTTTTCTTGAAATGTCCATTCTTATTATTTTGGCCCCGATTACCACCGAAGTGGTTAAAGACCCCAAATTTTTAAATAAAAAGGAATTTCCTTTATTTTGAAATAGTAAGGGTTGATTTGATTAATGTGGATAGTTATGGTTAAATACGCAAATATTTCAAAATAAGCAAGTGGTTATAAAATATTCATTGTTGTTTGGGAATATTCGTTTGGTCGTGGAATATTCAGATCGCTTCGAATATTCGCATTTACTTTGCAAGCAAATGCATGTGGGCCCCATAACTGAAAGCGATTGATGAAGAAAACGACAAATATAAGTTGTTTTTAAATAACTACAGAAGTTGTTGCCAAGTATCATCGCTGAATACCCGGTGGTTAAAACACACTAATACGCCATTGTCGAACAAGAAAGACACCAGTATTGCACCAATTATTGATTCTTACGTAAGAAGGCACTACTCAATAATGGTTACAGAATTATCGCTCAAAGATTTTATCGAGTTAATAATTGTCATAGGCGATATTTTATATCATTGTTGTTTCAATAATCACATTACACAAGATCTTTCATTATCGGCAATAATTCATATTATCCTAATAATATTATTAGATAACATTATTGGCAATGTCTAGAAAGTTCTCGCCTCAAGGAGAGGTTTGTCATCTAATCAAGCTACCAGAAGAAGAAATTTTATCGAAAGCCCCTCTTCCTGAACCCGCCTCGTCATCAATATTGTGATTCTTTAATATTATTTGTGAATAATTAATTATTGATTTATATGATGAGGAAAATATTGATTTTATGTGGATATAGATGGAGAAAATTTTAAAATGACAATTGTTGAAAATTAATATTTTATCTTTTTCTCGATAAAATAATTCATTTAAATATATTATTTTAATAATATATTAACTATGATATTTTTACAATGAATGTGGGATATATGAGTATATGAGGAGGAAGAGTATTTTTGTGGCATTAAATGTTTAACACATGTTTTGTGTGTTGGTGACACAATTATCGAATCAAATTTGATTATAAATGTAAAATCGCCTGCTTTGTGATTTCTTGGTCGATTTTTGTTTGGAATTTGGAAAAACTTTCTTCTGCAAAGTTGTAGAGAATTGAATTTCCTATAAAAACTCATGAGATTCGAATTTTCTGATGAAAGGGCTATTTATTATGAATTATTGAAGTTCAAGTTCAAATAATTGATTTTTGGGAGTTTAAATTATTTTTGTTAAGAAAAACGTTTTTTGTATTTTTTTTTTGGACATCATTAACATGTGTGGCTGGTGTTTTGACCAAAAGGTGGGCTAAGGAAAATTTGTATAATTATATTAATATTATATTAAATTTTCTCGCTTTAAAGTGTTCTAAGCATTTTCCTATAAATAGGTGCTTAGGTTAGAATTGAAAATCACACCGTAAACCCAAGTTTTCTCTATTTCTCTCTCTCGATATTTTGAGCGATTCTTGTGAGTATTTTGAGTATACTTTGAGTATTGCTAGATTTGCAAAGTTCCTTCAAAGACTATACCCTTTAGATTCTAGCTGTAAGTACCGATCTTCGAGGTAAGTGATATTATTTTTTTTTTTGAATGATATTATTTCTTCAATATCATTATGTCAAATGTCGATCCAAGTTTTTATCAAATTTGGAACTTTTTCATGCTCAAGTTACTATTCATGGGTTACTATTCACGAAGTTTACTATTCACGAAGTTACTATTCATGAAGTTACTATTCACGAAGTTACTATTCACGAGTACTATTCATGAAGCGTGAAGATGTTTTTTGTGGAATTTCTATCTTTTGGTGTCTGAGTTACTATTCACGATATCTAAGACTATTCACGATACTAACTGACTATTCACGATACTACAGATTATTCAATCGAAAATAAAATTTCTTCTTTTCGTCTAAAACATCTATTCCGGATACTAACTCGATCAGATCCATGTTTTGATCATTCTCAATTTTACACCACTACGATTATTTTTGAGGTATTTTTGGGCGGATAAAACCAAGTACTAATCCTTAATCCTTAATCCTTGTCATTTTGTTTCACCGGATTCGCTTTTTTAAAAATATTTTTCATCATCCTCGCCTTTAAATGATGATATTATTGAATATCTTCGGCCCAGTAGTGCAAAGATGAATGATTTCAAGAATATCTTTGGCCCAGAAGTGCAAAGATGAACAGTGTTGAGATGAATACGACCGATTGATTAATATCTTCGCCCAGAGTGCAAAGATGAACAGTGTTTAAATGAATACGACTTAATCGATGAATATCTTCGGCTCAGAGTGCAAAGATGAATATTTGATTCCGTATGTATATCGATTGATGTTACAGGATAAAATATCGATGATGGACCGTTAAATTCATAGATTATAGAGATTTCATTCTCTACGAACTCTTCTATGAATTATTATTTCACGCGCGAATATTGATCCAAAACTTGTCATCATCAGATTCTATCGATTTTTCCTCGTGAAGAAGACTAACGATAATTTGTCAGATATTATCTTAGTCATAATATTCTTTATCGGGCTAGTTGAGCTCACCCTTTTCCTTGTTGTTCCATTTTTCTTCTCGTGAGGCGCAGAATGTAATGAGTACTAGCTGGGTATGGAATGAAGATTCTAGAGAGAGTTGTTTAGTAGTTCTCACCATTTTTGTAAAATAATGAATCAATAATGTGATGAGGATTTATTTGAGTATAGATATTGTCTGTAAGATAATATTTGTATTCAAACTCACAGCTTTACCATCGTTGTAATAATAAAGTCAGAGTTGCTTCGCATCTATGTATTCATGGCACTTTAATGGGTGTCAGTGTATACCTATTTTGGGGGCGCCACAATGGTATCGTAGCTAGGATATGATCTCCAAGAGATCGGGAATAAAACTAGAGGGAGAGACGAGTAAATCCTTCGCTAAAGGTGTCCTACCTAAGCTTATTTGTTAGTCAATTCAAGATATAGGATATTATGTGATATATCGATTTCTTTAATTAACCCTTATTTTATGATGATTTGAGAATGTCGACCGAGAATATTAACAAAGGAGCAATGAGACCGTGGAGATGCCTCAGACTCACCAACGAGGAGAACGTGCAACAGTCGGGTAATGTTCCTCCCGTGAACAACACCATGGAGCGATGATGATGAACGAGGGATGTTTAGAAGCTTTTTGCAGCTCATGCAAAATCGCATTTAGGAGACTCGTGTTCAAAATACAGAGGAAATGATAGCAAATTCACGGTGGTCACAAACAGCAAGCTTCAAAGAGTCAGGACCACCGCACTCGGGAAAGCCGGATCCGATTAAGTGAGACGTGGGTCAAACAAATTACCAAGATATTCGATGTCTGGGATGCACGGAGAAACAGAAGTTCCATTCGCCACCTTTATGTTCCGTGGGCGAGGCAGACATCGGTGGGAATCAGGAAGCGCACCCATCCAAATTGCACTCAAAGATGTCACGGGAGACGCTTTCAAATAGCCTCAATGACAAGTACTTCCCCGAAAGTATTCATTATACGGGCGAAGTGGAGTTTATTAGACTAGAGCAGTAATAACGACGACGTGTCCCAAAGACGAGGCGAAGTTCATGAGTTATCCAGTGTTCACCTCATTCGGTGGAGAATGAGGAACGATGACGCGGATGTTTCGAGAGGTTTAAAACCCGACATACGCCAAGATCTCATTTCTCATAAATTTTCTCTATTCAGATGTTGTCAATGTGGCTCAATTGTTAGAGCGAGATAACGAGTACGCTCAACCGAGGGACCATAACCAGGATCATATCAAGATAGCAAATCATCGTAATAACGATAACCAAATGAGAAAGAAGAATACGAGACAAAGCAGAACCACTGTGGTAATCGTGGCCATGAAAATAAAGAAGCGAGCCTGGAGGAGATTTTAAAAAGAGAGATTCAACAACGACTACGTGAAGACGCCACACACTATAAGAACTAGTTTTATGGAGGAGAACGACCACCGGTCAGATGTTACAAATGCGAAAGAGGGACATATCACCCAAAACCCTACAACAACAGCTTAAGGTATGCTATAGTTGTGGAAAGGAAGGACATATCGCCGAGATCAGACAAGAGATAAACCTAGTTCAATGGGGATCGGTGACTCAAAAGATCGTGTCCCGTAAAAGTCAAAGTCAACGATTCTCGAAGAGCGCTTGTCGACCTCATTAAAATGCAAGGAACCCGAACGGTTAGCACGGGTTAGTTAATTATAAATTTCACAAGTATATACCTTACTAGATATCGGCTTCTACCCATTCTTTATATCTCTTACTTATCGGCCAACGCTTGAACTCGACTACGAGAAATTAAACTTTCACCTATCTCGTGGAGACTCCATTAGAGAAACTTTCATTACATCCGCTGTTTAAAAATCTTGCTTGATTCAAGTCAGGCACTATCACATTACCGTTAACCTTTTTTTCTATAGAGATATTTGCTTTTGATGTGATTTTAAGGTTAACTACTCATCACGCCAAATTGATTGCTTTTGTAAGGTCATAGTTTTCATATTCCTAAGCAACTCGTTATTCAATTCAAGCAATCAAACCATTGTAGTCAAACATTTTCATATCAAGCCATGAAGTCATTCGCTTATTACGGATGTCAAGTTTTCTTAGTCCATGTTATGGATTTGAATAAAGACACGCCGATTTGAATAATATTCTTGTTGTTATTGATTTTTCCCGACGATTTTCAAGAATTTCGCTTACTCCCAAAGCCCGATATTAAATTTTGTATCGACTTTGAACCCAGACAAAACTCATTTCTAAAATCTCATATCGAATGGCTCCTATCAACTTCGTGAGTTAAAATTCAACTATAGAATTTGGTACCGAGCCTTTATCTTCGCGACTTCCTTTGTGGAATTCACCTGCCGCATCTCCGTAGGGACGCCATATTCGCATGCGATAGAAATCGATAGGTGTCATTGTGACGCATATCCAAGATTGGGATATGAGTCACAAATTGAGAGCAACTCTAAGTCGCTTATCGAAAGACGAGCTTTCAGGCTTAGTTGGTTATTATCGAGATTCGTCAAGGATATTCTCGAATCGCTATTCCGCTAACTTACCCGACTCAAAAGATACAAAATTGTATGGAGCGAGGAATGCGAGAAGATTTTCCAAGAGCTCAAGAGGCGACTCATTTCGCACATATTCTAACCATACCATCTTGAAAAGCGAACGTGGTAAATTGACGCGATGAGTAGAAGATTATATGCGAACGAAAAGTGCGATGATGTCAAGTATACGACAGAGCCAACTTTAATAGAAAAAGTTAAGGTCGCTTCAAGCCACCGAATCTTGAGTCGATGCGCGTAAGAAGAAGAAAGTACAAGAAGGAGTTATTCCTAAGCGAGAATCGATGAAGAAGGAATACTTCGAGTCCACTCTGCACTTTGTGGTTCCTAACGACTGATTTGAAGTACAAGATTATGATGGAGGCACACAATACGCCATTTTGCAATCCATCTCGGGAGTACCAAAATGTATTATGATCTTCAACATACATTTTGGTGGAGCAATACGAGGAGAGAGATCGCAGAGTTTATCTCGATGTGTTTAACTTGCCAACGTAAAGGCGAGAGCATCTTGTACCTAAGGGTCCGCTGCAACCACTCGAGATTCCTGAATGGAAGTGGGAACACATTACTATGGATTTCATTATTAATCTTCCCAAGGTTTCTCAAGGCATAGATGCGATTTGGGTTATTGTTGATAGATTAACCAAGTCTACTCATTTTCACCGATACGAGAAACTTATTCCTCGAACGCCTTTCTCTCAGATGACGTGAAATGAGATTGTGAGATCGCATGGCATGCCAAGATCCATAGTTTTAGATCGTGACCCAAGATTCACTTCATGATTTTGGGTTAGTTTGTAGAAAGCTATGGGCACGAATTTACGATTCTGGCTTGTATACCATCCTCAAACGGATGGGCAATCGTAAAGGACTACTCAAACTCTCAAGATATATTAAAACTCTCGGTCCTAGATTTCAAAGGAAGTCGATAAGTACTTGCCATCGGTGGAATTCTCATACAACAATAGTTATTAAACAAATATAGGCATGGTTCCATTCAAGCATTATATGGACAAAAATGTCGCTTCCAATATGTTGGGATGAGGTGGGTGAAGCAACATTGTTGGGACCCGTTAAACGTTATTTACGTACCGATGATCCAATGATTCGACAACGATACAAACAACAAGATCGACAAAAGAGTTATGCGATCTTCATCGAAAGGACGTGGAATTTAATGTAGGGATCATGATTGTCATGAAGTTGCTCCACGGAAGGGAGTTACAAGATTTGGGAAGAGAGGAAAGCTCAATCCACGATTTATCGGCCCATTTCAAATTCTCGAC
Source organism: Panax quinquefolius (assembly GCA_020205615.1). Taxonomy (NCBI): domain Eukaryota; kingdom Viridiplantae; phylum Streptophyta; class Magnoliopsida; order Apiales; family Araliaceae; genus Panax; species Panax quinquefolius. The sequence continues at coordinate 10,387,945 of CM035169.1, forward strand.
CGAGTAGAAATGTAGCCTATAGACTTCATAGCATTCTCCGAGTATGTCTCGTGTTCATAATGTGTTTCATATATCCGTATTTCAGAATATATGTGAAAGACCCGAACCACGCTTATCGAAAGTTAGAACCGACGAGATAGCCAAGACTTAACGTATGAGGAGGTACCACAAAGATTTTGGATAGAAGGAGCATGTCCTACGCCAAGAAAGGTTATACCACAAGTTAAAGTTTTGTGGAGGAATCATGCTATAGAGGAAATGACCGGGAATTGAAACGAAAATGAAAGCGAGGTATCCTCACCTTTTCAAAACACTGTGTATCGTCGCCAATTTCGAGGACGAAATTTCATAAGGAGGGAGGTCAGAAGACCCCAAATTTTTAAATAAAAAGGAATTTCCTTTATTTTGAAATAGTAAGGGTTGATTTGATTAATGTGGATAGTTATGGTTAAATACGCAAATATTTCAAAATAAGCAAGTGGTTATAAAATATTCATTGTTGTTTGGGAATATTCGTTTCGTCGTGGAATATTCAGATCGCTTGTGGAATATTCGTATCGACGGCAAAATGCCCATGTGTGGGCCCCATAACTGAAAAGCGATTGATGAAGAAAACGACAAATATAAGTTGTTTTTAAAATAACTACAGAGTAGTTGTTACCAAGTATCATCGCTGAATACCCGTGGTTAAAACACACTAATACGCCGTTGTTGAATAAGAAGATACCTGGATCGCACCAATTATTGATTCTTACGTAAGAAGGCACTACTCAATAATGGTTACAGTAATTATCGCTCAAAGATTTTATCGAGTTAATAATTGTCATATTGATATTTTATATCATTGTTGTTTCAATAATCACATTACACAAAGATCTTTCATTATCGGCTAATAATTCATATTATCCTATAATATTATTAGATAACATTATTGGCAATGTCTAGAAAGTTCGCTCTAAGGAGAGGTTTGTCATCTAATCAAGCTACAAAGAAGAAGAAATTTTATCGAAAGCCCCTTTCCTGAACCCGCCTCGTCACAATATTGTGATTCTCGTAATATTATTTGTGAATAATTAATTATTGATTTATATGATGAGGAAAATATTGATTTTATGTGGATATAGATGGAGAAAATTTTAAAATGACAATTGTTGAAAATTAATATTTTATCTTTTTCTCGATAAAATAATTCATTTAAATATATTATTTTAATAATATATTAATCTATGATATTTTTACAATGAATGTGGGATATATGAGTATATGAGGAGGAAGAGTATTTTTGTGGCATTAAATGTTTAATACATGTTTTGTGTGTTGGTGGACACAATTATCGAATCAAATTTGATTATAAATTGTAAAATCGCCTGCTTGTGGATTTCTTTCGATTTTTGTTTGGAATTTGGAAAACTTTCTTCTGCAAAGTTGTAGAGAATTGAATTTCCTATAAAAACTCAAGAGATTCGAATTTTCTGATGAAAGGGCTATTTATTATGAATTATTGAAGTTCAAGTTCAAATAATTGATTTTTGGGAGTTTAAATTATTTTTGTTAAGAAAAACGTTTTTTTGTATTTTTTTGGACATCATTAACATGTGTGGCTGGTGTTTTGACCAAAAGGTGGGCTAAGGAAAATTTGTATAATTATATTAATATTATATTAAATTTTCTCGCTTTGTGTTCTAAGCATTTTCCTATAAATAGGTGTGCTTAGTTTAAATTGAAAATCACACCGTAAACCAAGTTTTCTCTATTTCTCTCTCGATATTTTGAGCGATTCTTGTGAGTATTTTGAGTATACTTTGAGTATTGCTAGATTGCAAAAGTTCCTTCAAAGACTATAATCCTAGATTCTAGCTGTAAGTAATCGATCTTTCGAGGTAAGTGGATATTATTTTTTTTTTAATGATATTATTTCTTCAATATCATTATGTCAAATGTTGATCCAAGTTTTTATCAAATTTGGAACTTTTTCATGCTCTGGGTTACTTTATTCATGGGTTACTATTCATGAGTTACTATTCACGAAGTTACTATTCACGAGTTACTATTCACGAAGTTACTATTCACGAGTACTATTCATGAAGCGTGAAGATGTTTTTGTGGAATTTCTATCTTTTGGTGCTCTGAGTTACTATTCACGATATACGGCCTTATTCACGATACTGCAGACTATTCACGATACTGGATTATTCAATCAAAAATAAAATTTCTTCTTTTCGTCTAAAACATCTATTCGGATACTAACTCGATCAGATCCATGTTTTGATCATTCTCGAATTTTACACCACTATGATTATTTTTGAGGTATTTTTTGGGCGTGGATAAAACCAAGTACTTAATCCTTAATCCTTAATCCTCACATTTTTGTTTCACCGGATTCGCTTTTTAAAATATTTTTCATCATCCTCGCCTTAAATGATGATATTATTGAATATCTTTGGCCCAGAGTGCAAAGATGAATGATTTCAAGAATATCTTTGGCCCAGTAGTAAAGATGAACAGTGTTGAGATGAACACGACCGATTGATTAATATCTTTGGCCTCAGAGCAAAGATGAACAGTGTTTAAATGAATACGACTAATCGATGAATATCTTTCGGCCTCAGAAGTAAAAAGATGAATATTTGATTCCGTATGTATATCGATTGATGTTACAGGATAAAATATTGATGATGGATCGTTAAATTCATAGATTATAGTAGATTTCATTCTCTACGTAACTCTTCTATGAATTATTATTTCACGCGAATATTGATCCGAAACTTGTTGTTTATCAGATTCTATCGATTTTTCCCTCGTCAAGACTAACGATAATTTGTTGTATATTATCTTAGTCATAATATTCTTTACCGGGCTAGTTGAGCTCACCCTTTTCCTTGTTGTTCCATTTTTCTTCTCGTGAGGCGTAGAATGTAAATGAGTACTAGCTCTGGGTATGGAATGAAGATTCTAGAGAGAGTTGTTTAGTAGTTCTCACCATTTTTGTAAAATAATGAATCAATAATGTGATGAGGATTTATTTGAGTATAGATATTGTCTGTAAGATAATATTTATTCAAACTCACGCTTTCAAACTCATATTTGGCGACTCGTAAATGGGTGTCAGGTATACCTATTTTGGGGCGCCACAAAGTTGTATTATAATTTTGCTTACGGCTTACTTTCTTTTTAGTCATATGACTCGTTACTTGAATTGTTTAATGCGGTGACCTCGAGAGTTTTCCGTGTTTTCCACCTACGTTTTGGATGTGAGTCGCTTTCGATGTTGCATGAATTCTAAAACCTCTTAAACGCATCTGGCCGTTAGTCAATCGATCGTTGTTGTTGTTTACGGGAGGATTATTATCGCCATCCTGCTGTACATTGTTCTCGATTATTGATCGTGGAGAATCAACAGCCTCACATGCTCCATTGCTATTCTCAACATTCTCTGATGTCATTTTCAAACACCGCCACAAAATAAGGGTTAATTAACATATCACATATTATCCCTATACTCGTCCACCAAATAAATACCACATAAACTTAGTAGGTCATACTAACGAAGGAATTCCCGTGTCTCCCTCCTAGTTCTTATCTCACATCTTAGCCAGGGATCATATCCTAAGCTCGATACCAACCGTGACACCCCCAAAATTAGGTATACGCCACCCATCTTGGGTCGCCACTTACATGGTACATAAATTCAAATACAACTTATTAACCTAACTCGTCGTGGTATGCAATACGACATAAATCGTGAGTTTGAATACAAATATTGTCTACTAGATATTATACAAACTCAAAAGGAGTCCTCATTACAACTATTATCACACTATTTCACGTAATAGTGAGGACTACTAATGCTATCCTCTGACCATTACTGCGTTCCCCCGACGTCCCAAATTTATGTTCTCATTTTCAAGAGAACAAATGTGAAAGAAGGTGAACTCAACTAGCCCAAGAAGAAATATTATGACTAAGATAATGCGTAATAAATTATCATTAGCCTTCAACAAAGTTAAACCGATAAAATACAATAGACAAACCAGCTTAATCAATTGAATAAGCAATCCATTAAAAGAGTCAAGAGAATAAAAGTCTACTATCTTTTAGGTTTTAAAAGGTTTTCATCAATTTTTATCACGAGACTCAAATTTTAATAAATAAACCACCACATTTAATCATCCCCGCACTACGGCCAAGGATTTTCATCAAATTATCAATGGTCATGACTATACCGAATCACCCCCGGTCATAATCATACCAAAACTATCCATCAACGCATTACACAGCCACCGAGGACTTTTGTCACATCATTTATATCAAGTCATGATTATACCGAATGATCCTCGGTCATAATCATACTAAGTTCATCTATGCACGTAAGCCAAAGATAACATAATATAACATGAGGATGATGACAAATGACATAAAGTAATTCAATAAAACAAGTTCAAGAATTATTTAATCCATGAATTATTAACGCCCAAATTGTCAACACGATACTGCTTTTAAAGAGTAAAATTCAAGAATGATCGTAAGAATATTTCCATGAAAAGATATCGATGAAACGCAAATATCAAGGATATTCTACTAATTTCATGGAGTATAGAAGTCAAAGTTTTAACCAACCGGGTATAATAAAGAATGGAATAACAAAAGAAATCACCACGCATGCGGTTGCTTGCGATGTACAAAGTTATTCCAACATAATAATAATAACGGAACCAAAGTCAGTGAAATTCACACCGACAGATGTTCCAATGTAATAATAAAGATGGAACTGCATCCGTAAAAACACACGATAGATATTCCAACAGAATGATAAAGACGGAACCAGTGTCCTGTAAAAAAACATGCATGTGATGTTCCAATGTAATAATAAAATCGGAACCAGTCCCTGTAAAACACACGCATGTGATGTTCCAATGTAATAATAAAGAATGTCACCAAGTATAGGTAAATCACAGATATGTGTTATTCCAATGTAATAATAAGCAATGGAATAACATAAGGATTTCACCAAGTATAGGTATGCCACAGATACAAAGTTATGTATAGGGTATGCCACTTTTACAAAAGTTATTCCAATGTAATAATAATGAATGGAATAATGTAAGTTCTTCAAGAAGAAAGAATAACACCCCTTACCGTAAAAGAACCTAATATAGAAGTAGTGAAGTAAAGAGTAATACTCTTCTTCTTTCTATAATTTTCTCTATAGCTTCTCTCTATAATTTCTCTCTCTAGAGTTTCAATGAATTCGTAAGAAAATAATGAAGAATTAGCTTCTATTTATAGGAAAATGGAATGCATAAGAATTAATCCATGAACTATCCAGATTGATTTACTTTAATCTGACGTCCATATTTAAAGAAAAATCTTTTAAATAAAATATAATATATTCTATTTATATAAAACATTTTACTATGCAAACACTATGCAATACTACGCAAAACACTATGCAAAATACTATGCAACACTATGCATAATAAAATATAATATATTTTATTTATGTAATAACTTTAATAAAGTATTCTATTTTATATAAAAGATGTTTCGCTTTTATTACGTTAATAATACTAATAAAACAAAACGCCATTATCGCTATAATAATTCATATTATTAATCGACAATAATGGAATCAAACCGAAAGTGACTTCTCACATAGGCATCAATAATCAATACCGCGCACTACTACGCAACCACACGTGACATCGTATTTCTTTTACTACCGAGTAGTTCAACAAAGATCAACCCAGAAAACTTCCGCCGTTATTTTAATAAAATATTTTTGTGTCGCTTTCTCAATCCGACAATAATTACATTATGGGGGTCCACCAATGATTGAGCCGTTGTAGACGAATATTCCCTCGCTAAACCGAATATTCCCCACCAATCGAATATAATATAACCACTTGCATACTTTGCAAAATTTATAAATACTACCCACAACTATAATATTATCTCAAATTCACACCATAATATTAAAAATTATTTCAACAAAATTTAAATCTTTATTGATAAAATCTGGGGTCTCACACCTAGTGCTTCATTATTTTCACGAATTCAATCAAACTCTGTAGAGAGAAAACTATAGAGAGAAAAAAGAAAAGTATTCTCGCTACTTCACCTCGCCAATATTCAGCTTCTTCTAAGTAGGAATATTATTTGTCATTGCATCTGTAAGGAGTGTTATTCTTTCTTATTCATGAAGAGAACTGCTGTTATTCCATTGCTTATTATTCCGCTGGAATAACTCAGTATACGTGGTTTACCCTATAATTGGTGACATTCTTCTATTATTCATTTGGAACATCCCGTTCACAAGGTGTTTTACACCTGACCGGTTCCGCTTTTTATTATTCTCATTGAAACATCCTCGCTCAGTGTTTTTACACCTTGACCGGTTCCGCTTTTATTATTCTGCTGAATATCCTATCTCGTGTTTTTTACACCTGGATCCGGTTCCATCTTTATTATTCTGTTGGAACATCCCGCGGTGCGTGAATTTCACCGACCGGTTCCGTTATTATTATTCTCGCTGAATAACTGCCTATGCTGAAGCACCGCATTTACGGTGATTTCTTTTGTTATTCCATTCTTTATTATACCCAAATAAGTTAAAACTTTGACTTCTATACTCCATGAAATTAGTAGAATATCCTCGATATTCAAGCGCTTCATCCAAAGATCTTTTCATGGAAATATTCTTCGATCATTCTTGAATTTTACTCTACAAAACAAAAGATCATTTTGACAATTGACGTTAATAATTCCCGGATAAAATAATTCTTGAACTTGTTTATCAATTATTATGTCATTGTCATCATCCTCATGTTATATTATGTTATCTTCTACTACGCCAGATAGATGAACTTAGTATGATTATGACTGTGATCATTCTAGATAATCACGGCTTGTTATAAATGATGTGATAAAAGTCCTCAAAGGGCCCTGTAATGCGGTGATGGATAGTTTTGGTATGATTATGACCGGTGGGTGATTCTATATAGTCACCACTTATCGATAATTTGATGAATATCCTCGGCAGTAGAAAGTAAGGGTGATTCGATGATGTGGATTATTTATTAAAGTTCGAGTCTCAAATATAACAAATGATGAAAAACCTTTAAAACCTAAAAGATAGTAGACTTTATTCTCTACTGACTTTTTTAATGGATCGCTTATTCCTACCGCAGCTAAACTTGTTGCTCTTGTCATTTTATCGCTTAACACCGCTGAAGGCTAATGATAAATTATTCTCGCATTATCTTAGTCATAATATTTCTTATCGGGCTAGTTGAGCTCACCCTTTCTTTCACCGCTTCTTCTGTGAAATGAGAACATAGCCGGGACGAAGCCTGGGAACCTGAGTAATGGTCCGTAGGATAAGATTAGTAGTCCTCACTATTCGTGAAATAAAGTGATAATAGTAGTAATGAGGACTCTGCTGAAGTTCAGATAATATCTAGTAGACAATATTTGTATTCAAACTCACGCTATGTCAGATTGCACACACATAACAGATTAGTAAGTTGTATTTGAATTTATGTACCATGTAAGTGGCGACCCAAGATGGGTGACGATACCTAATTTTGGGGGCGCCACTATTGGTATCGTAGCTTAGGATACGATCCCCGCTAAGATGCTAGATAAGAACTAGAGGAGAGAGACTATGAATTCCTTCGCTAAGTATGACCTACCTAAGTTTATTTGTTATTTAATTGGCTCATTTAGTATATAGGGATAATATTCGATATATTAATTAACCCTTTGTTTCACAATTCCTTTCGTGTAATAAAGAGTGTAGCTAGTCGAGCTGGGGTAACAGTGGAATAGTAATGTTGGTCATTATTTAGTAGTAATATTTGGTGAATCAACTAGGGTGAAAGCGAACCCAACGTTGGAAGAGTGTTTTGCCACTATCATACAAGATGTCTAAATGACATACAACCTCGTGTCATCATAAGATGTGGTTGTGGCTCATCCACTCACGAGTATATTTACGAAAGCAAAGACTTATATGATCTTGGTGTTTGTTTGAAGTATAATTCTCAATTTGAGACAAATGGAGATAATGATAAATCAAGAGAAGACTCACCATCGGGAAGAATATGATAAGAATCTTCTCATTTTTCTTTGGGGTCTATTGGGTAAACCAAGGATAATTTCGTGGCCATATGATATCTATCATAACCTGTAAGCATGGCCTCCCATGTATGGTTGGTTTCTTGAGCACTTCCCAAAGATTCTAATTTCTAAAACAGCTTTTTGACTATACATTTATGTAAGGTGTCATTGTGACGTCTATCCAAAGTTGGGATGAAAGTCACAACAGTATCAATGTAACGTACTATCCAAGTCTTGGATAAGAAAGAGCGCTTTTGAATGATATTTCTATCATTAATAAAATTTCTTGACGATTCTTGAAGATTTCTAGCCTACCCTAGAGCGTGAAATCGAATTTTGTATCGAATTCCAAAAAACCCATTTCTTAAACCCTCAAATATTTCTTCAACTAAAAGGATCATTTACGTGGATTATGATGAAAGTCATAATAAAAGTATAGAATCGATGAAAATCACGGTATATGAAGTATTAGTAAGTTTTAAGATGAGTTATGTTGGTTAAGTATGTGAAAACATGAAAGTTTCTTAGAAATCACAAAGAGTTGAAAATCATATTTTGGTGAAAAACGTAATATGAAATTCAATCGATCATATCTCCTATTATATTTTGAATTTTGAGTGTGGTCAAGTCCTAGAGTTAGATCTATGAGTTACCTAACTAATCCAAGTGGAATTACTGGAAAAGGTGTTGTAGATTTTGTGTGGACTGATTTTAGCAAAGGAGTGCAAAGCTGCAAAAATCGAAAAAGTTGTCGCCATGATTTTAGACGGGCTGTTTTACCACTTAAATTATGAGAAAAAAATTCTGGCCTTTTGGGACATGAAGGTATATGGTATAAAGTATCTCCTGTGCAAAATGAGCTCATTCTCGACTTAAAATGAGCAAGTTATGACTATTTCAATATTTAGGTTTTTCCGATTTAAAAACGCTTATAACCGAAAGTTCTATAACTCAGGTGACCATGAAATTTAAACCGAAGCTCACGTTAACATGTATAAGGTCCCGCCAAGATTTGGGAATTTTGGAGTTAAACTTGAGGTAGCTAATTTCTTAAGGAATTAATTAGAAATTGATTTTTGAAAAATAGTAAATGAATTTTAAAAATTTCGAGAAAAATATATTTTCATTATGGGACTATATTATGCTAAAACCCAGATTCCAAAGCCCGTTTCTAAAACCCCATATCGAATGGCTCCTATTGAACTTCAGGAGTTAAAGGTCCAACTACAGAATTGTTGGACATCGGTTTCATTCTGGCCCTAGACATCTCCCTGAGGGTGCTCCTGCTTTTATTCGTAAAGAAGAAAGACGGAGTATGCGACTTTGATCGACTATCTGAATCGAACCATGTCACCATCAAGAATAGGTATCCTCTACCTCGTATTGATGACTTGTTTGACCAACATTCTGGGGCACAATTCTTTTCAAAATCGATCTTCGCTTACGATATCATCACCAAGATTAGAATCGAGGATATTCCAAAGACCGCTTTAGAACTCCAGACGGGCATTATGAATTCTTCGTCATGTCTTTGGATCGACTAATGCTCCTCAAGGCTTTCATGAATATGATGAACCGAATATTCAAGGAATATTTGGATCGCTTTTGTTGTTTTTTTTATTGATGACATCCTTATATATTCCAAAAGTCGTGAAGATCATGAAGCACCATTCGTCGGTATTCCAAAGGCTTCGTGAAAACAAACTATATGCCAAATTAAAGAAATGCGAAGTTCGCTTGAGGAGTAGCATTCCTCGGGCACGTGGTGTCGAAACACGGAGTATCCGCTGATCCGGCCAAGATTGAAGCAATACAAAGTTGGAGCAACCAAGTCGGTGGATCAAGACGTAGCTTTTTGGGCTTAAATTGTTATTATCGGAGATTCGTGGAAGGGTTTTCTAATCGCTACTCCATTAACTCAAATTAACTCTAAGGATACAAAATTCGCTTTGAGCGAAGAATGCGAGAAGAGTTTCCAAGAGCTTAAGAGGAGACTTATTTCTAAGACTGTCTAACAATGCCATCCGGGTTCGATGGATTTGTTATCTACAACGATGCTTCGTGCAAAGGGTTAGGATGTGTTCTCATGCAACGTGGGAAAGTCATAGCCTATGCCTCATGACAACTTAAAGAGTATGAGAGAAATTATCCTACTCATGATCTAGAGTCAAGCAAATGCTTTCATTGCTTAAAGATATGGAGGCACTATCTATATGGGGAGAAAGTGGAGATATATTCGCACCATAAAAGCCTTAAATATTTCTTCACCAAAAAGAACTCAACACGCGGCAATGACTTTGGCTCGAGCTATTGAAAGACTACCACCACACTATTCAATACCATCCTGAAAAGCGAACGTGGTAGGCGATGCATCGAGTAGAAGATCATATGCGAGGAACGAAAAGCGATGATGTCAAGTATACGACAGAGCCAACTTTAATAGAAAAAGTTAAGGTCGCTTTCGCCACCGAATCCGGAGTGATGAGTATGAAGAAGAAAGTACAAGAAGGAGCTATTCCTAAGCGAGAATCGATGAAGAAGGAATACTTCGAGTCCACTCTAGACTTTGTGGTTCCTAACGACTGATTTGAAGTACAAGATTACGATGGAGGCACACAATACACCATTTGCAATCCATCCTCGAAGTACTAAAATGTATCGTGATCTTCGACATACATTTTGGTGGAACAATACGAAGAGAGAGATTGCAAAGTTTATCTCAATGTATTTAACTTGTCAACGCAGTAAAGGCGGGGCATCTAGTACCTAAGGGTCCGTTGCAGAACCACTCGAGATTCCGAAATGGAAGTGGGAACACATTACCATGGATTTCGTTTTGGGTCTTCCTACGGCTTTCTCGTGGCATCAATGCTATTTGGGTTATTGTTGATAGATTAACCAAGTATGCTCATTTCTTGCCGATACGGAGACTTATTCACTTGAACGCCTTGCTAGTACATGACGTGAATGAGATTGTGAGGTCAGCATGGCATGCCAAGATCCATAGTTTTGGATCGCGACCCAAGATTCACTTCAAGATTTCGGGGTTAGCTTGCAAAAAGCTATGGGCACGGATTTGCGATTTAGTTCGCATACCATCCCCAAACCATTTGACAATCGTAGAGGACTATTCAAACTCTTGAAGATCTATTAAGACTCAGGTCCTGACTTCAAGGGCGGTTGGGATAAGTATTTACCATCGGTGGAATTCTCCTACAACAACAAAGCATCGATTAAGTATAGTGTGGGCTCCATTCAAGCATTATATGGACAAAAAATGTCGCTTCTCCAATATGTTGGGATGAGGTGGGTGAAGCAACATTGTTGGGACCCGAAAGTTAAGACGTATTTACTACCGAAAAGATTCAAATGATTCGACAACGATACAAACGCACAAGATCGACAAAAGAGTTATGCGGATCTTCATCGAAAGGGACGTGGAATTTAGTGTGGGGGATCATGTATTGTCATGAAGTCGCTCCATGGAAGGGAGTTACAAGATTTGGGAAGAGAGAAAGCTCAATCCACGATTTTATCGGTCCATTTCAAATTCTCGACCGAGTAGGAAATGTAGCCTATAGACTCGCTGTTACCTCCGAGTATGTCTCGTGTTCATAATGTGTTTCATATATCTCAGATTTCAGAAATATGTGAAAGACCCGACCACGCTATAGAAGTTAGAACCCATTTAGATAGCCAAGACTTAACGTATGAGGAGGTACCGCCAAGATTTTGGATAGAAGGAGCACGTCCCACGCCAAGAAAGGTCATACCACAAGTTAAAGTTTTGTGGAGGAATCATGCTATAGAGAAAATGACCTCGAATTGAAACGGAATGAAAGCGAGGTATCCTCACCTTTCAAAACACTGTGTACGTACGCCAATTTCGAGGACGAAATTTCATAAGGAGGGAGGTCAGAAGACCCCAACTTGTTATTAATGAAATTTAATTTTCTATTTATTATTTTGAAATAGTAAGGGTTGATTTGATTAATGTGAATAGTTATGGGTAAAATACGCAAATATTTCAAAATAAAGCAAGTGGTTATAAAATATTTATCATTGCTTGGAATATTCGTTTCGTCGTGGAATATTCAGATCGTTTTAGAATATTCGCATTTACGCACAGCAATGCCCCATGTGGGCCCCATAATGGAAAGCGATTGACGAAGAAAACGACAAATATAAGTTGGTTAAAAATAATCTACGTAGTTGTTACCAAGTAATACTGTTAAAATACTTTATGGTTAAAACACAAGAAGACACCAGATTGCACCAATTATTGATTCTTACGTAAGAAGGCACTACTCAATAATGGTTACAGTAAATTATCGCTCAAAGATTTTATCGAGTTAATAATTGTCATATTGATATTTTATATTGTCATTGTTTCAATAATTGTCATTACACAATATTTTTCATTATCGAAGCTAATAATTCATATTATCTAAATAATATTATTAGATAACATTATTGGCAATGTCTAGAAAGTTCGCTCTAAGGAGAGGTTTGGTCACCTAATCAAAGCCGCCAAGAAGGAGAAATTTTATCGAAAGCCCCTCTTTCCTGAACCGCCTCGTCACAATATCAGATTCTCGTAATATTATTTGTGAATAATTAATTATCGATTCATATGATGAGGAAAATATTGATTTTATGTGGATATAGATGGAGAAAATTTTTAATGTGACAATTGTTGAAAATTGAAATTTTATCTTTTTTTCGATAAAATAATTCATTTAAATATATTATTATATTTTAATAATATAATAATGGTGATATTTTTACAACGAATATGGGATATATGAGTATACGAGGAGGAAGAGAGTATTTTTGTTGCAATAAATGTTTAAAACATGTTAAACATGCTCTGGGGACCCCATTTATCGACCAAATTTGATTATAAATTTCGTAAAATCGCCTGCTTGTGGATTTCTGGCCAATTTCGCTTTGGAATTTGGAAAACTTTCTTCTGCGCAGTTGTAGAGAATTGAATTTTCTATAAAACTCATGAGATTCAAATTTTCTGATAAAAGGGCTATTTATTGTGAATTATCAAGTTCAAGTTCAAATAATTGATTTTTGAAAGTTTTAATTATTATTTTAAAGAAAAACGTTTTTTTGCATTTAAGTGGGCTAATATGTGATATTAATTGCTGAAATCAGATCTTCAAAGATGGGCTAAGGAAATTTATAATATATATTAATATTTTATTAAATTTTCTTCTTTGTTTCTAAGATTTTCCTATAAATAAGGTGCTTAGGTTAGATTGAAAATCACACCGTAAATCAAGTTTTCTCTCTATATTATCGAGTTTATTCTTGTGAGTATTTTGAGTATACTTTGAGTATTGTTAGACGTGCAAGTTCCCTTCAAAGACTATACCCTAGATTCCAAATTTGTAAGTACTAATCTTTCGAGGTAAGGATATTATTTTCTTCTCAAATGATATTATTTCTTCAATATCATTATGTCAAATATTGGTTGAAACTTTTATCAAATTTGAACTTTTCCATGCTTGGGTTACTTATTCATGAGCTTACTATTCATGAGTTACTATTCACGAGTTACTATTCACGAGTACTATTCATGAAGCGTGAAGATGTTTTTTTTGGGAAATTTCTATCTTTTGGTGTCTGAGTACTATTCACGATACTCGGACTATTCACGATACTTAGACTATTCAATCGAAAAATAAAATTTCTTCTTTTTGTCCAAAATATCTATTCGGATACTAGCTTTGATCAGATCCATGTTTTGATCATTCTCAATTTTACACCACTATGATTATTTTTGAGGTATTTTTTGAACATGGATAAAACAAAGTACTAATCCTTAATCCTTAATCCTCACATTTTGTTTCACCGGATTCGCTTTTTTTAAAATATTTTTTCATCATCCTCGCCTTAAATGATGATATTATTGAATATCTTCGCCCAGAGTAAAGATGAATGATTTCAAGAATATCTTTGGTCAGAAGTGCAAAGATGAACAGTGTTTAGATGAATACGACTAATCGATGAATATCTTTGGCCCAGTAGTGCAAAGATGAATATTTGATTCGTATGTATATCGATTGATGTTACAGGATAAAAGATAGATTTATGAACTTTTAAATTCATACATGTAAGATAGTAGTTTGCATTCTCTCCTTAACTCTTCTAATGAATTATTATTTTCATCATGAAATATTGATTTAAAATTTGTTGTCTATTGTATTTTATTAGATTTTTCCCGTCAAGACTAACGGTAATTTGTTGTATATTATCTTAGTCATAATATTCTTTACCGGGCTAGTTGAGCTCACCCTTTTCCTTTTTGTTCCAATTTTCTTCTCGTGAGGCGAGAATATAATGAGTACGCAGTAGGGTATGGAATGAAGGTTTTAGAAAGAATTGTTTAGTAGTCCTCACCATTTTTGTAAAATAATGTATCAATAAATGTGATGAGGATTTATTTGAGTATAGATATTGTCTGTAAGATAATATTTGTATTCAAACTCACGCTTTTACTTGTTGTAATAATAAAGTTGTAGTTTCTCGCATCATGTATTGACAACTCGTAATAGTGATGTATACCTATTTTGGGGGCGCCACATTATTGGTTTTATAGCTTGTATATCTTTGGCCTGTAGAAGTGCAAAGATGAATTGTGAATAAATATCTTTTCACGGATTGCAAAGATGAATTTAATGTTTTCAACGATAAAGGTATTCAAGGTATCCTCACCTCTTTATCATACAGTGTATCGCACCCTAATTTCGAGGGCTTAAATTCCATAAGGAGGGAGATTGTGAGACCCTCAGATTTTATCAATAAAGATTTAAATTTTGTCAAAATAATTTTTAATATTATGGTGTGAATTTAAGATAATATTATAGTTATGGGTAGTATTTATAAATTTTGCAAAGTATGCAAGTTGTTATAAAATATTCGTTTGGCTCTGGAATATTCTTTTGTGGGGGAATATTCGTACGACGACTACCAATCATCAGTGGACCCCATTAACTAAGTATTGTCGTAGTTAGAAAACACAAAATTATCTTTCTATAAAATAACTACAGAGGTGTTACCGTTAAAACCGCTTGAACTATCCTAGTAAAAAAGTACAAGAATACGCCGTAGTTGTATAAGAAGACACGATATCGATTATCGATGCTTTACGTGAGAAGTCACTCACCTATGCTCAATTATTGCTATAGTAATTGGCCGATCATATCTCTTATATTATCGATTCAATTATTGTCACAAAGATCATCCGTATAATATGTTATAAGATTAAATCAATAATTGAGACGACAAGTTATAAATGATTAATAATTGTTGAAAGATTAAATATGTGTTGATTAAAAATAAAATGATTTGTGGTAATATTTATTCAATCCTCGATGTATATAAAGAGTCATGGCATGAGACATTTGTGGTAAGTTTGATTATTTTATGGGGGCCCATATGTCATCATCTAAGAGTCTCTTCGTCAATAAGAATTACCTTCGCCAATAGTAATTACCTTTGTGAATAGTAATTACCTTCGCCATTAGTAATTACCTTTACCAGCGTCCGAACCACTTGTCGTTTCACATTACAAAGGCCGAACCACTTGTCGTTTTCACATTACAAAGGCGTTGAACCACTTGTCGCTTTCACATTACAAAGCGCCGAACCACTTGTCGCTTTCACATTACAAAGGCCGAACCACTTGTCGCTTCACATTACAAAAGCGCCAAACCACTTTTCTTTTCACATTACCGATAAATCGCCAAGCCACTTGCCTTTTCACACGGCAAAAGCTAAGCTAGAAATCTTCTATAAATAGAGGTCTAGTGCTTCATTATTTTCACTTAATTCACCAAACTCTGAGAGAGAAACTATAGAGAGAAAGAAGAAAAGTATTCTCCTACTTCACCTCGCCAATATTCATTTCTTCTAAGGTAGGGAATATTATTTGTTGTACCTGTAAGTGGGTGTTATTCTTTCTTATTCATGAAGAGAATCGTTGTTATTCCATTATTTATTATTCTCATTGGAATAACCAGATAATGTGGTTTACCCTATACTTGGTGACATTCTTCTATTATTCTCGTTGGAATATCCTCGCTCATGTGTTTTTACACCCACCTAGTTCCGCCTTTATTATTCTCGTTGAACATCCTCGTCACAGGTGTTTTACACCTACCGGTTCCGCCTTTTATTATTCTATCGAATATCCTATCTCGTGTGTTTTACACCTTGATCCGGTTCCATCTTTATTATTCTCATTTGAACATCCTCGCTTGCAGTGTGAATTTCACCGACTCGGTTCCGTTATTATTATTCTCATTGAATAACTTTTAATACGCCTACGCCAAGTACCGCATTTACGGTGATTTCTTTTGTTATTCCATTCTTTATTATACCCAAATTGGTTAAAACTTTGACTTCTATACTCCATGAAATTAGTAGAATATCTTTGATATTTGCGTTGCATTCAAAGATCTTTTCATGGAAATATTCTTCCGATCATTCTTGAATTTTACTCTACAAAACAAAGATCATTTTGACAATTTGACGTTAATAATTCCCGGATAAAATAATTCTTGAACTTGTTTATTGAATTATTATGTCATCATCATCATCCTCATGTTATATTATGTTATCTTCGGCTTTACGCAGATAGATGAACTTAGTATGATTATGACCGAGGATCATTCTAAGATAATCACGGCTTGTTATAAATGATGTGATAAAAGTCCTCGTTGTGGCATCAGTAATGCAAATGATGAATTGTTTTTGGTATGATTATGACCGGGGTGATTCAAAGATAGTCACGACCATCGATAATTTGATGAATATCCTCGAATCAGTAGTGTGGGGGTGATTCGATGATTTGGATTATTTATTAAAGTTTGAGTTTCAAATTTATAATGAATGATGAAAAACTTTTTAAAACCTAAAAGATAGTAGACTTTATTCTCTACTGACTTCTTTTAATGGATTGCTTATTCCACTGCAGCTTAAACTTGTTGTCTATTGTATTTTATCGCTTTAACACCGTTGAAGGCTAATGATAAATTATTCTCGCATTATCTTAGTCATAATATTTCTTATCGGGCTAGTTGAGCTCACCTTTTCTTTCACCGTTTCTTCTTGAAATGAGAAACATATTTTAGACGATGAGCCTGGGAATCTGAGTAATGGTCTAGAGGATAAAGATTAGTAGTCCTCACTATTCTCGTGAAATAAGTGTGATAATAGTAGAATGAGGACTCCTTGCCGAGTTTGTATAATATCTAGTAGACAATATTTATATTCAAATCACAGCTTATGTCGTATGCATACCCATGCTTATATTAGTAAGTTGTATTTTAATTTATGTACTATGTAAGTGGCGACCCAAGATGGGTGACGATACCTAATTTTGGGGCGCTACATTTTATAACTAATGTTTTATAAAATATTTTATAAAAACAAATATTTTATAACAAATGTTATTATAAAATATTTTATAACAAATGTTTTTATAAAATAATTTATAACAAATGTTTTATAAAAATAATTTATAACAAATGTTTTTATAACAAATGTTTTAAAACAAATGTTATTATAAAATATTTTATAAAACAAATATTTTATAACAAATGTTTTTATAACAAATATTTTATAACAAATGTTTATATAAAATATTTTATAAAAACAAATGTTTTTATAAAATATTTTATATTCTTTATTTGTTATTATAAAATATTTGTTTTTATAAAATATTTATTTTTATAAAATAACAAATATTGTTATAAAAAATAGCGAATAAAGAACTTGTGCCACTATTTGATTTTTATACAAGTAGTAAGAGGTTGTCTTTGGTTGGTAATTTTTTTTTTTTTTTTTTTTTTGATACAAGTTTAAGCATAAATTCGCACTTACGTATTATTTAATATTAAAAATTCGCTTTTAGTTAAACAAACCGACAAATACGCCGACTACTATGGTAGGGGTCCTCATATTAAAATAAAAGTTTAGAAGCTTTTACTACCGAAAGATATTTATGTTTCAATCTCACCTTCCAATAAGTTTATCAACTATTCAAAAAGGGTGTTACAAGACAATCATAAGAATTCCATATGGAAGATTCTATATATATATATATATATATATATATATATATATATATAACACAGAATACTAGTAATATAAAGTGTTTGATATTATTGAAGGAATTGGTTCTCACTTGAAAAAGACCAAAAACAATACTAGAATACTAGTAATTTACAGAGAACATGCTCATGTTTTGTAAAACATCTTCTATTAGTTAGTGTTTGATGTTTTTTTCCCTTGGACTATTTCAAATAAACCAGATAAATTTAATTTCTCTACTCTATTCAACAACACGTGTTTTGCGTCTAGCTACACCTCTCTTGCTTGCCCCAGCCCCCACACAAATTGGGTTTATCCCAGTTCCAACCCACACAAAATTTGTTGGTAGTGTAACACTGTAATACTATGACAAATTTTTATTTACAAACCAATTCTAGATACAAATACAAAAATATTCTTAATTTGAAGTATACATGATATTTTACAAAAATATTATAATTAGCTCAAATATTTTTCAATAAAAAAAAATTAGTTAAAATGCGTACAATCCACCCCTGCGCACAAGTATGTAAATTATTCCTTGTTTTTGTCTAGAATTGGAGTGAGGAGAGCCAATTTGTTGATTCGGGCCGTATTGCACTTGATTTCCAAAGGAATACCCCAAGCAAGTCAGATTGAATAATTCTGAAGTTACTAGTTTGTAAAGAAAGTATCATATTCCGTCTGGGTAAATTTCAATTTTCATTCTCATGCGCATGCCACTTTCATAATTTAATACTATAAAATTAGTCTTTTGAAAATTATCAATTTTCCCTATATTCCCTAATTTACTCCCTCCACAAATATTAAATTTTTTTTATAATATAATATTATTCTTGAATTGAAAAAAGAGAGTATTAATATTAAAAACCAGTACTATAAGAAATTACTTGATAAAAATTTAAAACGTAAAAATATTTGTCTAAAACATAGGACACTCACATTAATGAGTAATGAGTAGATAAGGTTAGTGACGTATTGACTAACCAGATTTGGTCTTTTCCTGCACTGCACTGTAGTATCTGCTCCTCCATATGGGAATGGGACCCGCTTTTAATAGCCAATCTGTCTATGGACCCCACCCATACACCGAGGCAATGACTAAAAAAAAGAAACTCTCTCTGATTATTCTCATCGGCTCATACACAACCCGTAATACAACATAATAATAATAATACCCATTACCATTAGGCGTACACTCATATCGCCCGAACCGGCATTTTTCGGTCACGGTCTGTTGCCTGCCGTTACCTCTCTTAATACTCGTATTTATATTTTATTTATCTTCAACCATAAATAATTGAGGTAGAGGAGGACAGGGTTAGGGTTAGGGTTAGGTTTTTTGTGGGAGGAGCTTGGTTCCTGCTATTTAAAAACCGAATCATAATGGGAAGACGTGAATTTTCTCCGATTATAGATGTGGAATCGAACGAAGACGCATCAGAAATGCTCTTCGCCAAGAGACGATGTTGTTTCTGCATACCATATTCCGACCGATCATCTCCCGCCGTCGGATTAGTTGGGCTGTGGACCAGAGGAATCAACTCTCTGACGAAGCTCCGGGAGTGGTCTGAGATCGTCGCCGGTCCTAAGTGGAAAACCTTCATACGCCGGTTTAATAGGAATAAGAGTGGATTGGGTGGAGGAGGTAATAATAAGAGTTCGAAATTCCAGTACGACCCTCTGAGTTACGCCCTCAATTTTGATGAAGGACCCGGACAGAGTGGGAATTTGGAGGAAGCTGATGATTATCTGTTTCGGAATTTCTCTTCTCGGTACGCTACGGTTCCGGCGATGGCCAAAGGATCGATGGATCTCGGAAAGGATGGGCCGAGTTTCAGCTGAGGGTGATGATGATAGGTAAGTTTCGTTGGTGCGCTCGAGTTTGCGAATTAGCGGTGGTCTGCTACAGGCGAGGAACGACGACGTAAACAGGCATTATCAACGGCGTCATATGAATTTGTGAAGGCAGATTTTTTTTGGTCTATAAATAAATAAACGAGAGATAGTGAAATTCGTGCAAATTTGATGTAAAATGATGTATAGATAGGATAGTACTAGTATAGTTTGGGGAAGAGCAATGTCCCTACTCCCTCCCAACAACTGAGTTCATCTTTTACTTTTAGAAATTTAATTAAAGTTTTTGGTATGTGGTAGAATTGTGGAATTACAATTATAATCTCTCAGATCCCAAAACATGAATTTAAAAGATTAATTAACTAACTTTAAATTATATTTGGCAACTCAATATATTTCTGTAAAGTTGGTTCTTCCATTGTTATGTTATGCCACATGCTACAGAAATTGAAATCATACATTGAATTGAAAGCCCTATAGCAAGTGTTAAGATATGAAAAAGTATTTAATTAAAATATTAATAATAATAAAAAGTTGAAGAAACTTGGGTTAAAGTTATAGGGTTATAGAGGAGAAAGGAATAAAGGCCGATCAAATTAAAGGAGAATATTTTCTTCTTTTTTGTAAATATTTAATTATGGGTCGGACGGAATTTAATATTAAACACTACTCCATCAGTTGCCAACTTTATGCCACAAAACAAACAAAATTGATTACATAGCCTGCTGCTGCTGCCTTCTACTTAAAATACAACTTACACACTAACTATGCTCCAGGACTCACGGCTTTTGACAAGACTTGATATCCAACAAAATATCACCCACAATCCATGGAAAACCAAGACAATTAATATGAGTTTGAATTGGGTGATAAGTTACATAGTACCACGCAGATGCCAACTTCTGCTGCTCTTGCACCTTGCAACTACAGTCAAATAACCCTTTGACCTCCTTACGCAGGTTCTTAATTGACACCAAAATACGGTCCTTTGTTTCTCCGTATCTCCGATTATCTCGTTGTAAATATGTTGACCGCCTTTGTAAATTACCTGTCAGTATTTCAACTTCACTCTCCGCTTCATAGTAATTCATCAAGGTGGTAAGTTTATTCAAGTACACCCCTTTGTGTTCTTCTGCAATTTCAAGGAAGGTTTCAAAACCATCTACTTCAAGATCATGATCATAAGCGTCTTGGATGATATTCTTTGAACAAACAGAGTCCGACTTCTCATGCACTATAGATTCAACAGTAGCACGATAAAGTTTGCCCAGAACTCCTTGAGAAGTGTAAGCTGGTTTGTCCCACCTCTCCATGAAATCGGGAAACATCCTCAGTTTTAAATCCCTAGGCATTTCAGCGGGTGCTCCTGTCTTTGCAAAATCAACCGCCATAGAGTGAAGGGTTGCCAACTGAAGACATTTTTTACTCATGGCTTTATCTGACTCGAGGTCTGCATGTACCAAATGTGCAGTAGAGATTGTACCCAAAGTATCATTGATTAGATAATCAACAAAGAACTTTTGAATTTCCTACAAAATAAGTAAACTCGAAAATATGAGACGGGGAGAGTTTTGACAACATAATTATCTCAGACTATTATCGGCATAAATGACATAATTTAGTTTTAAACTACCTCTAAGGTCACATCATGATCCATCAGGCGCGGTCTTCGCCCAGTGTAGTCCATGGGAGGTACAATTCGACGTGGAATGAGATTATCATCCCAACTTATGAAATACAGGTCACCATCAAGATCACCACCAGAGCATTCATTTGTATGAGGCCTGAAGGAAAGACATTATCATTGTTAGAATGAATATATTTGCCAAAGAAAACCTTAGTGTACTTGTGCCAATAACATTAATTGAACTTCAAATCCATTCTCTTCAACTTGATTTGGATATGATTTAGCAAACATAATACAGATGCTAGAAAATAAAATTATTTGACAATATAATGATAAGAGTAGAAAGCAAGAAGATATTAACATAACAATGTGCAGATTACTTAAAAAGTACTCGCACTTGAAGCAATTTGGGTTACAACTGAAGTTCCAAATCACATTTAATGCTAAGCTAAACTTGACAAACAACTAATGATATAATGCTCACATGTTTGTAATTTTCTTAACAAGTACTTGAAAACGTTTAACGTAATGATGATGAAGTACATCACTCGTAAAATGTAACAAGGAAAGCACAATCAAGGAGTAAATTATAACAACCATTGAGATAGTAACAACAAAATAGTCTCTATTAATGAATGTAATAAATTAGTAAATTAGACAATAAGCTTTTCCAAATTCCTTCTTTATTAAATCTTTTGCAAAAGAAGGTTTGATAATATCACAAATAGAAGGCACCTCAATCCCTCTTATTTGTTCTTTCAGGAACAATTTTTCTCTTTTTTTTTTCTGAAGAGAGAGAAGTGGGGAGTGAAAATTTCTCTTGAACCAACTAAATCCCTCTTATTTGTTCTTTCAGGTACAACTATCACAACATAGGAACAGTAATCTGGTATAAACTTGTAACAAAATGAAATGAAAAAATATAGAACTTTATAAGCACTCCCTTACCTTTCACCTTTTTGAGGAAAAACAACGCAATCGACCAATCCCTTCTCCTCTAGTTCCACGTCATAGACAGCCTCAAGGACTCTGATATCCCCCGGATGTAGACAAGGATTTTTTGTGACTACAACCTTCCCAATCAGTACAGAGGTTGTCTCATCCACTTTCTGAAAGAATTTCTGCTCACCACATTCAAGCTCTCTCTTACTCATGGTTATTCGGATATACACCTGGCCATAGTTTAAAATGCCAGTTTCATCCAAGCATCCAATTAGGATGCGGCCCTTGGGAACAAAAAATGTGCATCTGCTTTTTAGATCTGAAAGCTGGTTCTCATAATGTGATTGAAGCATCGTTGAGAGGTATGGTTCTGCATTTGGTTGATAACCTTGAAGTAACATCTTTACTAGAACGTTTTTAACATCACTCTTACCCATGTTCTCCAGAATGTCTAATGCTGCCTCTTTATTAGTCAACATTTTCTTCAAAAGACAAAGTTGAATGTCTTGCAAAGCTTCAAAAGCCTGATCCTCCACTCCCAATGTAGATAAAAGGGAAATAATCTCTCGATTCAAGTAGCAAGGCATAGACTCACTCCAGCTAGTGACATTAAGCATCCTGTTTTGTGACTCAAATTTAAGCATACTACTACGTAAAGAAAGCTTGCGGAAAGAATTACGGTCAACAGCTATGACACCTTTGTAGCCACCATATCGAATCTGGAATGCTGAGGGGGTATGACCCAGTCCACACTTCTGAGCAACTTGCCTGGCAAAAGCAAGAGAAATTTTTCCAATGCCATCAGAGAAGCAATATCCGACACCATCAGAGTCGACTTCAACATCAGGAATAATCTCCATTTGTTGTGCTGGCACATCCAGGGTCTGCATGGAAGAACTAAATAATTGTCCCATCCTGGCAGCACATTTTGAGACACTGCGAATCTTGTTGAAACAGCCCATCCATTCTCTGATATCTTCTGCTTTCACATGCTCATTTGAAGCAAACATCCACACAGAATTTGAACGGAGCTGACTAGCCGAGAAAGCCAAAAATTGAAATCTTTTCATTCCAATAACAATTCCCTCTCGGAGAATAGATAATATCCGATGATATATACTAGTCCTACAAGGCTTAGAAAATATACCTTGCTGAATGCTTGTGGAAACAGTATGAGAAAAAAGCTTACCCCAATCTTCTTCAACGAAAGTTACTCTTAGAAAATCTGAAGCATAGGAAGCAAAGTTCTTCACAACATAACTGGAGGTTTCAAGCTCAGGACCCAAGCAATATATCTTTGATGGCGTAATGAGAACTCTATGACATCTCATGATATTATTATTTGTTAATTTGCTATTAGCTGATGAAGGAAGATTCTTCTCATTTTTCCTCAGAATATGTAATTGGGTTTTGATAAATCGCATGGGATCATAACAAGTGTGCTGCAATTTATGCATTTTCTGAAGAATCACCATACCAGAGTCTATATCTAAACTGCTGAGGATCTCAATCAGATCAGGATCCACAGCAGCGAGACTAAGTTTGTGAGTGTGAACAAGGGAATTCAGCTGGTAAAGGATCTCATATGATAATTTAGAATCTGGTTGGCATCTTACAAGTGGATTAAGCTCAGATGAAGAATGAAATTCTCCACCTTCTTCCATAATTAATTTAGTCAACTCTTTCTTATAAAATGGCAATTTAGAAAAGGTATCTAAAGCTGAGGACCAATCTTCCATTTCCCAACAAAATGCAGAAGATTGTCCAATAGACTTCACATTGGAAAAATCTGTTGCTCGAACCCAGAGAAACTCAAAATCCTCCTTGCAAACATGGTACCGATCAGCACTGAACTTAGAAGCAACATTGGGCCCAGAAACTTTTTGATATATTTTTGGTGCATACTTGAGCTGAAAAGTAATAGAGTAAAAATAAAATAAGTTAGCTCAAGATATTATTTAACTTGTATGTAAACTTTAATGTAAAAGGGAGTAAATAATATTCTCCGCAGGATACAGCTGGCGAAAAAGGTAATGTTGAAGACAAAGGTGTAACGCTTTCAGTTGAGAAGAGGTAACTAACATCAAATCTAGTTGCACAAAGAACCAAAGATTCATAAAACAGAATAGTTTTGAAAGACTTAAGGGGCAGCTGGATACTTGCAAGTCAAATGTGAATTTGCCTTAATAGAAATAGAACTCATCAAACAGAAATTTGACTCATGAACAAGCAGGGACAAAGCTGAAGCCAATGAACTGGGGTCAATTGACCCAACTTATTTTATAATTTTTTTGATTTCGTATTTTGGGTGTAATGTATTAAATGAATCCACTAAAATTCTGCAAATCATACTACCAATTGAAGAGATTAGTTGCCAAAAAAATAAAATGGGCATGCATAAGCCAAGAGCTCAACAAGTATGGCTATTACAATCAAATCAATCTAAAGGAACACGCACAATCACACAAGGAAATGCAGACAAACTTACACATCAGTCGCCTAACACATAAAACTATAACTTCACATCTAAATTTACCATCAGAAGCATCAAGAAAACCGAATACCCCATTATCAAAAATTCAAACAAAATTGACTTTGGAAGGGAATGAATCACAGAAAATGGTATCCTTACCTTCAAAAGAATTGCATCGGGTTCCGTTCCACCGTTCAAACAACACCTGGATGTCTCCAAAACATCACCAAACTGTACCTCCAACTTATAAGACACCCCATTGTGATTCACCCAGAATTCAAAACACTGCCTTTCAGGCATAATCCAAGTTCTGACGCCTTCCCAGGCCTCCAAAACACACATGCAAAGGCTGTCATTTTCAGACAGTGACCCCTTTTTATCAAGATCTGCTGCCAATAGCCCAGCGTTCAGAACCCCCTTCTCGACCCGGTTTTGGGAATCCGCGGGTCGAAAAATGATATCATCGAATGAAGAGGAGAGAGAGAGATTGAAACTCTTGAAAACGTGTTTGCCCTGTTGGAAGAGAGTTATGGCGGTGGATTTAAAGTCTAGGGTTTCGAACTGAACTCTGCCAGAGTCTCTAGCCTTCCAGTTCTTGTGGTCAGAGAAAATTTCGCAGGCAAAGACAGAGCCTTTGCCGATAATGGATTCAAAGAAGTCGAAGAGCTCTTTGGCTATGGCGGTTCTGGGGATGTTCGAGACTTTTACCGACAATGTGGGTCTCTCTTCCACACCCATTGTGAAGCGAAATAAGGGTTTTTGGGAGAAAGATGAGAAAGAAAGTTGTGTGCGCGATTTGAGTTTTTGAGAAACATAGGCAGGGTTTTGTGGGTTTGAGAAGGTGATTTTGGCTTTTGTCCAGCTGATGCTAACCGGTGTATATTTTTCTGTCACACAAATCCTACTGATGTTCGGAGTGTAATTTATTGTAATTAATTTTTTTCCCGTTCCGTTCGTCATAATTAAAGTAAATTTAATGAAAAAAAAGGTGATATTTGAGTTTATAACAAACTTGTATCTCCCGAGTTAAAATGACACGCATAAATATACATTTATATGATATTTTTTTGATACGTGTAAATGATTTATAATAATAAAAAATAAATAAATTCAAGTCTCCATAACCTGGAATTAAATATAAAAGAAAATATATATTACATGTTTATTCTCTATTTTGTTAATAGGTGGTCTAAACAGTGGGACTTTGTGAGATTAGGACATAGCTTATCTCCTATTAAAACATCTCCTCTCATAAGTTTTCTTGATTTTGATTTAAAGAAAAGTTGTTTTTTGAATGTATTATTCAATGTCCTTAATTACAGCCTGCCTGCCTTGTGAACTCTTATTTTGTTGTGAAAGCCTCTGGTCCAAACATTTTCCTCCACAGGTTTACAGGAGTTGGAACATTGGCTTTAACATACTCCATGATTTACCCGGAATTTTTTTATAACCCTTATTAGAATTTCCACAGAGAAGATAGAAATGATATTGCTTTTAATGAATTACTGTGGTATAAGATATGTTCACTTGAATATAATCATTCAATTATTGTAAAACCTCAACTTTTTGAATAAAGATGAATTTTCTATAAATATTATTTTTGAATATTATGGAGTAAATTTGATATAATGTTATAGTTGTGGGTAATATTTATAAATTTCTGCAAAGACGCAAAGTTGTTATATAATATTCGATTGGTGCGAATATTCGCTTTTAATGCGAATATTCTGCATAACTAAGACAATCATCGGTGGACCCTATAATGTAATTATCATTTTGGATCGAGAAAACGACAAAAATATTTTATGAAAATAACTACGAAAAGTTTTACCATTAATACCGTTAAACTACTTTGTGAAGTAAAAGACAAAGAATAATGTATGGTTGCATAAGAAGACACTAGTTTGATCTTTATGCGATAAAATCACTCGGTTTTGTTTTATTGGTATTATTAATGTAATAATACGTAAAATCTTTTTATATAAAAATGTAATACTTTTATAAAGTTATTCTATAAATAGAATATATTATATTCTATTATGCGATAGTGTTGCATAAATATTCCAGATAAGTGTTTTGCGTAGTAAAATCTTTTTATATAAAAATGTAATACTTTTATAAAGTTATCTGCTTTATTGTATAATAATTAGAATATATTATATTTTATTATGATAGATTTGATAGATAAGGCGTATAATGTTTTTGATAAGAAAATCTTTTATAAAGTTATTCGCTTTATTCGATTATAAATAGAATATATTATATTTTATTTAAAAGATTTTGCTTTAAATATGGATCACGATTAAAGTAAATCAATCTTGACCGCTCATGAGTTAATTCTTATGCAAATCCATTTTTCTATAAATGTAAGCTCATTCCTTGATTATTTTATTACTTAATTCAATCAAACTCTGTAGAGATAAACTATAGAGAGAAAGAAGAAAAGATTCTACTACTTCACTACTCATATATCCTCGTACTCTTCTTCTTAAGGTAGGGAATATTATTTGTTGTATTCGTTTGGAGTATTATTTCTTTTGTATTTATGAAGAGAAACTTCATTATTCCATTCTTTATTATTCTCGTTAAATAACTCAGATACGCTGCTACCCTATACTTGGTGACATTCTTCTATTATTCCGCCTTTACTATTCTCATTTGAATATCCTCATCACAAGGCTTTTCTGCCGGACCGATTCCGCCTTTTATTATTCTCGCTGGAATATCATGTACTCATGCATTTTACTTGGGACCGGGTTCCGCCTTTTTTATTATTATTCTGTTTAATATCTTTATTCATGCATTTACGCCTTTGACCGGTTCCATTATTTATTATTCTCATTGAATATCCTGTCATACGTATGCTTTTACGCCGACCGGTTCCGTTATTTATTATTCTGCTTGGAATAACTCCGCCTGCAAGGCCTATCGCATTTATGGTGATTTCTTTTGTTATTCCATTCTTTATTATACTCAATTGGTTAAAACTTTGACTTCTATACTCCATGAAATTAGTGGAATATTGTAAGACCCCAACTTTTATAAATAAAGATGAATTTTCTATAAATATTATTTTTGAATATTATGGAGTAAATTTGATATAATGTTATAGTTGTGGGTAATATTTATAAATTTTACAAAGTAAGCAAGTTGTTATAAAATATTCGTTTGGTCTGGGGAATATTCTTTTTATCTGGGAATATTCGTATTTACCAAGACAATCATCGGTGGACCTTATAATGGAATTATTGCCGGATTGAGAAAACGCGAAAAAAATACCTTATGAAAATAATCTGGAAGTGTTACCGTTAAAACCGCTGAACTACCCTAGTAGTAAAATACAAGAATACGCCGTGGTCGCATAAGAAGACACCAGATTGATTATTGATGCTTACGTGAAGTCACTCGGTTTTGTTCAATTATTGCTACAATAATTGCTACATAATATCTCACGTTATTTGATTCAATTATTGTCAATATTTTATATATTATTAAATCAATAATTGAAACGACAAAGTTATTAATATTATTAATTGCAATATTAACGATGTATAGAAGTTCTGTCAAGGAGATGTTTGGTCACCTAATTGCGCGCCAATATGGAGAAATTCTTGTTGGAAAGCCCCCTCTTTCCTGGGAACGACCTGGTTGATTAATATTGTGAATAATAATAATAATAATAATAATAATAATAATAATAAATGTTGTTAAAACTATTGAGAGGATTTTTATGAAGTATTTGTTATAAATTTTGCTTATTATATGAACCCCCACTTACCTATTTTTCAAAACTGTCGGTAGAAAGTTATCTCGGTTTTATTATATATATATATATATATATATACATATATTATGTAATTCAAAACAAAATTCATCACGTTGTGTTAAGATTGCTCAGTTTATTTGTCACGGATGATGAAGAAAAAGATGGCAGCATGGTGGGTGGATTTATATATATATATATATATATTATATTTTATTTAAAATATTTTGCTTTAATTATGGACCGTCTGATTAAAAGTAAATCAATCTGGACCGTTCATGGATTAGTTACTATGCAATCCATTCTTCTATAAATAGAAGCTCATTCCTTCATTATTTTTTACTTAATTCAATCAAACTCTAGAGAGAATTTACAAGAGAACCTATAAAAAGTATTCTGCTACTTCCTACTCTTATATTCGCTTTTTACTACGGTAGGGGTGTTATTCTTTCTTATTCATGAAGAGAACTGTTGTTATTCCATTGCTTATTATTCATTGGAATAACTCAGATACGTGGGCTACCCTATACATGGTGACATTCTTTTAATATTCCGTTCTTTATTATTTTTTCTAATATCCTCGCTCTGCATGCTTTCGCCGGACCGGTTCCATTATTTATTATTCGTCGTAATATCATGTATGCAGATATTTTACACCTAACTCGGTTCCGCCTTTATTATTCTCGCTTGGAACATCCCGCTTGCGCAAATTTTGCCCGACCGGTTTCGTTATTATTATTCTTGGAATAACTCGCCTATGCCAAGTACCGTATACACGGTGATTTCTTTTGTTATTCCATTCTTTATTATACTTAGTTGGTTAAAGTTTTGACTTCTATACTCCATGAAATTAGTAGAATATCCTCGATATTTCAAGCTTCATCCAAAGATCTTTTCATAGAAATATTCTTCCGATCATTCTTGAATTTTACTCTACAAAGCAAAGATCATGTTGACAATTTGGACATTATTAGTTCCTCGTATAAATTAATTCTTGAACTTGTTTTATTGAATTCTTATATCATTGTCATCATCCTCATGTTTATATTATGTTGAAAGTCATCTGTGGCCCGTAGTATGCATAGATGGACTTGGTATGATTATGATCGTGGATTATTTGGTGTAATCATGACCGTAATGTTACAAAATGATGTGGTAGAAGTTATTATTGGCCCAAGTAGTGCATCGATGGATGCTTGTTGGCATGATCACGATCATTAATGAATGCACGAAATGTCCTCGGTCAGAGTCGTATGGATAATTTGTGGTCGTGATACTAAAGAATATCCTCGGCCGTAGTAGTGTGGGTGATTCGATGATGTGGATTATTTATTGTCGAGTCCCAAATGATAAAAGTCATGAAAACCTTTTAAATCATAAAAGATAGTAGATTTTATTCTCTACTCGACTCTTTTAATGGATTGCTTGTTCACCGCAGCTTAAACTTGATGTTGTTATATTTTATCGCTTTACACTATCAAGGCTAACGATAATTTATTCTCGCATTATCTTAGTCATAATATTTCTTCTCGGGCTAGTTAAGCTCACCCTTTCTTTCATTGCTCTATTCGTGAAATGAGAAACATAAGCAGGACTAGTCGGGAACTGAGTGATGGTCCGTAGGATAAGCATTAGTAGTCCTCACTATTCTGTGAAATAGTGTGTTAATAGTTGTAATGAGGACTCCTTTTGAGTTTGTATAATCTCTAGAGACAATAATTGTATTCAAACTCACAGCTTATGTTTTTATCGTATTGCATACCTACAGACAGTATTAAGAAGTTGTATTTGAAATTTGTACCACGTATCCGATGACCCAAGATGGGTGATGTATACCTAATTTTTAGGGGCGCACAGCTTGGTATCGAAGCTTAGAGATATGATCCCCGGTTAAGATGTGAGAATAGTACTAGGAGGGAGAGACGGAAATTCATTCGCTAGTATGACCTACCTAAGTTTATGTGGTATTTAATTGGTCTCACGTAATTTAGGGATAATATGTTACATGTCAATTAACCTTTGTTTTGTGGCAAGATTCTGAAAATGACATCCGAGAATGTTGAGAATAAAGAATGGAGCACAAAGCACCGCCGATTCACCACATATCAATAATCGTGATAATGTGCATCGTGAAGGCGACAATCCTCATGCAAACAACAACACTGACCAAATG
Organism: Panax quinquefolius; assembly: GCA_020205615.1. Lineage (NCBI taxonomy): Eukaryota > Viridiplantae > Streptophyta > Magnoliopsida > Apiales > Araliaceae > Panax > Panax quinquefolius. The sequence continues at coordinate 10,419,008 of CM035169.1, forward strand.
ATGAATGATCAAATGTCCAGAGGCTTTATGCAATTCATGCAACAGTAGGCGAGAGTGGCTCCTGTCCAAAATGTAGGTGGAAACACTGGAAACTCTCGGGCGGTCACCGCTAAACAATTCAAGGAGCTGGGACCACCGGAGTTTAAGGGAGAGCCAAAATCACTTATGGCGGAAGCATGGATAAAGCATATCACCAAGATATTTGATGTCTTGGGATGTTCCGAGGAGCAAAAGGTTCCTTTCACGCTTTTATGTTGCGCTGGAGAGGCAGACATCGGTGGGAATTCCAGAAAACGTACTCAACCTACTGCAGATCGAAATGTCTTGGGAGAAGTTCCAAGAGTTGTTCAACGACAAATACTTTTCCGAAAGTATTCATCACATGAAGGAGGTGGAGTTTATTAAGTTGGAACAAAACAATATGACCGTGTCGCAATACGAGGCTAAATTTACTTGAGTTATCCCGGCCATATTCCACTTGGTGGATAATGAAGAGAGAATGACACGGATGTTTTAAGAGGTTTGAAGTCGGAGATACGTCAACATCTTATTTCTCATAAACCGTGTTTATATTCGATGTTGTAAATAGGGCTCGCTTAGTGGAGCACGATAACGAGTCAACGAATTGAAAAAGAGAAAGCGATCATCGAAGCTTGGACAACAAGCATGGAGGAATCAACAGGCAAAAATGGTAACCACTTTGCGGTGGTAATCGTATAAAAACAATAAAAATGGACATTTCAAGAAGATGAGATTCAACAATGATGGAAAGACGTCAAGACCAAAGACTGTCGTTAAAGAAGGAGAACGACCACCTATCATATGCTTCAAATGCGGAGGGAGGACACATCACCCAAACTGCTGATGTCGTCCCAAAGCATGTTATAATTATGGAAGAGAAGGTCACTTAGCCCGATTTTGTCGCTCACCAAAGACAAGTTCAATTAGGATGGAGGCACCAAAGGTCATTCCCGTAAAAGTCAAAACCGGTAGTCTGAAGGAAGAAAGCGTTTGTTGTGACCTCCCGTAAAGCAAGGAACCCGAATGAGGTCATCACGGGTAAGCTTATCATAAACTCTAAATAAGTCTATACTTTATTTGATACTGGTTCTACCCATTCTTTTATTTCTCCTACTTGCGCCATCGATTAAATTTGACTCGAGAAATTAGACTTTGACTTATCCGTGGAAACTTCGCTGGGAGAAACCTTCATTACATCCATTTGCTTATAAGTCTTGTTTGGTTCAAATCGGTACCCTTCACATTACCTGTAGATCTTATTTCATTGAAAATACTTGCATTTGACGTGATTCTAGGGATTGATTGGTTAACTACTCATCATGCAAAAATTGATTGTTTCCGTAAGGTTGTTAGCTTTCATATTCCTAATCAACCTATTATGTGAATTCAAGCGACCAAACCATTAAAATCAATCACGGTCATCTCAAGCCATAAAGCTATTCGTTTATATTAAAACGGATGTCAAGCTTTCTTAGCTCATGTCACAAATTTAAACAAAAATACGTCAGTTTTGAACGATATTTCTATTGTTAATAAATTTCCTGATGTATTCCCCGAAGAACTTCCTGGCCTACCCCCTGAGTGTGAAATTGAATTTTGTATCGACCTTGAACCCTAGACAAAACCCATTTCCAAAGCCCCATATCGAATGGCTCTATTGAACTTCAAGAGTTAAAGACCCAACTCGCAGGAATTGTTAGACATCGGCTTTATTCATCCTAGTACTTCTCCTTGGGGTGCTCCTATTCTATTCGTGAAGAAGAAAAAGATGGGAGTATGCGACTTTGTATTGATTATCGGGAGTTGAATCATGTCACCATCAAAAATAGGTATCAATTGCCACGTATTGATGACTGTTTGACCAATTACAAGGAGCCAAATTCTTTTCAAAGATTGATCTTCATTCCTGGATATCACCAATTGAAGATTAGAACCAGATGACATTCCAAAGACGGCTTTTAAACTCCTGTATGACGGAATTATGAATTCCTAGTCATGTCCTTTGGATTGACTAATGCTCTTGCTGCCTTCATGAATATGATGAATGAGTATTCAAAGAATATTTGGATCACTTTGTGGTCGTCTTTATTGATGACATCCTTATTTATTCCAAAAGCCGTGAAGATCATGAGCAACACTTGAGGCTGACACTCCAAAAGCTTCGTGAATACAAGCTTTATGCCAAGTTAAAGAAATGCGAATTCTGGCTTGAGGAAGTAGCATTCCTTGGGCACGTAGTATCAAGTCATGGAATATCTGTTGACCCAGCAAAGATTGAAGCAATTCAAAGCTGGGAGCAACCTAAAATCGATGGACCAAAGTCGTAGCTTTCTCGCTTTAGTTGGTTATTATCGGAGATTCGTGGAAAGATTTTCTCGAATCGCTACTCCATTGACTCAGCTGACTCGGAAAGATATAAAGTTCGGTTGGAGCGAAGAATGTGAGAAGAGTTTTCAAGAACTCAAGAGGAGACTCATTTTGGCACCTGTTCTGACTATACCATCTGGCTTGAAGGGATTTTTCATCTACAGTGATGCTTCGGACAAAGGGTTGGGATGTGTTCTCATGCAACATGGAAAATTCATAGCCTATGCCTCAAGACAACTCAAAGAATATGAGAGAAATTATCCTACTCATGATCTAGAGTTGGCAGATGTTGTCTTCACACTAAAGATTTGGAGGCATTACTTGTATGGGGAGAAGGTGAGATCTTTACGGATCATAAAAGCCTCAAATATTTCTTTACTCAAAAGGAACTCAACATGCGACAACCACGTTGGCTTGAACTGTTGAAAGATTATGACCATACCATCTAATACCATCTTGGAAAAGCGAACGTGGTAGCTGACACATTGAGTAGAAGATCATATGCAAATACGAATGCGATATTGTCAACGCAAAGGCCCATTTTGTGTGACTTGCAAAGGATGGAGATAGAGTTAAAGACTCCAGGGACTCATGTGATGATGGCGAATATACGAGTAGAACCGACTTTATCGATAAAGTTAAAGTCGCTTTCAAATTACGGACACTGAGTCGATGCGTATAAGGAAAGAAAGTGCAAGAAGGTGCTATGTCGGCAAGAATCGATGAAGAAGAATACTTCGAGTCAACTCCGCACTTTGTGTTCCTAACGACCACGATTTAAAGTATAAAATCATGATGGAGGCGCACAACACACCATTTGTAATCCATCCTGAGAGTACCAAAATGTATCATGATATTCATCATACATTTTGGTGGAGCAATATGAAAAGAGAGATAGCGTTGTTTATCTCAAGGTGTCTAACTTGTCAACGAGTTAAAGTGGAGCATCAAGTACCAAAGGTCCATTGCAAACCACTTGAAATTCCGTAATGGAAGTGGGAGCACATTACCATGGATTTCAAGCACGGTCCTTCCTAAGGTTTCTCAAGGCATAGATGCGATTTGGGTCATTGTTGATAGATTGACCAAGTCCGCTTTCATTTCTTACCGATACAAGAAAACTTATACACTTGAACATCTTGCTCAGATGTGTATAAACGAGATTGTAAGATCGCATGGTATGCCAGATCCATAGTTTCGTATTGAGACCCAAGATTCACTTCACGATTTTGGGTTAGTTTGCAAAAAGCTATGGGCACAGACTTCACGATTTAGCTTCAAGATATCATCCTCGATTTGGACGGATAATGGAGAGGACTATTCAAACTCTTGAAGATCTATTAAGACTCGTGTCCTTGATTTCAAGGAAGTTGGGACAAGTTCTTATCATTGGTGGAGTTTTCCACAACAACAGCTTATCAAGCAAGTATTGGCATGGCTCCATTCGAGCGTTGTATGGAAGAAAGTGTCGCTTCGAAAGATCTTTGGGATGAGGTGGGTGAAGCAACGTTGTTGGGACCGGAGTTGGTACGATAAACTACTTTTAAAAGATTCAAACGATCGGACAACGATAAAAACCTCACAAGATCGACAAAAGAGTTATCTTGATCTTCATCGAAAGGACGTGGAATTCGATATAGAGATCATCGCCGTTAGGTTTGTAATATTCATGAACGCAATCAAATTGCAAAAATAAGTGAAAACGTAAAAATCGAGTTTAAAATTTTTACAAACCATATACCGGATCACCCTTTATGCACAATTATTAATTAAACGAAAAGAAGAATAAGAAACATACCCTTGAAGATCCGAAGCTTCCTCAAGTACAAGTTCACCTCCAATCCTTTTCGCTTCAACTTGAATCCACCGGGTTTTGTTCCTTCCTTTGATCAACGTTAGCCACCCAAGTGTTTGGCCTCAGAGAGTTGATCCACCAAGGAAGAAGAAGGATTTAAGAAGATGGGTGGTTGGCTAAACCCTAGTTTTTCTATCTCTATAGAAAAGGAGCGTATTTCCAACATTTGGAATTATGTATCATTTGATATCCGATATAAGACTCTTCTTATAAAGATATCGTAACCTTATTTAATAAAATAAGGTATTATTTAATTAAACTCTTTAATTAAATGGGCTCCACTAATCTTATTAGGGATAATTAATTAAACTCCTTTAACTAATTTTCCTCCTAATCCTATTAGGAATAAATGAGAGTATTTATATTAAATTAATTTCTAAACTCTTTTAGAAATTAAAATAATAATAATAATTGTAATAATATTAATAAGACTCTCTCTTATTAATTTATATTTAATATTTCTAAAATATTAAATAATAAATATTAAGCTATTTAATTTATTCTATCACCATAGATTAAATTAAATATACATAACATATATTATTACGATTATGCCATTAACTTCTTAAATAATTATTCTTCCTTTTATGGTGTGACCTTTTAGGTTCTCCATATTAAACCTAGGTTGTGAATAAATCAATTAGAACAATTCTAATCTTATTTAAATAAATAATTTAAACAATTAATTTATTTAAATAAATAATATTTATTCTACAATAGGATAAGCCTCCCTAATGATCAACGACTTTCCGGATAATATAGATTTCAACATTAATCATAAAAGAACCTTTGAGTAAATAGTTACCGCACAATTCAATCCTTCCACCATACAATGTCCCAATTAAATATAAGACATGGAATTACCGTCAAGTCTTATTTTATTTAATTATATGTATTTCAATCCTTAAATGCACAACTCCAAATAATGCAAATTAGAAACTCCTTTCTAATTTCATTCTTCGCTTTAACCAAGGACTACCGGGTTGTCATTTATCGAATCACATAGACATTTCTCTTCTTTTAAATAGAAGTGGTAGATTCTTTATCGATCATACATTATCTCCATGTACAACTTATTATACCCAAGCATATCCTTTGATATACCCTAAGGGTCTTAAGGAATAAGTCAAAGTATAACTCATCATACACAAGATACTATGATGATCTCAAGTCCAAGGATCACTTGTACTACTATCACTACAGAATTCCTATCGACAGTGCAAGTAAAACTCCATTAGGTATTCCTTAATGAGCCAATGCTTCAAAGAACTTATTCTCTAATAAGAACCTACATACTTGCTTTAGTGTTCCACACAAACGATCATGAGATCAATCATCCTCATCCAACGAGCAAGTGAACGATGTATGTAAATCTATCCGGATTCACTAATCCCCAATTTAGTAATCCAACGATTGGGAACTATTTTAGTTTTAAGCTTTCTAAGAATTTAGATCTCATTAGAATGATCATCATCATTATTCTAAAAGCATTGCTTAAAACTATGGGTTTATCACATATTATAAAAAAGCAAAGATCATGTAGATAATTAAAAGCCTTTAATAAATTAATACTTTTTATTAATAAATGAATAAGATTGTTACAAAGTATATGCTTTATCATCAAACATGATTGGCTTGTGTGCATACTACTTTCAATCTCCCACTTGCACTAAAGCCAATCGTCATGGTATCTCATACTCTTCTTCTCTAAGTGACGATTATCCCGCCGTTGGATAAGCTTTAGTTAATGGATATGTAATGTTGTTCATGAGAGTCCACTATCTCTATAGTGATTTCCCATCTTTCAATGATTCTAATAATCAAATGAAAGTGCCACAACACATGTTTAGATCCAAGATGAGACTTAGAACTATTCCTAGTTCTCAGTAATGAACTTTTAATCCAAACAATCAACTTGCGACTTCATTTATAGCTATATACTTTGTTTTATCACTAAACCGTAAACTCTTTCATTGTTTGGAACCTTTCCAATTCAACGCACCCACCGCTCAAGATAACGCTTTACCTTAAAGTGGATTTTTCATCATCTTGGTCTCATCTCGAAAACTTGAGTCTGCGTAAGCCCTCTAGTTTTAATTAAGACCCACCATGAATATGATCACATCCTTGAGTCTTAAGTTAAGCACTTTAAGATGTTTTTCTCGTGTTCATAACGCGTTTTCACATATCCATGTTACGTAAATATGTGAAAGACCCGAACCACATTATTGAAAGTTAGAAGCGGACAAAATAAAGCGTAGATTTGACGTATGAAGAGGTTCCTGCTCAAATCTTGGATAAGAAGGAACATATTTTACGCTCCAAGGTTATACCTCAAGTCAAAGTTTTGTGGAGAAACCACGATGTTGAGGAAATGACTTGGGAGTTAGAATCAAATGAAATCAAGGTATCCTTACCTCTTCGACATACCGTATCGCACTCTAATTTCGAGAAAGCGAAATTTCATAAGAAGAGGAGGTTGTAGAAGACCCCAACTTTTATAAATAAAGATGAATTTTTCTATAAATATTATTTTTGAATATTATGGAGTAAATTTGATATAATGTTATAGTTGTGGGTAATATTTATAAATTTTGCAAAGTAAACAAGTTGTTATAAAATATTCGTTTGGTTTGGGAATATTCTTTTGCTCGGGGAATATTCGATGACGACGACACAATCATTAGTGGACCCTACAACTAAATTATTATCGGATTGAAAAAACGACAAAAAAATAATTTATGAAAATAACTACGGAAGTGTTACCGTTAAAACCGCTTGAACTACCCGATAAGAAAAGTACAAATGTAATGGCGTGGTTGCATAAGAAGACACCAGATTGATTATTGATGCTTACGTGAGAAGTCACTCGCCTTACTCAATTATTGCTACGATAATTGCGCGTAATATCTCACGTTATTGATTCAATTATTGTCAATATTTTATATATATTATTAAATAAATAATTGAAACGACAAAGTTATTAATATTGTTAATTGCAATATTAACGATGTCTGTAAGTTCTGCAAGGAGAGGTTTGGTCACCTAATCGCTACTATGATAGGGAGAAATTCTTATTGAAAGCCCTTCTTTCCTGGGAACGACCTGGTCGATTAATATTGTGAATAATAATAATAATAATAAATGTTTTTAAAACTATTGAGAGGATTTTTATGAAGTATTTGTTATAAATTTTGCTTATTATATGAACCCCCACTTACCTATTTTTCAAAACTGTCGGTAGAAAGTTATCTCGGTTTTATTATATATATATATATAAGTATTATATTATATATATATATATATGTTTGAAAAGTTGTCTGGTGGTGGGGGGGGGGGGGGTGACATAATTGTCAAGGGTGGTATAAAAAGTCATGGATTATATATATATATATATATATATATATATGTAATTCAAAACAAAATTCATCACGTTGTGTTAAGATTGCTCAGTTTATTTGTCACGGGTGATGAAGAAAAAGATGGCAGCATGGTGGGTGGATTTATATATATATAATATATTCTATTTTATTTAAAATATTTTGCTTTAATTATGGACCATCTGATTAAAAGTAAATCAATCTGGACCGTTCATGGATTAGTTACTATGCAATCCATTCTTCTATAAATAAAGCTCATTCATTCATTATTTCTTACGAATTCAATTTGAAACTCTGAGAGAGAATTACAAGAGAACCTATAGAAAAGTATTCTGCTACTTCCTACTCTTATATTCGGTTTTTTTACGGTGAGGGTGTTATTCTTTCTTATTCATGAAGAGAACTGTTGTTATTCCATTGCTTATTATTCGTTGAATAACTCAGATATCATGCCGCTACCCTATACATGGTGACATTCTTCTAATATTCCGTTCTTTATTATTCTCGCTTTAATATCCTCGTCTCAATAACGTTCTGTGGGACACCGGTTCCATTATTTATTATTTTGTCGTAATATCCTCGCTCGCATGTGTTTTACAGGACCAGTTCCATCTTTATTATTATTATTCTCGCTGAACATCCTGTATGTGTGTTTTACACCGACCGGTTTTCTTTTTTATTATTCTCGTTGGAACATCCTCGCAATGCGTTACAAAGTTTGCCTCGACTCGTTCCGTTATTATTATTTTGTTGGAATAACTTTATATGCGAAGCACCGCATACATGGTGATTTCTTTTGTTATTCCATTCTTTATTATACTCAGGTTGGTTAAAGTTTTGACTTTATACTCCATGAAATTAGTAGAATATCCTTGATATTTGCGCTTCATCCAAAGATCATTTCATAGAAATATTCTTCCGATCATTCTTGAATTTTACTCTACAAAGCAAGATCATGTTGACAATTTGGACATTATTAGTTCTGGATAAATTAATTCTTGAACTTGTTTTATTGAATTCTTATCATCATTGTCATCATCCTCATGTTTATATTATGTTGAAAGTCATTACGTGGCTTCATGAAGAGTGCATAGATGGACTTGGTATGATTATGACCGTGGATTATTCGATTGTAATCATGACCGTAATGTTACAAATGATGTGGTAAAAGTTATCATTGGCCCGTAGTGCATTGATGGACAGTTGTTGGCATGATCATGACCATTAATGAATGGACGAATGTCCTTGGCTGTAGTGCATGGATAATTTGTGGTCGTGATACTAAAAAATATCCTTGGCCGTAGTGTATGGGTTATTCGATGATATGGATTATTTATTAAGCTGAGTCTGTGACGCCCCCAAAATAGGTATACATCACCCATTCTGAGTTGTCAATACATGGTAGAGAAACAACTACAACTTTATTATTACAACAGTAAAACTGTGAGTTTAAATACAAATATTATCTTCTAGACAATATCTATACTCAAATAAATCCTCATCACATTTATTGATACATTATTTTACAAAAATGGTGAGGACTACTAAACAACTCTCTAGAACCTTCATTCCATACCTCGACTCGCACTAAATCTTCGCTATATTCTCGCCTCCCGAGAAAAAAATGGAACAAAAAGGAAAAGGGTGAGCTCAACTAGCTCAAGAAAGAATATTATGACTAAGATAATATACAACAAATTACCGTTAGTCTTCAACAGGGGAAAAATCTAATAGAATACAATAGACAACAAATTTTAAATCAATATTCAGCGGAAAATAATAATTCATTAGAAGAGTTAAGTAGAGAATGCAAACTACTATCTTCTATGTATGAATTTAAAAGTTCATCGTCTATCTTTTATCCTGTAACATCAATCAATATACATCCGAATCAAATATTCATCTTTGCACTGGCCCAAGATATTCATCATTAGTCATGTTCATCTAAACACTGCTCATCTTTGCACTACTACCAAAGATATTCTTCAAAATCATTCATCTTTTGCACTACTGAGACAAAGATATTCAATAATATCACCATTTAAGATGAGGATGATGAAAATATTTTTAAAAAAACGAATCCAAAGAAACAAAATGACAAGGATTAAGGATTAAGGATTAGTACTTTGTTTTATCCATGTTCAAAAATAATACCTCAAAAATAATCATAGTGGTGTAAAATTCAAGAATGATCAAAACATGGATACAATCAAAGCTAGTATCCGAATAGATATTTTGGACAAAAGAAGAAATTTTATTTTTCGGTGAATAGTCACAGATATCGTGAATAAGTCTTAGTATCGTGAATAAGAATCTCACACCAAAAGATAGAAATTCCACAAAAAACATCTTCACGCTTCATGAATAGTACTGTGAATAAGACTTTCGTGAATAGTAACTCATGAATAGTAACTTCGTGAATAGTAACTCATGAATAGTAGCCCTTATATGAAAAAGTTCCAAATTTGATAAAAAGTTTCAACCATATTTCAAAGATAATGATATTGAAGAAATAATATCATTTGAGAAGAAAATAACATCCCTTACCTCGAAAGATTAGTACTTCTATTTGAATACCGGTATAGTCTTTGAAGGGAACTTGCACCGGATTAACAATACTCAAAGTATACTCAAAATACTCACGAAATACGCTCGATAATATAGAGAGAAAACTTGATTTACGGTGTGATTTTCAATTCTAACCTAAGCACCCTATTTATAGGAAAATGCTTAGAACACCAAAGTAGAAAATTTATTAAAATATTAATATATATATAAAATCTTCACGCACACTTTGAATCAATTTCAAATTAATTAATTATTTTGGAGCTTGAACTTCAATAATTCATAATAAATAGCCCTTTTATCGGAAAATTCGAATCTCGCAAGTTTTTATAGGAAATTCAATTCTCTACAACTTTGCGAAAGAAAGTTTTTCCAAATTCCAAATGGAAATTGACCAAAATCCATAAGCTAGTCGATTTTACAGTTATAATCAAATTTCATCAATAAATGGGGTCCACCGAGCATGTTTAACATGTTTTAAACATTTATTGCAACAAAAATACTCTTCCTCCTCGTATACTCATATATCCCACATTCGTTGTAAAAATATCACCATTATTATATTATTAAAATATAATAATATATTTAAATGAATTATTTTATCAGAAAGAGATAAAATTTCAATTTTCAACAATTGTCATATTAAAATTTTTCTCCATCTATATCCACATAAAATCAATATTTTCCTCATCATATGAATCAATAATTAATTATTCACAAATAATATTACAGAATCACAATATTGACAACCGTGCGCCTTCTGAGAAGAGGGGCTTTTCAATAAGAATTTCTTCTTCTTTGGCCTTAATTGATTAGGTGACCAAACCTCTCCTTGAAGCGAACTTTTTCTAGACATTGCCAATAATGTTATCTAATAATATTATTCAGATAATATGAATTATTGCTTCGATAATAAAAAATAATTGTGTAATGACAATTATTGAAACAACAACAATATAAAATATCAACGCAGCAATTATTAACTCGATAAAATCTTGAGCGATAATTATCATAACCATTATTGAGTAGTGCGCTTCAATAATTGGTGCAATACTGCATGCCATCTTCTTGTCTTGACGCAGCGTTAGTGTGTTTTAACCAAGGGTATTCCAATAGTGTTAACTTAATAACTACGCTGTAGTTATTTTAAACAACTTATATTTGTCGTTTTCTTCATCCAATCGCTTTTCGCAGTTATAGGGCCACATTGTCGCTTGTGGTCGTCGTTTAATATTCTCTCGAAGCGATGCGAATATTCCACGACCAAAACGAATATTCCCAACAACAATGAATATTTTATAACCACTTGCTTATTTTGAAATATTTATGTATTTAACCCCTAACTATCCACATTAATCAAATCAACCCTTACTATTTCAAAATAATAAATAGAGAAAATTAAATTTCATTAATAATAAGTTGGGGTCTTACAACCTCCCTCCTTATGAAATTTCGTCCTCGAAATTGGCGTCACGTACTGGTGTTTGAAAAGGTGAGGATACCTCGCTTTCATTTCCGCTTTCCAATTCCCGTGTCATTTCCTCTATAGCATGATTCCTCCACAAAACTTTAACTTGTTGTATGACCTTTCTTGCCTTGAGGACATGCCCTTCCTATCCAAAATCTTGGCAGTACCTCCTCATACGTTAAGTCTTGGCTATCTCGTCCGGTTCTAACTTCTATAACGTGGTTCGGTCTTTCACATATTTACGAAATGCTTATATATGAAACACATTATGAACACGAGACATACTTGGAGGTAACGCAAGTCTATAGGCTACATTTCCTACTCGGTCAAGAATTTGAAATGGACCAATAAATCGTGGATTGAGCTTTCCTCTCTTCCCAAATCTTGTAACTCCTTCCATGGAGCAACTCGCATGACAATACATGATCCCCTACACTAAATTCCACGTCCTTTCGATGAAGATCCGCATAACTCTTTTGTCGATCTTGTGCCGCTTTGTATCGTTGTCGAATCATTTGAATCTTTTCGGTGAGTCATACGTCTTAACTTTCGGGTCCCAACAATGTTGCTTCACCCACCTCATCCCAACATATTGGAGAACGACATTTTCGTTCATATAATGCTTGAATGGAGCCACACCTATACTTGCACGATAACTTTGTTGTTGTAGGAGAATTCCACCAATGGTAAATACTTATCCCAACCGCCCTTGAAGTCTAGGACACGAGTCTTAATAAATCTTCAAGAGTTTGAATAGTCCTCTCTGATTGTCCGTCTGTTTGGGGATGGTATGCTTTTGAAAATCGCAAATCCGTGCCCGTAGCTTTTTGCAATCTAACCCAAAATCTTGAAGTGAATCTTGGGTCACGATCCAAAACTATGGATACAGGCATGCCATACAACCTCACAATCTCATTCACGTCATACTAGCAAGACGTTCAAGGAATAAGTCTCTCGTGTCGGCAAGAAATGAAGCGGACTTGGTTAATCTATCAACAATAACCCAAATAGCATTGATGCCTTGAAAGCCGTAGGAAGACCCGTAATCTAAATCCATGGTAATGTGTTCCCACTTCCATTTCGGAATCTCAAGTGGTTGCAACGGACCCTTAGGTACTAGATGCTCCGCCTTTACACGTTGACAAGTTAAACACATTGAGATAAACTTTGCAATCTCTCTCTTCATATTGTTCCACCAAAATGTATGTCGAAGATCACGATACATTTTAGTACTTCCAGGATGGATTGCAAATGGTGTATTGTGTGCCTCCATCATAATCTTGTACTTCAAATCGGAGTCGTTAGGAACACAAAGTCTAGAGTGGACTCGAAGTATTCCTTCTTCATCAATTCTCGCTTAGGAATAGCTCATTCTTGTACTTTCTTTCTTCACGCATAAGCTCCTCGCCCGGTGGCTTGAGCTTGAGACCTTAACTTTTTCTATTAAAGTTGGCTCTGTCGTATACTTGACATCATCGCTTTTCGTTCCTCGCATATGATCTTCTACTCAACGCGCCGCACTACCACGTTCGCTTTTCCGGGATGGTATTGAATAGTGTGGTCGTAGTCTTTCAATAGTTCGAGCCAACGTCATTACTGCGTGTTGAGTTCTTTTTGAGTGAAGAAATATTTAAGGCTTTTATGGTGCGAATATATCTCCACTTTCTCCCATATATAGATAGTGCCTCCATATCTTTAGCGCTGAACGATTGCTTTACTAACTCTAGATCATGAGTAGGATAATTCCTCTCATACTCTTTAAGTTGTCATGAGGCATAGGCTATGACTTTCCCACGCGTGCGTGAGAACACATCCTAACCCTTTGCACTGAAGCATCATTTGTAGATAACAAATCCATCCGAACCGGATGGTATTGTTAGAACAGTCTTAAAATAAGTCTTCTCTTAAGCTCTTGGAAGCGTTTCTCGCATTCTTCGCTCCAAACGAATTTTGTATCCTTCCGAGTTAGGTGAGTTAATGGAGTAGCGATTCGAGAAAACCCTTCCACGAATCTCCGATAATAACCAATTAAGCCCAAAAATCTCGTGCTTGGGCCACCGACTTTTGTTGCTCCCAACTTTGTATTGATTCAATCTTGGCCGGGTCCACGGATACTCCATGTTTCGACACCACGTGCCCAAGGAATGCTACTTCCTCGAAGCGAAACTCGCATTTCTTCAATTTGGCATATAGTTTGTTTTCACGAAGCCTTTGGAGTACCGAATTTCAAATGGTGCTCATGATCTTCACGACTTTTGGAATATATAAGGATGTCATCAATAAAGACAACAACAAAGCCGATCCAAATATTCCTTGAATACTCGGTTCATCATATCCATGAAAGCAGCGAGGAGCATTAGTTAGTCCGAAAGACATGACTAAGAATTCATAATGCCCATCTGGGGTTACGAAGGCGATCTTTGGAATATCCTCGATTCTAATCTTGGTGATGATATCCGAGCGAAGATCGATTTTGAAAAAATTGTGCCCTTGCAAATCGGTCAAACAAGTCATCAATACGAGGTAGAGGATACCTATTCTTAATGGTGACATGGTTCAATTCCAGATAGTCGTACAAAGTCGCATACTCCCATCTTTCTTCTTTACAAATAAAGCAGAGCACCCCAAGGAGATGTACTTGGGGCCGAATGAAACCGATGTCCAACAATTCACGTAGTTGGACCTTTAACTCTGAAGTTCAATAGGAGCCATTCGATATGGGGTTTTAGAAATGGGCTTTGTACAGGTTCAAGATCAATAAAGAATTTAACTTCACGTTACGGGGTGGCCAGGAAGTTCTTCGAAATCGTCGGGAAAGTCAATAACAACGGAATATTATTCAAATTTGGCGTGTCTTTATTCAAATCCATAACATGGGCTAAGAAAGCTTGACATCCGTTTTTTAATAAGCGAATAGCTTTATGATTAGATATGATGGTGATTGATTTTAATGGTTTGGTTGCTTGAATTAAATCTGACGGTTGGTTAGGAATATGAAAACTAACAACCTTACGAAAACAATCAATTTTGGCGTGATGAGTAGTTAACCAATCAATCCCTAAAATCACATCAAAAGCAAGTATCTTTAAAGAGATAAGGTCAACGGTAAGGTGATGGTGCCAACTTGAATCAAACAAGATTTATAAGCAATGGATGTGATGAAAGTTTCTCTAACGGAGTTTCCACAGATAGGTCAAAGTCTAATTTCTCCTGAGTCGAAGTTTAAGCGTTGAGCACGTCGCGAGAGATAAATGAATGGGTAGCCGGACCGATCAAGTAAGGTATAAACTTCGTAAGAATTTATAAATAGCTTACCGTGATAACCTCGTTTGGGTTCTCGCATTATGACCGATCACAACAAACGCTCTTCCGGGAATCGTTGACTTTGACTTTTACGGGACGATCTTTTTCGAGTCACCTTCCTTTTCCACAATTGAACTAGGTTTATTTACCATACATCTCGGCGATATGTCCTTCCTTTCCACAATTATAGCATACCTTGAACTGTTGTGGGCCGGTTTGGTGATGATATCCCCTCTTTCACGCATTTATATGTAATCTGTGAAATACGACAATATATCTTAATGAGTTTAAATATAATATTGTCTTACAGACAATATCCACCATAAATAAATCCCCATCATAATTATTGATACATTATTTTACAAAATGGTGAGGACTACTAAACAACTCTCTCTAGAACCTTCATTCCATTACCCAGAAGTACTACATTACATTCTAGCCTCCACGAGAAGAAAAATGGAACAACAAGGAAAAGGGTGAGCTCAACTAGCCCGATAAAAGAATACTATGACTAAGATAATATATCTGACAAATTATCGTTAGTCTCCAATGAGGAAAAATCGATAGAATCTGATAGACAACAAGTTTGGATCAATATTATGGCGTGAAATAATAATTCATAGAAGAGTTACGTAGAGAATGAAATCTACTATAATCTATGAATTTAACGATCCATCATCAATATTTTATCCTGTAACATCAATCGATATTCATCTCGAATCAAATATTCATCTTTTTACTACTCTGGCCGAAGATATTCATCAATCGATCGTATTCATCTCAACACATTCATCTTTGCACTAAAGGCCAAAGATATTCATCGATCGATCGTATTCATTTAAACACATTTCATTCATCTTTGCTTTTCTGAGGCCAAAGATATTCTTGAAAAATCATTCATCTTTGCTTTCTGGGCCAAGATATTCAATAATATCATCATTTAAGGCGAGGGATGATGAAAATATTTTTTAAAAAAGAATCGATGAAACAAAATGACAAGGATTAAGGATTAAGGATTAGTACTTTGTTTTATCCATGTCAAAAATACCTCAAAAATAATCGTAGTGGTGTAAAATTCAGAATGATCAAAACATGGATCTGATCAAAGCTAGTATCGAATATAGATATTTTGAATGAAAAGAAGAAATTTTATTTTTTAGGATGAATAGTCTTGAGTATCGTGAATAGTCTTAGTATCGTGAATAGTCTTACTATCATGAATAGTAACTCAAAGCACCAAAGATAGAAATTCCACAAAAAAAAAACATCTTCACGCTTCATGCTAGTACTTGTGAATAGTACTTCGTGAATAGTAACTCGTGAATAGTAACTTCGTGAATAGTAACTTCGTGAATAGTAACTCATGAATAGTAACCCCAGATGTGAAAAAAAAGTTCCAAATTTGATAAAAACTTCGATCGACATTTGACGTAATGATATTGAAGAAATAATATCATTCTGAAAAAAATATATCCACTTACCTCGAAAGAATCGATTACTTGGAAGGAAAGGTCGGAAGTGATCTTTGAATGAAACTTATCTTGAGCAACAACTCTCAAAGTATCTAAATACTCACAAAATCGCTCGATAATATAGAGAGAAAAAAAACTTTGTTTACGGTGTGATTTTCAATTCTAACTTAGCCCTCTATTTATAGGAAAATGTTAGCCAGCAAAGCGGACTTAACACTGCTGACTTTGATGGCTTTACACTTTCTATTCCCACCCACCACATTTGAAAATTCAATTGAGCACATTTCTCACCAACCAAAAGTGGGGCCCACCAATTCTAAATTTTCCACCAAAATCATTTATAACTAAATTACGAATCGATCACCTCTTAAAATTCATAATAAATTATCGCTCATTTTTAACGGTTCAAAATTTGTGGACATATACTCAACTTATATATGTATAACATATCCAAAAATTACAACGATCCAACGGTCGGATTAAATATTATAACTCACACAATAAAACGTATATAACACCAGATTTGATCTTTTAATACCTCGATCAAACAAAATACAAATAAAACATCTCGGCATTAATTCCTTCATTAATAACCACATAAATAAATCCATCATTTATATTCATATAAAATAAATATTTCCTTATCATATGAATCGATAATTAATTATTCACAAATAATATTACGAGAATCACATTTATACATGACGAACATTCCCGGGAAGAGGGGCTTTCGATAAGGATCTCTCACTTCTTGGCGCGCAATTAGGTGACCAAACCTCTCCTTAGGCGAGAACTTTCTAGACATTGCCAATAATGTTATCTAATAATATTATTCAAATAATATGAATTATTGATCGATAATGGGAAATCTTGTGCGATGACAATTATTGAAGCAATGATAATATAAAATATCAATATGACAATTATTGAATCGATAAAATAAACTATTGAGCGATAATTCTTTGTAACAATTATTGAGTAGTGCCTTCTTACGTAAGAATCGATAATTGATGCAATCTTGTGCAATCTGGTGTCTTCTTTTGTTGACAATGCGTATTAGTGTGTTTTAACCACATGGGGTATTCAAACGATCTTACTTGATAACAATTCGCAGTTATTTTAAACAACTTATATTTTGTCGTTTTCCTCATCGATAAACTTTCCGTTATGGGGCCCACACATGCCATTTGCTGTGGCAAGTAAATGCGAATATTCCCCAGCGATCTGAATATTCCACGACCAAACGAATATTCCCAAAAAAAAATGAATATTTTATAACCACTTGCTTATTTTGAAATATTTGCGTATTTAACCCTAACTATCCACATTAATCAAATCAACCCTTACTATTTCAAAATAATAAATAAAGGAAATTCCTTTTTATTTAAAAAAATTTGAGGTCTTCTGACCTCCCTCCTTATGAAATTTAAGTCCTCGAAATTGGCGTCACGTACTGGTGTTTTGAAAAGGTGAGGATACCTCGCTTTCATTTCCGTTTCCAATTCCCGTCATTTCCTCTATAGCATGATTCCTCCACAAAACTTTAACTTGTGGTATGACCTTTCTTGGCGTGGGACATGCTCCTTCTATCATCCAAAATCTTGGCGGTACCTCTCATCATCGTTAAGTCTTGGCTATCTCGTCCGGTTCTAACTTCTATAACGTGGTTGGGTCTTTCACATATTCTGAAATGGATATGTGAAACACATTATGAACACGAGACATACTTGGAGAATGCTTGTGAAGTCATAGGCTACATTTCCTACTCGGTCGAGAATTTGAAATGGACCCGATAAATGCGTGGATTGAGCTTTCCTCTCTTCCCAAATCTTGTAACTCCCTTCCATGGAAGCAACTTCATGATAATACATGATCCCTACACTAAATTCCACGTCCTTTCGATGAAGATCCGCATAACTCTTTTGTCGATCTTGTCTTGGTTTGTATCGTTGTCGAATCATTTGGATCTTTTCGGTGAGTCATACGTCTTAACTTCGGGTCCCAACAATGTTGCTTCACCCACCTCATCCCAACATATTGGAGAGCGACATTTTAAATCCATATAATGCTTGAATGGAGCCACACCTATACTTGCACGATAAGCTTTGTTGTTGTAGGAGAATTCCACCATGGTAAATACTTATCCCAACTACCCTTGAAAATCTAGGACCACGAGTCTTAATATATCTTGAAGAGTTTGAATAGTCCTCTCGATTGTCCGTCCGTTTTTGGGGATGGTATCTTAGAACTAAATCGCAAATCCGTGCCCATAGCTTTTTGCAAGCTAACCCAAAATCTTGAAGTGAATCTTGGGTCACGATCCAAAACTATGGATCTGAGGCATGCCATGCAACCTCACAATCTCATTCACGTACATACTAGCAAGGCGTTCAGTGAATAAGTCTCCGTGTCGGCAAGAAATGAAGCGGACTTGGTTAATCTATCAACAATAACCCAAATAGCATTGATGCCTTGAAAAGCCGTAGGAAGACCCAATAACGAAATCCATGGTAATATGTTCCCACTTCCATTTCGGAATCTCAAGTGGTTCTGACGGACCCTTAGGTACTAGATGCTCGCCTTTTACCGTTAACAAGTTAAACACATCGAGATAAACTTTGCAATCTCTCTCTTCGTATTGTTCCACCAAAATGTATGTAGAAGATCACGATACATTTTAGTACTTCGAGGATGGATTGCAAATGGTGTATTGTGTGCCTCCATCGTAATCTTGTACTTGAAATCAGTCGTTAGGAACCTGAAAGTCTAGAGTGGACTCGAAGTATTCCTTCTTCATCAATTCTAAACTTAGGAATAGCTCCTTCTTGTACTTTCTTCTTCATACGCATCGGCTCAAGATTCGGTGGCTTGAAGACTTTAACTTTATCGATTAAAATCGATTATACTAGTATATCATCACGTGGGTACCTAGAGTTTTCATCTCCATCTCTATTATTTGTAAATTATCTGAAATTAGTCTTTGTGAATATCGTACTCGTGCTTATATCGATCTTCTACTCAACACGTCGGCTACCACGTTAAACTTTTCGAGGATGGCATGGTGAACATGTCTTTGAAATGAGTCTCTCTTGAGTTCTTGAAGCTCTTCCCACATTCCTTGCTCCATTCGAATTTTGTATCTCTACGAGTCAATTGCGATAATGGAATAGCGATTCGAGAATATCCTTGACGAATCTCGATAATAACCAACTAAGCCTGAAAAGCTACGTATTTAGATTCTTGACTTAGGTTGCTCTCAAGCTGTGACTCATATCCCAATCTTGGATATGCGTCACAATGACACCTATCGATTTACTATCGCGCGAATATGGCGTCCCCTATAGAAATGCGGCTTAGGTAAATTCCTGAAAGGAAGTCAGGATAAAGGCTCGGTACCAAATTCTATAGTTGAATTTTAACTCACGAAGTTCATAGGAGCCATTCGA
Organism: Panax quinquefolius; assembly: GCA_020205615.1. Lineage (NCBI taxonomy): Eukaryota > Viridiplantae > Streptophyta > Magnoliopsida > Apiales > Araliaceae > Panax > Panax quinquefolius. The sequence goes on from CM035169.1 coordinate 10,438,885, forward strand.
TATGAGATTTTAGAAATGAGTTTTGTCTGGGTTCAAATTCGATACAAAATTTAATATCGGGCTTTTGGGAGTAAGCGAAATTCTTGAAATCGTCGGGAAAAATCAATAACAACGAGAATATTATTCAAATCGGCGTGTCTTTATTCAAATCCATAACATGGACTAAGAAAACTTGACATCCGTAATAAGCGAATGACTTCATGGCGATATGAAAATGTTTGACTACAATGGTTTGATTGCTTGAATTGAATAACGAGGTTGCTTAGGAATATGAAAACTATGACCTTACAAAAATCAATTTGGCATGATGAGTAGTTAACCTTAAAATCACATCAAAAGCAAATATCTCTATAGAAATAAGGTTAACGGTAATGTGATAGTGCCAACTTGAATCAAGCAAGATTTTTAAACAACGGATGTAATGAAAGTTTCTCTAATGGAGTCTCCATAAATAGGTCAAAGTTTAATTTCTCGTAGTCGAGTTCAAGCGTTGGCGCAAAAAAAGAGATAAAAGAATGGGTAGAACCAGATATCTAGTAAGGTATAAACTTGCGAAAATTATAATTAACTAACTTCTTAACTAACCGTTCGGGTTCCTCGCATTTTAATGGAGTCACGACAAAGCGCTCTTCGAGAATCGTTGACTTTGACTTTTACGGGACATCCTTTTGAGTCACCATTCTCATTGGACTTGATTTATTTATAGGACAATCTCGAGCGATATGACCATCTTTTCCTGAATTATAAACATACCTTGGAAGGCTTTGAGCAGTTTGACCTTATATGTCCCTCCTCTCGCATCTGTAGCATCTAGCGGCGATCGTTCTCTTCCCTAGAATTTGTTGATGGTCTTGATCTTTCTTTGCTGTAAGCGTCTTCCGTCGTCGTTAAATCTTCTCTTTTTAGATTGGACATCTCTTTCCATAATATCAGCGCGTAAATGCGGCTTTTACCCGTACATCACTCATTCTCACTCGTTCGATTATTTCTTCTTTCGGCTCGATTCGACTTTATCATCTTATACTCTTGCGAAAAGTGCTTACATTCAAGCATCACGTATCGGGTAACCTGAAGCTTGAATCGTTGCATCCTTTTGCTCCACATTTTCTGATTCTTGACTGCTCTTTCTAACTCATGAATACGATTTTGCAATTCTACATTTGATCATAAAATACCTCTAATAAACTCTCTTGGTACCTCTTCTTCTCTCTCTTCTTCCTCACTCTCAATTTGTTACCTCTGCGATTATCTAAGGTCTGACTATCGATTCTTCACTCACCACATGGATATCTCTAATTCCTTCTTACTTTGACATCACATTATCACAGTTGGCGATTAGAGGTGTCTCCACGATCTCATTCACTCCATTGTTAACGTTCTCGTGACCGTTCTTAAAAACTATCATAAAACAAGGGTTAATTAAATAAATTAACAAATCACATAATACCCTATATTATGACCAACCAACAAATAAGCTTAGGTAGGACACCTTTAGCGAAGGATTTACTCGTCTCTCCCCTCTGGTTCTATTCCACGATCTCATTGGAGATCATATCCTAAGCTACGATACCAAGTGTGGCGCCCCCAAAATAGGTATACACAACACCCGTTCACGAGTAGCCAAATACATGATGCAAAAGCGAACTACTGACTTGATAATACAATGTGTAAATGTGAAATCGACAATATATCTTAATGAGTTTAAATATAATATTGTCTTACAGACAATATCCACACTGCAAAATAAATCCCCATCATAATTATTGATACATTATTTTACAAAAATGGTGAGGACTACTAAACAACTCTCTCTAGAACCTTCATTCCATACCCCAGAGCTAGTACTACATTACATTCTAGCCTCTGAGAAGAAAAATGGAACAACAAGGAAAAGGGTGAGCTCAACTAGCCCGATAAAGAATACTATGACTAAGATAATATCTGACAAATTATCGTTAGTCTCCACGAGGAAAAATCGATAGAATACAATGAGCAAACAAGTTTGGATCAATATTACGCGGCGAAATAATAATTCATAGAAGAGTTACGTAGAGAATGAAATCTACTATAATCTATGAATTTAACGGTCCATCATCAATATTTTATCCTGTAACATCAATCGATATTCATCTCAAATCAAATATTCATCTTTTTACTTTCTGGGCGAAGATATTCATCAATCGGTCGTATTCATCTCAACACTGTTCATCTTTACTAAAGGCCAAAGATATTCATCGATCGGTCGTATTTCATTTAAACACTGTTCATCTTTTGCTACTGGGCCAAAGATATTCTTGAAAATCATTCATCTTTTGCACTACTGGGCCAAAGATATTCAATAATATCATCATTTAAGGCGAGGATGATGAAAAATATTTTTAAAGAAGCGAATCCGATTGAAACAAAATGACAGGATTAAGGATTAAGGATTAGTACTTTGTTTTATCCATGTCAAAAATACCTCAAAAATAATCGTAGTGGTGTAAAATTCAAGAATGATCAAAACATGGATCTGATCAAAGCTAGTATCCGAATAGATATTTTGAATGAAAAGAAGAAATTTTATTTTTCGGTGAATAGTCTTGAGTATCGTGAATAGTCTTAGTATCGTGAATAGTCTTGAATATCGTGAATAGTAACTCAAACACCAAAAGATAGAAATTCCACAAAAAAACATCTTCACGCTTCATGAATAGTACTTTCGTGTGAATAGTAACTTTCGTGAATAGTAACTCATCGTGAATAGTAACTTCGTGAATAGTAACTCATGAATAAGAATAACCCCAGAGCATGAAAAAGTTCCAAATTTGATAAAAACTTCGGATCGATATTTGACGTAATGATATTGAAGAAATAATATCATTCTGAAAAAAATAATATCCTTACCTCGAAAGAATCGATTGCTTGGAAGGAAAGGTCGGAAGTGATCTTTGAATGAAACTTATCTTGAGCAATGAACTCTCAAAGTATCTAAATACTACTCACAAAATCGCTCGATAATATAGAGAGAAAGAGAAAAACTTTGTTTACGGTGTGATTTTCAATTCTAACTTAGCCCTCTATTTATAGGAAAATGTTAGCCTTGTAAAAGCGAGACTTAACTTTGCTTGACGATGGCTTTACACTTTTATTCCCACCACCACATTTTGAAAATTCAATTGAGCACATTTCTCACCAACCAAAAGTGGGGCCCACCAATTCTAAATTTTCCACCAAAATCATTTATAACCTAATTTACGAATCGATCACCTCTTAAAATTCATAATAAATTATCGCTCATTTTTAACGGTTCAAAATTTGTGGACATATACTCAACTTATATATATATAACATATCCAAAAATTACAACGATCCAGCGGTCGGATTAAATATTATAACTCACACATAAAGGCATAATAACACGATTTGATCTTTTAATACCTCGATCAAATAAAATACAAATAAAACATCTCGGCATTAATTCCTTCATTAATAACCACATAAATAAATCCATCATTTATATTCATATAAAATAAATATTTCCTTATCATATGAATCGATAATTAATTATTCACAAATAATATTACGAATCACATTTATAATGACGAATTTTTCCCGGGAAGAGGGCTTTCGATAAGGATCTCTCCTTCTTGGCGCGCAATTAGGTGACCAAACCTCTCCTTAGAAGCGAACTTTCTAGACATTGCCAATAATGTTATCTAATAATATTATTCAAATAATATGAATTATTGATCGATAATGGGAAATCTTGTGCGATGACAATTATTGAAACAACAATAATATAAAATACCAATATGACAATTATTGAATCGATAAAATAAACTATTGAGCGATAATTCTTTGTAACAATTATTGAGTAGTGCCTTCTTACGTAAGAATCGATAATTGATGCAATCTTTATGCTTCTTTTATCTGTGTATTCTTAGTTGTTTTGACCATGCGTATTCTGTGTTTTAACCATAAGGGTATTATTCAATGATCTTACTTCCATAACAATTCTGGCGTTATTTTAAACAACTTATATTTTGTCGTTTTCCTCATCCATGAATATTTTCCCACTTGCTTAGTTATGGGGCCCACACATGGGCTTATTTCAAAATAATAATACGAATATTCCCAAAATGGTCGATATTCCACGACGACCGAAATTCGAATATTCCAAATTGAACAAAAATGAATATTTTATAACCACTTGCTTATTTTGAAATATTTGCGTATTTAACCCTAACTATCCATTATTAATCAAATCAACCCTTACTATTTCAAAATAATAAATAAAGAAATTCCTTTTTATTTAAAAAAAATTTGGACAAATTATCGTTAGTCTTCAACAGGAAAAATCTAATAGAATCTGATAGACAACAAAATTTAAATCAATATTAGCGGCTGAAATAATAATTCATTAGAAGAGTTAAGTAGAGAATGCAAACTACTATCTTACATGTATGAATTTAAAAGTTCATCGTCATCTTTTATCCTGTAACATCAATCGATATACATCTGGAATCAAATATTCATCTTTTGCACTACAGGCCAAAGATATTCATCGATTAATCATATTCATCTAAACACTGTTCATCTTTGCTTACTGACGAAAGATATTCTTCGAAATCATTCATCTTCAGTTCATGCTACTGGGCCAAAGATATTCAATAATATCACCATTTCAATAAGAAGATGAGGATGATGAAAATATTTTTAAAGAAAGCGAATCCATTGAAACCAAATGACAAGGATTAAGGATTAAGGATTAGTACTTTGTTTTATCCATGTTCAAAAATAATACCTCAAAAATAATCATAGTGGTGTAAAATTCAAGAATGATCAAAACATGGATCTGATCAAAGCTAGTATCCGAAATAGATATTTTGGACAAAAGAAGAAATTTTATTTTTGATTGAATAGTCTTTAGTATCGTGAATAGTATCGATATCGTGAATAGTAACTCAGAACACCAAAAGATAGAAATTCCACAAAAAACATCTTCACGCTTATTGAATAGTACTAAATGAATAGTAACTTTCGTGAATAGTAACTCATGAATAGTAACTCGTGAATAGTAACTCATGAATAGTAAGTAACCGATATGAAAAAGTTCCAAATTTGATAAAAAGTTTCAACCAATATTTGGATAATGATATTGAAGAAATAATATCATTTGAGAAGAAAATAACATCCTTACCTCGAAAGATTAGTACTTACAAATTTGGAATCTAGGGTATAGTCTTTGAAGGAACTTACACCGCTTAATAATACTCAAAGTATACTCAAAATACTCACAAGAATACGCCGATAATATAGAGAGAAACTTGATTTACGGTGTGATTTTCAATTCTAACCAAAGCACCTATTTATAGGAAAATGCTTAGAACACAAAAGAGAAAATTTATTAAAATATTAATATATATATAAAATCTTCACGCACACCTTTGAATCTGAATTTCAGATAATTGAACACATGCCTCACACATGCAAAAAAAACGTTTTTGTAAAAAAATATTTAAAACTTCAAAAATTAATTATTTGGAGCTTGAACTTCAATAATTCATAATAAATAGCCCTTTTATCGGAAAATTCGAATCTTACAAGTTTTTATAGGAAATTCAATTCTCTACAACTGCGGAAGAAAGTTTTTCCAAATTCAAATGGAAATTGACCAAAATCCACAAATGGTCGATTTCACAAGTATAATCAAATTTCAATTCGATAAATGGGGTCCAATCATGTTTAACATGTTTTAAACATTTATTGTAACAAAAATACTCTTCCTCCTCGTATATACTCATATATCCCACATTCGTTGTAAAAATATCACCATTATTATATTATTAAAATATAATAATATATTTAAATAATTATTTTATCGAGAAGAGATAAAATTTCAATTTTCAACAATTGTCATATTAAAATTTTTCTCCATCTATATCCACATAAAATCAATATTTTCCTCATCATATGAATCAATAATTAATTATTCACAAATAATATTACGAAATCACAATATTGATGACGGCGGTTCAGGAAAGAGGGGCTTTCGATAAGAATTTCTTCTTCTTGGCGCTTGATTAGGTGACCAAACCTCTCCTTAAGCGAACTTTCTAGACATTGCCAATAATGTTATCTAATAATATTATTCGAGATAATATGAATTATTGCTTCGATAATGAAAATATTGTGTAATGACAATTATTGAAACAATGAATATAAAAATATCAACGTGACAATTATTAACTCGATAAAATCTTTGAGCGATAATTCACCGTAACCATTATTGAGTAGTGCCTTCAATAATTGGTGCAATACTGGTATCTTCTTGTTGAACAACGCGCGTATTCTTGTGTTTTAACAATCGGGTATTCCAATAGTGTATAACTTGATAACAACTACTGTAGTTATTTTAAACAACTTATATTTGTCGTTTTCTTCATCCAATCGCTTTCCGTTATGGGGCCCACACGTGGTTTGGCCGGTAAATGCGAATATTCCCAAACGATCTGAATATTCCACGACCAAACGAATATTCCCAAATAATGATGAATATTTTATAACCACTTGCTTTATTTTGAAATATTTGCGTATTTAACCCTAACTATCCACATTAATCAAATCAACCCTTACTATTTCAAAATAATAAATAGAAAATTAAATTTCATTAATAATAAGTTGGGGTCTTACAGAGTCCCAAATGATAAAAGTCATATAAAACCTTTTAAATCATAAAAGATAGTAGATTTTATTCTCTACTTGACTCTTTTAATGGATTGCTTGTTCACCGCAGCTTAAACTTGATGTTGTTATATTTTATCGGTTTAACATCATTGAAGGCTAACGATAATTTATTCTCATTATCTTAGTCATAATATTTCTTCTTTGGGCTAGTTGAGCTCACCTTTTCTTTCACTTATTCTCTTGAAATGAGAACATAACAGGACTAATTCGGGAAGCGGTGATGGTCTCAGAGGATAGCATTAGTATTCCTCATTATTACGTGAAATAGTGTGTTAATAATTGTAATGAGGACTCCTTTTGAGTTTGTATAATCTCTAGTAGACAATAATTGTATTCAAACTCACGATTATATTTTGTCGTATTATACTACGTGATTGTATTAGTAAGTTGTATTTGAAATTTGTACCAAGTATCGGCGACCCCAAGATGGGTGATGTATACCTAATTTTGGGGCGTCACGGTTAATATCGAGCTTAGAGATATGATCCTGGCTAAGATGTGAGAATAGTACTAGGAAGGGAGAGACGGGAATTCCTTCGCTAGTATGACCTACCTAAGTTTATGTGGTATTTAATTGGTCGATCGAAATTTAGGGATAATATGATACATGTCAATTAACCTTTGTTTTGTGGCGATGTCTCGAAAATGACATCCGAGAATGTTGAGAATAGCAATGGAGCACAAAGCATCGTTGATTCACCATATATCAATAATCGGGATAATGTGCATCGAGGAAAGCGCGATCCTCATCACAAACTGTAAGACCAAAATTTTTTAAAATAAAAGGAATTTCCTTTATTTATTATTTTGAAATAGTAAGGGTTGATTTGATTAATGTGGATAGTTAAGGGTTAAATACACAAATATTTCAAAATAAGCAGTGGTTATAAAATATTCATTTTGTTAGGGAATATTCGTTTGGTCGTGGAATATTCGTCTTTGTCGAGAATATTCATTTGGTCGTGGAATATTAAATGCTTCGTCGGGAATATTCGTACGACGACGCAACGACCATGTGTGGAGCCCATAACGGAAAGCGATTGGATGAGAAAAGCGACAAATATAAGTTGTTTAAAAATAACGGCGTAATTATTACAGATTAATCTTTGTTGGAATACCCGTTGGTTAAAACACACTAATACTGCCGTTGTTGAGCAAAGATGCACACCAGTATTGCATCAATTATTGATTCTTACGTAAGAAGGCACTACTCAATAATTGTTACGATAATTCTTTATTCAATAGTTTATTTTATTGATTCAATAATTCTTTGCGTTGGTATTTTATATTATTCTTTGTTTCAATAATTGTCATTTGCGTATAGTATTTCCCATTATCGGATCAATAATTCATATTATTTGAATAATATTATTAGATAACATTATTGGCAATGTCTAGAAAGTTACATCTAAGGAGAGGTTTGGTCACCTAATTGCGCCGCCCGATGGAGAGATCCTTATTGAAAAGCCCCTCTTTCACAGGAACGACTGGTTGTCATAAATGTGATTACGTAATATTATTTGTGAATAATTAATTATTGATTCATATGATAAGGAAATATTTATTTTATATGAATATAAATGATGGATTTATTTATGTGGTTATTAATGAAGGAATTAATGCTGAGATGTTTTATTTGTATTTTGTCGGATTGGAGGTATTAAAAGATCAAATCGGTGTTATTACAGCTTTATTGTGTGTGTTATAATATTTAATCCGAATAGTTGGATCGTTGTAATTTTTGGATATGTTATACATATATAAGTTGAGTATATGTCCACAAATTTTGAACCGTTAAAAATGAGCGTATAATTTATTATGAATTTTAAGAGGTGACTGATTCAGAAATTAGGTTATAAATGATTTTGGTGGAAAATTCTAGAATTGGTGGGCCCCACTTTTGGTTGGTGAGAAATGTGCTCAATTGAATTTTCAAATGTGGTGGAGTGGGAATAGTAGCGAGTAAAGCCATCAGTTGCTTGAGTTAAGTCTGCTTGCTGCCGTCTTAACATTTTCCTATAAATAGAGGCTAAGTTAGAATTGAAAATCACACCGAAACAAAGTTTTCTCTTTCTCTCTCTATATTATTGAAGCGTATTTTGTGAGTATTTAGATACTTTGAGAGTTCTTTGTTAAGATACAAGTTTCATTCAAGATCACTTGAGCCTTTCCTTAGAAATCTTGATTCTTTGAGGTAAGGGATATTATTTTTTTTTGTAATGATATTATTTCTTCAATATCATTATCTTTGAAATATTAGTTGGAACTTTTTATCAAATTTGGAACTTTTTCATGCTCAGGTTACTTATTCATGAGTTACTATTCACGAAGTTACTATTCATGAGTTACTATTCACGAGTTCTTATTCACAAGTACTATTAATGAAGCGTGAAAATGTTTTTTGGAATTTCTATCTTTTGGTGTCGAGATTCTTATTCATGTATATCACGCACTTTATTCACGATATCTGTCGACACTATTCAATAGAAAAATAAAATTTCTTCTTTTTCATTCCAAAACATCTATTACGGATACTAGCTCGATTGTATCCATGTTTTGATCATTCTTGAATTTTACACCACTATGATTATTTTGAGGTATTTTTGAACATGGATAAAACAAAGTACGAATCCTTAATCCTTAATCCTTGTCATTTTGTTTCACTTTGGATTCGTTTCTTTAAAATATTTTCATCATCCTCGGTCTTAAATGATGATAGTTTTGAATATCTTTGGCTGTAGAGTGCAAAGATGAATGATTTCTGAAGAATATCTTTGGCTGTGTGAGCAAAAGATGAACAGTGTTTAAATGAACATGACCGATCGATGAATATCTTTGGCCTTTAGTGCAAAAAAGATGAACAGTGTTGAGATGAACATGATCGATTGATGAATATCTTTGGCACAGTAGTGCAAAGATGAATATTTGATTTGAGATGAATATTGATTGATGTTACGAGGATAAAATATTGATGATGGATCATTAAATTCATAGATTATAGTAGAATTCATTCTCTACGTAACTCTTCTATGAATTATTATTTACTAACTGCGAATATTGATCCGAAACTTGTTGTCATTGTATTCTATCGATTTTTCCTGTTGGAGACTAACGATAATTTGTTGTATATTATCTTAGTCATAGTATTCTTTACCGGGCTAGTTGAGCTCACCCTTTTCCTTGTTGTTCCATTTTTCTTCTCGGGAGGCGAGAATGTAGCGAGTAGTTAGTCGAGGTATGGAATGAAGGTTCTAGAGAGAGTTGTTTAGTAGTCCTCACCATTTTGTAAAATAATGTATCAATAATTATGATGGGGATTTATTTGCGTGTGGATATTATCTAGAAAGACAATATTATATTTAAACTCATTAAGATATATTGTCGTATTTCACACGACATTTTTATTATTGAAGTTGTAGTTTGCTTCTTGTACCATGTATTTGGCGACTCGAATGGGTGTTGTGTATACCTATTTTTGGGTGTGTCACAATTGGTATCGAGCTTAGGGATATGATCTTTAGGCGGAGATCGGGGAATAGAACTAGGAGGGAGAGCAGAGTAAATCCTTCGCTAGTGTGTCCTACTAAGCTTATTTGTTAGTTGGTCAATATATAGGGATATTATGTGATATATTGATTTCCTTAATTAACCCTTGTTTTATGACGATGATTTTGAGAATGTCAATGAGAATATTAACAATGGGAGTAAATGAGGCAGTGGAGATGCTGTCTTTACCAACGAGGAGAAACGTCTGCACAGTGGCAAATGTACCTCCTGATGAACAACACCACCGGCGAGATGATGAACGAGGGGATGTTTAGAAGCTTTTTGCGCTTCATGCAAAATCGCACAGGAGACTCATGTTCAAAATACGAGGAGGAAATGATAGCAATTCACGGGTTGTCACACCAAGCGCTTCAAAGAGTTGGGACCACCAGAATTTAAGGGAAAGCGGATCCGATCATGGCGGAGGCGTGGGTCAAGCAAATTACTAAGATATTCGATGTCTTGGGATGCACGGAGGAACGAGAGGTTCCATTCGCCACCTTTATGTTCCGTGGCGAAATGATTCTTTGGTGGGAATCTATGAAGCGTACCCATCCAAACCGCACTCGGCGTGTCGTGGGAGACGTTTGAGAAGCAGTTCAATGACAAGTACTTTCACGAAAGTATTCGTCATATGAAGGAAGTGGAGTTTATTAGGCGGAGGAAAATAACATGGCGGTGTCCCGATGACGAGGCGAAGTTCGCGGAGTTATCGAGTTTGCACCTCATTTGGTGGAGAATGAGGAACGTATGACGGATGTTTCGAGAGGTTTGAAACCCCAGTACGTCGATATCTCATTTCTCATAAATTTTCTCTCTATTCAGATGTTGTCAACAGGGCTCAGTTGTTAGAACGAGATAATGAGTACGTCCAACCGAGGGACCATAACCAGGATCATACCGAAGATAGTAGTCAACAAAATAACGATAACCAAATGGAGAAAGAAGAATACGAGACAAAAGGCGGTAACCACTCGGTGGTAATCGTGGCCATGAAAATAGAAGCGAGTCGGGAGGAGATTTTAAAGAGGAGATTCAACAACGACCATGTGAAGACGTCAACACCAAGAGAACCGGTTCTAAGGGAGGAGAAAGACCATCGGTCGTATGTTACAAATCTGGGAAGAGGACATATCATTAAACCGCCCACAACAGTTTTAAGGTATGCTATAATTGTGGAAAAGAAGGACATATCGCTCGAGATTATGCGATATCAAAACCAGATCCAGCGAGAATGGTGACTCAAAAGGATGTCCCAAAAAAAGTCAAAGTCAGCGGTTCTTGGAAGAAGCGTTTGTCGTGACCAAAAAATCACGAGGAACCCGAACGAAGTTAGCACGGTTAGTTAATTATAAATTCTTGCAAGTATATACCTTACTAGATATTGGTTCTACCCATTCTTTATCTCTCTTTACTTGCGCTCAACGTTTGAACTTGACTACGGAGAAATTAAACTTTGACCTATCTGTGGAGACTCCATTAGGAGAAACTTTCATTACATCCGTTGTTTAAAAATCTTGCTTGATTCAAGTTGGCACTATCACATTACACGTTAACCTTATTTCTATAGAGATATTTGCTTTTGATGTGATTTTAAGGTTAACTACTCATCATGCCAAATTGATTGCTTTTGTAAGGTTGTTAGTTTTCATATTCCTAAGCAACTTTGTTATTCAATTCAAGCAATCAAACCATTGTAGTCAAACATTTTCATATCAAGCCATGAAGTCATTCGTTTATTACGGATGTCAAGTTTTCTTAGTCCATGTTATAAATTTGAATAAAGACACGTCAGATTTGAATAATATTCCCGTTGTTATTGATTTTTCCTGACGTATTTCCTGAAGAATTTCTTGGCTTACTCCCAAAGCCTGATATTAAATTTTGTATCGACTTTGAACCCTCTGAAAACTCATTTCTAAAATCTCATATCGAATGGCTCTATTGAACTTGAGTTTAAAATTCAACTATAAAATTTGGTACTGAGCCTTTATCTTGTGACTTCCTTTGTGGAATGCACCGAAGTCAGACTCTCTGTAGGGGACGTCATATTCGTGCAAACTGATAGGTGTCATTGTAACGTGCTATCCAAAGTTGGGATATGAGTCACAGTTGAGAACAACCTAATTCGGTAATCGAAATACGTAGTTTTCTAGGCTTAGTTTGTTATTATCGGAGATTCGTTGAAGGATATTCTCGAATCGCTATTCCATTAAAGCAGCTAACTCGGAAGGATACAAAATTCGTTTGGAATGAAGAATGCGAGAAGAATTTCCAAGAGCTTAAGAGGAGACTTATTTCTAAGACACTGTTAAACAATACCATCCGGTTCGGATGGATTTGTTATCTCTGACGATGCTTGAGCAAAGGGTTAAGATGTGTTCTCGTCGCAACGTGGAAAGTCATAGCCTTTATGCCTCATGACAACTTAAAGAGTATGAGAGGAATTATCCTACTCATGATCTAGAGTTAGCGGCCTGATCGTTTAGCTGCTTAAAGATATGGAGGCACTATCTATATGGGGGAAAGTGGAGATATATTCGCACCATAAAAGCCTTAAATATTTCTTCACTCAAAAGAACTCAACATCGGCGGCTGACGTTGGCTCGAACTATTGAAAGACTACGACCACACTATTCAATACCATCCCGGTAAAGCGAACGTGGTAGGTGACGCGTTGAGTAGAAGATCATATCGAGGAACGAGTGCGATGATGTCAAGTATCGCGTAGAGCCAACTTTAATAGTAAAAGTTAAGGTTCTTCGAGCCACCCAATTCGGCCGAGAAATGATCGTATGAAGAAGAAAGTACAAGAAGGAGCTATTCCAAGCGAGAATTGATGAAGAAGGAATACTTGAGTCCACTCTAGACTTTGTGTTCCTAACGACTCGATTTGAAGTACAAGATTATGATGGAGGCACACAATACACCATTTGCAATCCATCTCGGAAGTACTAAAATGTATCGTGATCTTGACATACATTTTGGTGGAACAATATGAAGAAAGAGATTGCAAAGTTTATCTCAATGTGTTTAACTTGTCAACGTGTAAAGGCGGAGCATCTAGTACCTAAGGGTCCGTTGCAACCACTTGAGATTCCGAAATGGAAGTGGGAACATATTACCATGGATTTAGTTCTGGGTCTTCCTACTGGTTTCTCAAGGCATCAATGGTATTTGGGTTATTGTTGATAGATTAACCAAGTCTCGCTCATTTCTTGCCGATCACGGAGATTTATTCACTTGAACGTCTTGCTAGTATATGCGTGAATGAGATTGTGAGGTTGCGTGGCATGCTGTATCCATAGTTTTGATCGTGACCCAAGATTCACTTCAAGATTTTGGGTTAGCTTGCAAAAAGCTATGGGCAACGGATTTGCGATTTAGTTCGCATACCATCCCCAAACGGACGAACAATCGGAGAGGACTATTCAAACTCTTGAAGATTTATTAAGACTGTGTCCTAGACTTCAAGGGTAGTTGGGATAAGTATTTACCATTGGTAGAATTCTCCTACAACAACAATTATCGAGCAAGTATAGGTGTAGCTTCATTTGAAGCATTATATGGACGAAAATGTCGCTTCTCCAATATGTTGGAATGAGGTGGGTGAAGCAACATTGTTGGGACCCGAGTTAAAATGCGATATATCACCGAAAGATCCAAATGATTCGACAACGTATCTACAAACGGCACAAGATCGACAAAAGAGTTATGCGGATCTTCATCGAAAGGACGTGGAATTTAGTGTAGGGATCATGTATTATTGCGAGTTGCTCCATGGAAGGGAGTTACAAGATTTGGGAAGAGAGGAAAGCTCAATCCACGATTTATTAGTCCATTTCAAATTCTTGACCGAGTAGGAAATGTAGCCTATAGACTTGCATTACCTCCAAGTATGTCTCGTGTTCATAATGTGTTTCACATATCTCATTTCAGTAAATATGTGAAAGACCCAAACACGTTATAGAGTTAGAACCCTGACGAGATAGCGAGAAGACTTAACGTATGAGGAGGTACCACAAGATTGGATAGGAAGGAGCGTGTCCTACGCCAAGAAAGGTCATACCACAAGTTAAAGTTTTGTGGAGGAATCATGCTTATAGAGGAAATGACCCGAGAATTGGAAGCGGAAATGAAAGCGAGGTATCCTCACCTTTTCAAAACACCAGTAATACGTCGTCAATTTCGAGGACGAAATTTCATAAGGAGGGAGGTTGTAAGACCGAAAATTTTTTTAAATAAAAAGGAATTTCCTTTATTTATTATTTTGAAATAGTAAGGGTTGATTTGATTAATGTAGATAGTTAAGGGTTAAATACGCAAATATTTCAAAATAAGCAAGTGGTTATAAAATATTCATTTTTGTCGGGGAATATTCGTTTGGTCGTGGAATATTAAATCGCTTGAGAATATTCGTTTGGTCGTGGAATATTAAATCTTGTCGGGAATATTCGTGATGACGTAGCCAGCAGACCGTATGTGGGCCCCCATAACGAAAAGCGATTGGATGAGGAAAACGACAAATATAAGTTGTTTAAAAATAACAGTAATAATTATTCTAGTATTATCTTTGTTGGAATACCCGGTGGTTAAAACACACTAATACGCGTTGTTGAACAGTAGCACACGGTATTGCATCAATTATTGATTCTTACGTAAGAAGGCACTACTCAATAATTATTACAGTAATTACTGTTCAATAGTTTATTTTATTGATTCAATAATTCTTTGCGTTGGTATTTTATATTATTCTTTGTTTCATAATTGTCAACGCACAATTTTCCTATTATCAGATAAATAATTCATATTATTAGATAACATTATTGGCATTGTCTAGAAAGTTCTGCTTAAGGAGAGATTTGGTCACCTAATTGCGCGCCAGTAAGGAGAGATCCTTATTGGAAAGCCCCTCTTCCTGGAACGACTGGTTGTCATAAATGTGATTACGTAATATTATTTGTGAATAATTAATTATTGATTCATATGATAAGGAAATATTTATTTTATATGAATATAAATGATGGATTTATTTATGTGGTTATTAATGAAGGAATTAATGCTGAGATGTTTTATTTGTATTTTGTCGGATTGGAGGTATTAAAAGATCAAATCGGTGTTATTACGACTTTATTGTGTGAGTTATAATATTTAATCCGAATAGTTGGATCGTTGTAATTTTGGATATGTTATACATATATAAGTTGAGTATATGTCCACAAATTTTGAACCATTAAAAATGAGCGTATATTTATTTATTATGAATTTTAAGAGGTGGTGATTCGAAATTAGGTTATAAATGATTTTGGTGAAAAATTCTAGAATTGGTGGGCCCCACTTTTGGTTGGTGAGAAATGTGCTCAATTGAATTTTCAAATGTGGTGGGTGGGAATAGTAGCGAGTAAAGCCATCAGTTTGCAGTTAAGTCTGCTTGATATAACATTTTCCTATAAATAGAGGGCTAAGTTAGAATTGAAAATCACACCGTAAACAAAGTTTTCTCTTTCTCTCTATATTATTATTGAGCGTATTTTGTGAGTATTTAGATACTTTGAGAGTTCTTTGCTCAATTACAAGTTTCATTCAAAGATCACTTGACCTTTCCTTCCGGCAATCTTGATTCTTTGAGGTAAGGATATTATTTTTTTGTAATGATATTATTTCTTCAATATCATTATCTTTGAAATATTAGTTGGAACTTTTTATCAAATTTGGAACTTTTTCATGTCGGGTTACTTATTCATGAGTTACTATTCACGAGTTACTATTCATGAGTTACTATTTGTAAGACCCGAAATTTTTATAAATAAAGATGAATTTTCTATAAATATTATTTTTGAATATTATGGAATAATTTGATATAATGTTATAGTTGTGGGTAATATTTATAAATTTTGCAAAGTATGCAAGTGGTTATATTATATTCGATTGGTCTGGGAATATTCGGTTTAGCAGGAATATTCAGATAACTACTCAATCATTGGTGGACCCTAATAATGTAATTATCATTTTTGATTGAAAAACGCAAAAATATTTTATTGAAATAACTATGGAAGTTTTACTGCTTGATCTTGTTGAACTACTTCGGTAGTAAAAAGTACGATAATACATGTGGTTGCATAAGTAGCACTCAGTATTGATTATTGATCTTATGTGAGAAGTCACTCAGTTTGATTCCATTATTATTAATGAATTATTATAGCGATAATGACTTTTTGTTTTATTCAGATTATTAACATAATAAAATGAAACATCTTTTATATAAAAAAACAAAATACTTTATTAAAGTTATTTTATAAATAAAATATATTATATTTTATTATGCATAGTGTTGCATAGTGTTTTTCGTAGTGTTTTGTATAGTGTTTGCATAGTAAAATGTTTTTATATAAATAGAATATATTATATTTTATTTAAAAGATTTTGCTTTAAATATGGACCGCCGATTAAAGTAAATCAATCTGGACCGCTTCATGGATTAGTTACTATGCATTCCATTTTCCTATAAATAAGCTCATTCCTTCATTATTTTCTTTACGAATTCATTGAAACTTAGAGAGAGAAATTATAGAGAGAAGCTATAGAGAGAAAGTTATAGAAAGAAGAAGAGTATTCTCGCTACTTCACTACTTCTATATTCAGCCTTTTTTACTTGTAAGGGTGTTATTCTTTCTTCTTGAAGAGAACTTCATTATTCCATTCACTATTATTCTCATTGGAATAACTTTGTAAAAGTGGCATACCCTATACATAACCTCGATACGCCAGATACATACCCTATACTTGGTGAAATCCTTATGTTATTCCATTGCTTATTATTCATTGAATAACTTTGTATACGCTGGTTTACCCTATACTTGGTGACATTCTTCTATTAACCTCATTGGAACATCCTCGTCTGTGTGTTTTACACCTTTGGTTCGGTTCCGCTCTTTATTATTATTATTCGTGGAACATCCTGTCTCGTGTGTTTTACAATTCGGACCGGGTTCCGCCTTTATCATTCTCATTGGAATATCCTATCATGTGTGTTTTACACCGGATCCGGTTCCATCTTTATTATTTTTTTGGAACATCCCGCTTGCGTGAATTTCACGACTCGGTTCCGTTATTATTATTACATTGAATAACCTATCTATCTAATACCGCATGCATGGTGATTTCTTTTGTTATTCCATTCTTTATTATACCCAAATTGGTTAAAACTTTGACTTCTATACTCCATGAAATTAGTAGAATATCCTTGATATTTGCGTTTCATCCAAAGATCTTTTCATGGAAATATTCTTCCGATCATTCTTGAATTTTACTCTACAAAGCGATATCATGTTGACAATTTGGACGTTAATAATTCCCGGATAAAATAATTCTTGAACTTGTTTTATTAAATTCTTATATCATTGTCATCATCCTCATGTTTATATTTTTTCAAAGTCATCGTGGCCTCAGAGCATGGATGGACTTGGTATGATTATGACCGAGGATTATTCGATTGTAATCATGACCGTAATGTTACAAATGATGTGGTAAAAATCCTCGAGGGTCAGTAGTGCATTGATGGACGATTGTTGGCATGATCATGACCATTAATGAATACACAACTATTCTTGGCCCGTAGTGCGAATAATTGTGGTCGTGATACTAAAGAATATCATCGGTGGTAGTGAGTGGGGTGATTCGATGATGTGGATTATTTATTAAAGTTTGAGTCTCAAATTATAACAAATGATGAAAACCTTTTAAATCATAAAAGATAGTAGATTTTATTTTCTACTGACTCTTTTAATGGATTGCATATTCCGCTATGCAGCTTAAACCGGTTGTCTATTGTATTTTATCGGTTTAACATTGTTGAAGACTATTGATAATTTATTCTCGCATTATCTTAGTCATAATATCTCTTCTTCGGGCTAGTTGAGCTCACCCTTTCTTTCACCGTTCTCTTCGTGAAATGAGAATATAGCCGACGAGCCTGGGAAACGAGTGATGGTCCTCAAGATAAGATTAGTAGTCCTCACTATTCTCGTGAAATAGTGTGATAATAATTGTAATGAGGACTTTTTGTTTGAGTTTGTATAATATCTAGTAGACGATATTTGTATTTAAACTCACGCTTTATGTCGATTGTATGCAAGACAGCTTATGTTAATAAGTTGTATTTAAATTACATACCATGTAAGTGGCGACCCAAGATGGGTGATGTATACCTAATTTTGGGGGCGTCACACAACAGGTATCAAAGCTAAGGATATGATCCTCGCTAAGATGTGAGAAAAGTACTAGGAGGGAGAGACGGGAATACCTTCGCTTAGTATGACCTACCTAAGTTTATGTGCTATTTTATTGGTTCACGTATATAAAAAGATAATTGTTACATGTCAATTAATCTTTTGTTTTGTGGCGATTCTGAAAATGACATCCGAGAATGTTGAGAATAGAATGGAGCACAAAGCGTATCGTTGATTCACCACATATCAATAATCGTGGATAATGTGCATCGTGAAGGCGACAATCCTCATGCAAACAACAACACCGACCAAATGATGAATGATCAAATGTTCGTGAGGCTTTATGCAATTTATGCAACAAAGAAAGCGAGAGCGACTCTCGCCCAAAACGTAGGGGTGGAAACACGGAAAACTCTCGCGGTCACCGCTAAACAATTCAAGGAGCTGGGACCACCGGAGTTTAAGGAGAGCCAAAACCACTTCAGCGAAGCATGGATAAAGCAGATTACCAAGATATTTGATGTCTTGGGATGCTCCGAGAGCAAAAGGTTCCTTTCACGCTTTATGTTGCGCGCTGAGAGGCAGACATCGGTGGGAATCGGTAAACGTACTCAACCTCATTGTCATCAAGATATCTTGGGAGAAGTTCCAGAGTCGCTCAACGACAAATACTTTCCTGAAAGTATTCGCCACATGAAGGAGGTAGAGTTTATCAAGTTGGAACAAAACAATATGACCGTGTCGCAATACGAGGCAAAATTTGCGGAGTTATCACGGTTCGTCCCCACTGGTGGATAATGAAGAGAGAATGGCGCGCCATGTTTTTAAGAGGTTTGAAGTCGGAGATACGCCAACATCTTATTTCTCATAAACCGTGTTTGTATTCGATGTTGTAAATAGGGCTCGCTTAGTGGAGCGCGATAATGAGTCAACGAATTACTAAAAGAGAGCAAATTAGGTAAAGTTATAATACCAAAGGTAGTAGTCATCGAAGCGGGGACAACAAGCGTGGAGGGAATCAACAAAGCGGATATGGTAACCACTTCTGGTAATCGTGGGCCAAAACAATAAGAATGGACATTTCAAGAAACGGAGATTCAACAATGATGGAAAGACGCCAAAGACCAAAGACCACAGTTAAGGAAGGAGAAAGACCACCTATCATATGCTTCAAATGCGGAGAAGAGGGACACATCATCCGAACTGTGCCATGTCATTCAAAAACATGTTATAATTGTGGAAGAGAAGGTCACTTAGCTCGATTTTGTTGCCATCAAGACAAATTCAACTAGGATAGAGGCACCAAAGGTCATCCCGGAAAAGTCAAAACCTAGAAATAGTCTGGGAGAAAGTTTGTTGTGACCTCCCAGAGAGCAAGGAACCCGAATGAGGTCATCACGGTAAGCTTATCATAAACTCTAATGAAGTCTACACTTTATTTGATACCGGTTCTACCCATTCTTTTATTTCTCCTACTTGCGCCATCGATTAAATTTGTCTCCTGGAAATTAGACTTTGACTTATCTCATGGAAACTCCGCTGGGAGAAACCTTCATTACATCCAATCGCTTATAAGTCTTGTTTGGTTCAAATCGGTACCCTCACATTACCCGTCGATCTTATTTCATTAAAAATACTTGCATTTGACGTGATTCTAGGGATTGATTGGTTAACTACTTATCATGCAAAAATTGATTGTTTTCGTAAGGTTGTTAGTTTTCATATTCCTAATCAACCTATTATGCTAATTCAAACGACCAAACCATTAAAATTAATCACGGTCCATCTCAAGCCATAAAGCTATTCATTTATTGAAAAATGGATGTCAAGCTTTCTTAGCTCATGTCACAGATTTAAACAAAAATACGCCGCTTTTGAGCGATATTTCTATTGTTAATAAATTTCCGACGATTCCCCAAGAACTTCCCCCCTACCCCGTGAGCGTGAAATTGAATTTTGTATCGACCTTGAACCCTACAAAAACCTATTTCCAAAGCCCCATATCGAATGGCTCCTATTGAACTTCGTGAGTTAAAGACCCAACCGCAGGAATTGTTAGATATTGGCTTTATTCGTCCCAGTACTTCTCCTCGGGGTGCTCCTGCTCTATTCGTGAAGAAGAAAGATGGGAGTATGCGACTTTGTATTGATTATCGGGAGTTGAATCATGTCACCATCAAAAATAGTATCCATTGCCACGTATTGATGACCTGTTTGACCAACAGCAAGGAGCCAAATTCTTTTCAAAGATTGATCTTCGTTAGGATATCACCAATTGAAGATTAGAACCACGACATTCCAAAGACGGCTTTCGAACTCCTAGACGGCATTATGAATTCCTAGTCATGTCCTTTGGATTGACTAATGCTCCCTGCCGCTTCATGGATATGATGAACCGAGTATTCAAGGAATATTTAGATCACTTTGTGGTCGCGTCTTTATTGATGACATCCTTATTTATTCCAAAAGCCGTGAAGATCATGAGCAACACTTGAGGTCGACACTCCAAAAGCTTCGTGAATATAAGCTTTATGCCAAGTTGAAGAAATGCGAGTTCGGCTTGAAGAAGTAGCATTCCTTGGACACGTGGTATCAAGTCATGGAATATCTGTTGACCCAAAGAAAGATCAAGCTATTCAAAGTCGGGAACAACTTAAATCGATGGACCAAGTACGTAGCTTTCTTGCTTAAATTGGTTATTATCGGAGATTCGTGGAAGGATTTTCTCGAATCGCTACTCCATCGACTCAAATTGACTCAAAAAGATACAAAGTTCGGTTGGAGCGAAGAATGTGAGAAGAGTTTTCAAGAACTCAAGAGGAGACTTATTTCAAAGACTGCTCGACAATACCATCCGCCTCGGAGGGATTTGTCATCTACAAAGGATGCTTCGAGCAAAGGGTTGGGATGTGTTCTTATGCAACATGGAAAAGTTATAGCCTATGCCTCATGACAACTCAAAGAATATGAGAGGAATTATCCTACTCATGATCCGGAGTTAGCAACCGTGTTATCTTCACTTAAAATTTGGAGGCATTACTTGTATGGGAGAAAGTGGAGATCTTTACGATCATAAAAGCCTCAAATATTTCTTCACTCAAAAGGAACTCAACATGCAACAACGACGCTGGCTTTGAACTGCTGAAAGATTATGATCATACCATCCAATACCATCCCGGAAAAGCGAACGTGGTAGGCGATGCGATTGAGTAGAAGATCGTATGCAAGTACGAGTGCGTTATTGTCAACACAAAAGGCCCATTTTGTGTGACTTGCAAAGGATGGAGATAGAGTTAAAGACTCTGGGGACGCATGTGATGATAGCGAATATACGAGTAGAACCGACTTTAATCAATAAAGTTAAAGTCGCCAAGCTACGAGACTGAAGTCGATGCGTATGAGGAAGAAAGTGCAAGAGGGTGCTATCGCCGGAAGCAAGAATCGATGAAGAAGGAATACTTCGAGTCAACTCCGCACTTTGTGTTCCTAACGACCACGATTTAAAAGTATAATATCATGATGGAGGCGCACAACACACCATTTGCAATCCATCTCGGGAGTACCAAAATGTATCATGATATTCGGCCATACATTTTGGTGGAGCAATATGAAGAGAGAGATAGCGTTGTTTATCTCAAGGTGTCTAACTTGTCAACGAGTTAAAGCGAGCATCAAGTACCAAAAGGTTCATCAGAACCACTTGAAATTCCGTAATGGAAGTGGGAGCACATTACCATGGATTTCAAGTTCTCGGCCTCCCCTAAGGTTTCTCAAGACATTGATGCGATTTGGGTCATTGTTGATAGATTGACCAAGTCTGCTCATTTCTTACCGATACGAGAAACTTATACACTTGAACGCGTCTTGCTCAGATGTACATTAACGAGATTGTAAGATCGCATGGTATGCCGGGTATCCATAGTTTCGATCGAGACCCAAGATTCACTTCACGATTTTGGGTTAGTTTGCAAAAAAGCTATGGGCACAGACTTACGATTTAGCTTCGGCATATCATCCTCGAGACGGACGGACAATGGAGAGGACTATTCAAACTCTTGAAGATCTATTAAGACTCGTGTTCTTGATTTCAAGGGAGTTGGGACAAGTTCTTACCATTGGTAGAGTTTTCCTACAACAACAGCTTATCAAGCAAGTATTGGCATGGCTACATTCGAGCGTTGTATGGAAGAAAGTGTCGCTTCTCCAAAGATATCTTTGGGATGAGGTGGGTGAAGCAACGTTGTTGGGACCGGAGTTGGTATGTATGACTACTTTGAAAGATTCAAACGATCCGACAACGTATAAAAACCTCACAAAATCGACAAAAGAGTTATCTTGATCTTCATCGAAAGGACGTGGAATTTGATATAGAGATCATGTATTGTTAAGAGTTGCTCCATGGAAAGGAGTTACAAGATTTGGAAAGAGAGGAAAACTTAATCCTCGATTCATCGGGTCCATTTTAATCCTCGATCGAGTAGGAATCGTGGCTATAGACTCGCTTTTACCGCCAAATATGTCTCGTGTTCATAACGCTTTTCACATATCCATGTTACGTAAATATGTGAAAGACCCGAACCATATTATTGAGTTAGAACCGGATTTAAATAGCGGAAGATTTGACGTATGAAGAGGTTCCCTGCTCAAATTTTGATAAGAAGGAACATATTCTACGCCTCCAAGGTTATACCTCAAGTCAAAGTTTTGTGGAGGAACCACGATGTTGAGGAAATGACTTGGGAGTTAGAATCAAATGAAATCAAGGTATCCTTACCTCTTCAACATACCAGTAATGCACTCTAATTTGAGAGGGCTTAAATTTCATAAGAAGGGAGGTTGTAAGACCCCACTTTTTATAAATAAAGATGAATTTTCTATAAATATTATTTTTGAATATTATGGAATAATTTGATATAATGTTATAGTTGTGGGTAATATTTATAAATTTTGCAAAGTATGCAAGTGGTTATATTATATTCGATTGGTCAGGGAATATTCGGTTTAGCAGGAATATTCGCATAACTACTCAATCATTGGTGGACCCTAATAATGTAATTATTATTTGATTGAAAAAACGACAAAAATATTTTATTGAAATAACGACGGAAGTTTTACCGCTTGATCTTGTTGAACTACTTTCAGTAGTAAAAGTATGCGATATACATGTGGTTGCATAAGTAGCACACCAGATTGATTATTGATGCTTATGTGAGTCACACTCAACTGATTCCATTATTGTCGCTGAATTATTATAATGATAATGACTTTTTGTTTTATTCAGATTATTAACGTAATAAAATGTAAACATCTTTTTATATAAAATGTAATACTTTATTAAAGTTATTTTATAAATAAAATATATTATATTTTATTACGCATAGTGTTGCGTAGTGTTTTTGCATAGTGTTTGCATAGTAAAATGTTTTTATATAAATAGAATATATTATATTTTATTTAAAAGATTTTGCTTTAAATATGGACCGTCAGATTAAAGTAAATCAATCTGACCGCTCATGGATTAGTTATTATGCATTCCATTTTCCTATAAATAGAAGCTCATTCCTTCATTATTTTCTTACGAATTCATTGAAACTCTAGAGAGAGAAATTATAGAGAGAAGCTATAGAGAGAAGTTATAGAAAGAAGAAGAGTATTCTTCTTCACTACTTCTATATTCAGGTTTTTTACTACGGTAAGGGTGTTATTCTTTCTTCTTGAAGAGAACTTCATTATTCCATTCACTATTATTCATTGAATAACTCGTAAAAGTGGCATACCCTATACATAACCTCGTGATAACGCAAAGATACCCTATACTTGGTGAAATCCTTATATTATTCCATTGCTTATTATTCTCGTTGGAATAACCTCATATACGCTTTTACCCTATACTTGGTGACATTCTTCTATTAACCCGCTGGAACATCACGTCTGCATGTGTTTTACACCTGACCGGTTCCGCTTTTATTATTATTCTGCTGGAACATCCCGTACATGTGTTTTACACCGACTGGTTCCGCTCTTTATCATTCTCGCTGAATATCCTATCGTGTGTTTTACACCGGATCCGGTTCCATCTTTATTATTCTCGTTTGAACATCCTCGCTTGCAGTGTGAATTTCACCGACTGGTTCCGTTATTATTATTCTGTTGAATAACTCCGTCTGTCTAAGCACCGCATGTATGGTGATTTCTTTTGTTATTCCATTCTTTATTATACCCAGTTGATTAAAACTTTGACTTCTATACTCCATGAAATTAGTAGAATATCTTTGATATTTGCGCTTGCATTCAAAGATCTTTTCATGGAAATATTCTTCCGATCATTCTTGAATTTTACTCTACAAAGCGAAGATCGTGTTGACAATTTGGACGTTAATAATTCTGGATAAAATAATTCTTGAACTTGTTTTATTGAATTCTTATATCATTGTCATCATCCTCATGTTTATATTTTTTAAAGTCATCTCATGGCTTTTGTAGAGCATGGATGGACTTGGTATGATTATGACCGTGGATTATTCGGTTGTAATCATGACCGTAATGTTACAAATGATGTGGTAAAAATCCTCGGTAGGTCAGTAGTGCATTGATGGACGCTTGTTGGCATGATCATGACCATTAATGAATACACAACTATTCTCGCCCGTAGTGCGGAATAATTGTGGTCGTGATACTAAAGAATATCCTCGGCCGTAGTAGTGCGGGGTGATTCGATGATGTGGATTATTTATTAAAGTTTGAGTCTCAAATATAATAAAGATGATGAAAACCTTTAAATCATAAAAGATAGTAGATTTTATTTTCTACTTGACTCTTTTAATGGATCAAGATATTCACCGCAGCTTAAACCGGTTGTTTATTGTATTTTATCGCTTTAACATTGTTGAAGACTATTGATAATTTATTCTCGCATTATCTTAGTCATAATATTTCTTCTTGGACTAGTTGAGCTCACCTTTCTTTCACCGTTTCTCTTCAGAAATGAGAATATAGGCGGACGCAGTCTGGGAAACGAGTGATGGTCCCGAAGATAAGATTAGTAGTCCTCACTATTCTCGTGAAATAGTGTGATAATAATTGTAATGAGGACTTTTTGTTTGAGTTTGTATAATATCTAGTAGATTTATATTTGTATTTAAACTCACGCTTTATGTCGTATTGTACAAGACAGCTTATGTTAATAAGTTGTATTTAAATTCTATACCATGTAAGTGGCGACCCAAGATGGGTGATGTATACCTAATTTTGGGGGCGTCACACTATTCACGAGTTACTATTCACAAGTACTATTCATGAAGCGTGAAAATGTTTTTTGTGGAATTTCTATCTTTTGGTGTCGAGATTCTTATTCACGATATACGTGACTATTCACGATATATCTGACTATTCAATAGAAAATAAAATTTCTTCTTTTCGTCCAAAACATCTATTCGGATACTAGCTCGATTCTATCCATGTTTTGATCATTCTTGAATTTTACACCACTATGATTATTTTGAGGTATTTTTGAACATGGATAAAACAAAGTACGAATCCTTAATCCTTGTCATTTTGTTTCAATCGGATTCGTTCTTTAAAATATTTTCATCATCCTCGGTCTTAAATGATGATAGTATTGAATATCTTTGGCCCAGTAGTGCAAAGATGAATGATTTCTGAAGAATATCTTTGGCTCAGTAGTGCAAAGATGAGCAGTGTTTAAATGAACACGACCGATCGATGAATATCTTTGGCCTTTAGTGCAAAGATGAACAGTGTTGAGATGAATACGACCGATTGATGAATATCTTTGGCACAGAAGTGCAAAGATGAATATTTGATTTGAGATGAATATTGATTGATGTTACAGGGATAAAATATTGATGATGGACTGTTAAATTCATAGATTATAGTAGAATTCATTCTCTACGTAACTCTTCTATGAATTATTATTTTTGCTGCAAATATTGATCTGAAACTTGTTGTCTATTGTATTCTATCAGATTTTTCCCTGTTGGAGACTAACGATAATTTGTTGTATATTATCTTAGTCATAGTATTCTTTACTGGGCTAGTTGAGCTCACCCTTTTCCTTGTTGTTCCATTTTTCTTCTCAGGAGGCGAGAATGTAGCGAGTACTAGTCGGGGTATGGAATGAAGGTTCTAGAGAGTTGTTTAGTAGTCCTCACCATTTTTGTAAAATAATGTATCAATAATTATGATGGGGATTTATTTGCGTGTGGATATTGTCTAGAAGACAATATTATATTTAAACTCACAGTATATATTATCGTATTTCACACGACATTTGTATTATTGAAGTTGTAGTTTGCTTCTTGTACCATGTATTTGGCGACTCAGAATGGGTGTTGTGTATACCTATTTTGGGGGCGTCACACAAACAATATCACTGACCAAATGATGAATGATCAAATGTTCAGGGGCTTTATGCAATTCATGCAACAGCAGGCGAGAGCGGCTCCTGTCCAATATGTAAGTGGAAACACTGGAAACTCTCGGGCGGTCACCGCTAAATAATTCAAGGAGCTGGGACCATCGAAGTTTAAGGGAGAGCCAAAACCACTTATGGCGGAAGCATGGATAAAGCAGATCAACAAGATATTTGATGTCTTGGGATGTTCCGAGGAGCAAAAGGTTCCATTTGCCGCCTTTATGTTGCGCGAAGAGGAAGATTACTGGTGGAAATCGGTAAAACATACTCAATCTGCCGTATTGAAGATGTCTTGGGAGAAGTTCCAAGAGCTGTTCAACGACAAATACTTTCCCGAAAGTATTCGTCACATGAAGGAGGTGGAGTTTATCAAGTTGGAACAAAATAATATGACCGTGTCGCAATACGAGGCTAAATTTGTCGAGTTATCCCGGTTTGCGTCCCATTTGGTGGATAATGAAGAGAGAATGACACGGATGTTTTTAAGAGGTTTGAAGCCGGAGATACGTCAACATCTTATTTCTTATAAATTGTGTTTATATTTAGATGTTGTAAATAGGGCTCAGTTAGTGGAGCGCGATAACGAGTCAACGCAACTAAAAGAGAGCAGTCATCGAAGCGGTGACAACAAGCGTGGAGGGAATCAACAGGCCAGAAATGGTAACCACTTCGGTGGTAATCAGGGCCAAAACAATAAGAATGGACATTTGAAGAAGAGGAGATTCAACAATGATGGAAAGACGTAAGCACCAGCACCTGTCGTTAAGGAAGGAGAACGACCACCTATCATATGCTTCAAATGCGGAGGGGAGGGACACATCAGTCCAAACTGCGCGATGTCGTCCAAAGCATGTTATAATTATGGAAGAGAAGGTCACTTAGCCTGATTTTGTCGTTCACCGAAGACAAGCTTAGCTAGGATGGAGGCACCAAAGGCCGTCCCAGAAAAGTCAAAGCCGGTATTGAAAGGAAGAGCGTTTGTTGTGACCTCCCAGAAAGCAAGGAACCCGAATGAGGTCATCACGGGTAAGCTTATCATAAACTCTAGCGAAGTCTATACTTTATTTGATACCGGTTCTACCCATTCTTTTATTTCTCATACTTGCGCTCAACGATTAAATTTGACTCCGGAGAAATTAGACTTTGACTTATCTGTAGAAACTCCGTTGGGAGAAACCTTCATTACATCCACTGTTTATAAGTCTTGTTTGGTTCAAGTTGGTACCCACACATTACCTGTCAATCTTATTTCATTGAAAATACTTGCATTTGATGTAATTCTAGGGATTAATTGGTTAACTACTCATCATGCAAAAATTGATTGTTTTCGTAAGGTTGTTAGCTTTCATATTCCTAATCAACCTATTATGCGAATTCAAGCGACCAAACCATTAAAATCAATCACGGTCATCTCAAGCCATAAAGCTATTCATTTATTGAAAAACAGATGTCAAGCTTTCTTAGCTCATGTCACGGATCTAAACAAAAATACGTCAGTTTTGAATGATATTTCTATTGTTAATGAATTTCCTGACGTATTCCCTAAAGAACTTCCTGGCCTACCCCCAGAGCGTGAAATTAAATTTAGTATTGACCTTGAACCTGGTACAAAACCTATTTCTAAAGCCCCATATCCAATGGCTCCTATTGAACTTCAGGAGTTAAGGACCCAACTACAGGAATGGTTAGACATCGGTTTCATTCGTCCTAGTACTTCTCCTTGGGGTGCTCCTGTTCTATTCGTGAAAAAGAAAGATGGGAGTATGCGACTTTGTATTGATTATCAGGAGTTGAATCATGTCACCATCAAAATAAAACCCATACCCATTGCCACGTATTGATGACTGTTTGACCAAATGCAAGGAGCCAAATTCTTTTCAAAGATTGATCTTCGCTCCGGATATCACCAATTGAAGATTAGAACCGATGACATTCCAAAGATTCGCTTTTAGAACTCGATGACGGCATTATGAATTCCTAGTCATGTCCTTTGGATTGACTAATGCTCCTCCGCCTTCATGGATATGATGAACCGAGTATTCAAGGAATATTTGGATCACTTTGTGGTCGTCTTTATTGATGACATCCTTATTTATTCCAAAAGCCGTGAAGATTATGAGCAACACTTAAGGCTGATACTCCAAAAGCTTCGAGAATACAAGCTTTATGCCAAGTTGAAGAAATGCGAGTTCTGGCTTGAGGAAGTAACATTCCTTGGGCACGTGGTATCAAGTCATGGAATATCTGTTTACCCAGCAAAGATTGAAGTTATTCAAAGTGGAGCAACCTAAATCGATGGATCAAGTACGTAGCTTTCTCGGCTTAGCTGGTTATTATCGGAGATTCGTAGAAGGGTTTTCTCAAATCGCTACTCCACTAACTCAGCTGACTCTGAAAGATATAAAGTTCGGTTGGAGCGAGGAATGTGAGAAGAGTTTTCAAGAACTCAAGAGGAGACTCATTTCAGCACATGTTCTGACAATACCATCTGGTTCGGAGGGATTTGTCATCTACAGTGATGCTTCGGGCAAATGGTAAGGATGTGTTCTCATGCAACATAGAAAAGTCATAGCCTATGCCTCACGACAACTCAAAGAATATGATAGGAATTATCCTACTCATGATCTAGAGTTGGCAGATGTTGTCTTCGCACTAAAGATTTGGAGGCATTACTTGTATGGGGAGAAAGTGGATATCTTTACGGATTATGAAAGCCTTAAATATTTCTTCACTCAAAAGGAACTCAACATGCGACAACGACGTTGGCTTGAACTGTTGAAAGATTATGATCATACCATCTAATACCATCCTGGAAAAGTGAATGTGGTAGCTGACGCATTGAGTAGAAGATCATATGCGGGTACGAGTGCAATATTGTCAACGCAAAGGCCCATTTTGTATAACTTGCAAAGGATGGAGATAGAGATAAAGATTCTAGGAACCCACGTGATGATGGCGAATATACGAGTAGAACCGACTTTAATTGATAAAATTAAAGTTGTTCAAGTTACAGATCCGGAGCTGATGCGTATGAGGAAGAAAGTGCAAGAAGGTGCGATGCCGGAAGTAAGAATCGATGATGAAGGAATACTTCGAGTCAACTCCAGACTTTGTGTTCCTAACGACCACGATTTAAAGTATAAAATCATGATGGAGGCGCACAACACACAGCGTTCTAATCCATCTCGGGAGTACCAAAATGTATCGTGATCTTCATCATACATTTTGGTGGAGCAATATGAAGAGAGAGATAGCGCTGTTTATCTCAAGGTGTCTAACTTGTCAACGAGTCAAGGCGGAGCATCAAGTACCAAAAGGTCTATTGCAACTACTTGAAATTTCAGAATGGAAGTGGGAACACATTACCATGGATTTCGTTGCTGGTCTTCCCAAGGTTTCTCAAGGCATTGATGCAATTTGGGTCATTGTTGATAGATTGACCAAATTTGCTCATTTTTTACCAATACGAGAAACTTATACACTTGAACGTCTTGATCGTATATACATAAACGAGATTGTAAGACTGCATGGTATGCCAGTATCCATAGTTTCCGATCGAGACCCAAGATTCACTTCACGATTTTGGGTTAGTTTACAAAAAAACTATGGGCACGGATTTACGATTTAGTTCGGCATATCATCCTCAGACGGACGGACAATCAGAGAGGACTATTCAAACTCTTGAAGATTTATTAAAACTCTGTGTCCTTGACTTCAAGGGAAGTTAGGACAAGTTCTTACCATTGGTGGAGTTTTCTTACAACAACAGTTATCAAGCAAGTATTGGCATGGCTTCGTTCGAGGCGTTATATGGAAGAAAGTGTCGTTCTCTAGTATGCTGGGATGAGGTGGGTGAAGCAACGTTGTTGGGACCGGAGTTGGTACGTATGACTACGAAAAAGATTCAAACAATCCGACAACGTATAAAGACCTCACAAGATCGACAAAAGAGTTATGTTGATCTTCATCAAAAAGACGTGGAATTCGATATAGGAGATCATGTGTTGTTACGTGTTGCTCCATGGAAAGGAGTTACGAGATTTGGAAAGAGAGGAAAGCTCAATCCTAGATTCATTGGCCCATTTTTAATCCTCGATCGAATAAGAACTGTGGCCTATAGACTCGTTTTACCGCCAAGTATGTCTCGTGTTCATAACGTTTTTCACATATCCATATTACGTAAATATGTGGAAGATCCGAACCACATTATTGAGTTAGAACCAGATGAAATAGCGGAAGATTTAACGTATGAAGAGGTTCCTGTTCAAATTTTGGATAAGAAGGAACATATTCTACGCTCCAAGGTTATACCTCAAGTCAAAGTTTTGTGGAGAAACCACGATGTTGAGGAAATGACTTGGTAGTTAGAATCTGAAATGAAATCAAGGTATCCTTACCTCTTCGATATACCGGGTACGTACCCTAATTTCGAGGGCGAAATTTCATAAAAATGGGAGGTTGTAAAACCCCAACTTTTTGAATAAAGATGATTTTTCTATAAATATTATTTTTGAATATTATGGAGTAAATTTGATATAATGTTATAGTTGTGGGTAATATTTATAAATTTTGCAAAGTACGCAAGTTGTTATATAATATTCGATTGGTGGGGAATATTCGCTTTTAACAGGAATATTAAATGCAACCAAGACAATCATTGGTGGACCCCACAAATGTAATTATTATCGGATTGAAAAAAATGACAAAAATACTTTAAGAAAATAACTACGGAAGTTTTACCATTAATACTATTGAATTACTTCGGTAGTAAAGAAATGAATATGTCTGGGTCATGGTTAAGAGTACACATGGTATTAATGCTTATGTGATAAGTCACCCGCTTTTGTTTTATTGGTATTATTAATGTAATAATACGTAAAATCTTTTATATAAAACATAATACTTTTATAAAGTTATTCTATAAATAGAATATATTATATTCTATTATGCGATAGTGTTCAGATAGTAGGTCTCGCATAGTATTTTGCATAGTAAAATCTTTTTATATAAAATGTAATACTTTTATAAAGTTATCTGCTTTTATTAGACAATAAATAGAATATATTATATTTTATTATGCATAGTGTTTGCATAGTGCCTATTGTAAGACCCCAAATTATTAATAATTGAACTTTAATTTTCTCTATTTATCATTTTGAAATAGTTAGGGTTGATTTGATTAATATGGTTAGTTATGGGTAAAATGCGCAAATATTTTAAATAAGCAAGTGGTTATAAAATACTCATTGTTGTCGGAGAATATTCGTTTGGTCGTGGAATATTCTCATTGTCGGGAATATTTCGTATCGACGATTGCCAAGCGACCTTGTGTGTGCCCCATAACGGAAAGCAATTGAATGAAGAAAACGACAAGTATAAGTTGTTATAAATAATGGCACACGGTTATTACCAATTAATATCATTGGAATAACCTATGGTTTAAAACACGAATACGCATTGTTAAACAAGAAGACACAAAGATTGCACCAATTATTGATTCTTACGTATGAAGGCACTACTCAATAATTGTTACAAAGAATTACTTCGCTCAATATTTTATTTTATTGATTCAATAATTGTCATTGCGTTGATTTTTTATATTATCGTTATTTCAATAATTGTCACTACACAATTTTTCATTATCGGAGCAATAATTCATATTATCCTAATAATATTATTAGAAAACATTATTGACAATGTCTAGAAAGTTCTCATCTAAGGAGAGGTTTGGTCACCTAATCAAGGCCAAGAAGAAGAGAGAAATCTTTATTGAAAGCCCCTCTTTCTTGGAAACGACACGGTTGCAAGATCTGTGATTCTGTAATATTATTTGTGAATAATTAATTATTGATTTATATGATGAGAAAAATATTGATTTTATGTGGATATAGATGGAGAAAATTTTTAAAGTGACAATTGTTAAAAATTGATATTTTGTCTTTTTTGATAAAATAATATTTTATTATATTATTATAATATAATAATGAGGATATTTTTACAATGAATGTGGGATATATGAGTATATGAGGATGAGGAGTATTTTTATTGCAAAAGTTGTTTAAAACATGTTAACCATGTCTGTGGGCCCATTTCTTGACTGAAATTTGATTATAGCCTGTAAAATCGCCCATTTATGGATTTTGGTCAATTTATGTTTGGAATTTAGAAAAAATTTCTTCTGCAAAGTTGTAGAGAATTGAATTTCCTATAAAAAGTCGCGAGATTCAAATTTTCTGATAAAAGGGCTATTTATTATGAATTATTGAAGTTCCGAAGTTCTGAAATAATTAATTTTTGGAAGTTTTAATTATTTTTATTTAGAAAAACGTTTTTATTGTTTTATGGACATGTGTTAGGTGTTTGAGATCAGCTGGTAGGATGGCGTAGAAG
Source organism: Panax quinquefolius (assembly GCA_020205615.1). Lineage (NCBI taxonomy): Eukaryota > Viridiplantae > Streptophyta > Magnoliopsida > Apiales > Araliaceae > Panax > Panax quinquefolius. Next base: position 10,472,212 of record CM035169.1, read on the forward strand.
ATTTATTATATATATTAATATTATATTAAATTTTCTGCTTTGGTGTTCTAAGCATTTTCCTATAAATAGGGTGCTTAGGTTAGAATTAAAAATCACACTAGAAACTAAAGATTTCTCTCTCTTTCTCTCTCTATAATATCGAGCGTATTTGTAAGTATTTTAGTACTTTGAGTATTGCTATACGGTACAAGTTCTTTCAGCACTATATCTAGTATTCCAGTCAGAAGTACTATTCTTTCTAAGGTAAGGGATGTTATTTTATTCGAAAATGATATTATTTCTTAAATATCATTATGCCGAAATATTGGTTGGAAATTTTTATCAAATTTGAAACTTTTTCATGTCGGGTTACTTATTCATGAGTTACTATTCACAAGTTACTATTCATCGCCATTATTCACGAGTTATTATTCACGAGTACTATTCACGTAAGCGTGATGATGTTTTTTTTTTGAAATTTCTATCTTTTGAGGTCTGAGTTACTATTCACGATACTCAAGACTATTCATGAATACGACACTACTCACGTAAAAATTAAATTTTCTTTTACGTGTCCAAGATTGTCTCGTTATGATTCCTATCTTTGATTGGATCTATGTTTTGATCTTCATTCTTGAATTTTACTCCAATCTGTTTATTTATGAAGTATTTTTGAACTCGATTATTTAAAGTACGAATCCTTAATATTTGTTCTTTTGTTTCACCGGATTCGCTTTTCTTTAAAATATTTTTAATCATCCTTAGTCCTAAATGATGATATAACCGAATATCTTTGGTCCAGTAGTGCAAAGATGAATGATTTTTTGATGAATATCTTTGGCCCGTAGTGTGCGAAGATGAACAAAAGTGTTGAGATGAACACGACCGATCGATTAATACGTTAGCCCAGTAGTGCAAAGATGAACAGTGTTTAAATGAACATGACCAATCGATGAATATCTTTGGCTCAGAGTGCAAAGATGAATATTTTATTCCGATATATATTGATTGATGTTACAGGGATAAAATATCGATGATGAACTTTTAAATTCATATATAGAAGATAGTAGTTTGCATTCTCTACTTAACTCTTCTAATGAATTATTATTTTCGCTGCGAAGATTGATTTAAAACTTGTTGTCTATTGTATTCTATTAGATTTTTCCCTGTTGAGGACTAACGACAATTTATTCTATATTATCTTAGTCATAATGTTCTTTACCGGGCTAGTTGAGCTCACCCATTTCCTTGTTGTTCCATTTTTCTTCTCAGGAGGCGAGAATGTAACGAGTACTAGTCGGGGTGTGGAATGATGGTTCTAGAAGTTGTTCTAGTAGTCCTCACTATTCTGTAAAATAGTGTATTAATAATTGTAATGAGGACTTATTTGAGTGTGGTGTCTAGATGACAATATTTGTATTTAAACTCACAGTTTTTATGTTGTATTAATAAAGTTGTAGTTGTTTCTGTACCATATATTTGGCGAGTCAGAATGGGTGTTGTATACCTATTTTGGGGGCGTTACAGTTGGTATCAGAGCTTAGGGATATGGTCTCAGGCGGAGATCGGAGAATAGTACTAGGAGAGGAGAGACGAGTAATCCTTCGCTAGTATGTCATACTTAAGATTATTTGTTGGTCAGTCGAACTATATGGTTAATATGTGATATGTTAATTTGTTTAATTAACCCTTGTTTTATGGCAGTATTTAAAAATGGCAGCTGAGAATATTAACTGGTGGAGTTAATGAGACCGTGGAAACACCTTTAATCACCACCTGTGGGAACGTGCAACAGAAGGCAATATTCTCCCAGAACAACACCACCGAAAGCGATTTAGGAACGACGGGATGTTTAGGAGCTTTTTGCGCTTCATGCAAAACCGCATTTGTGGAGAGACTCGTATACGCAATACGGGTGGAAATGATAGCAACGCGCGGCTTATCACGGCCAAGCAGTTCAAAGAGTTGGGACCACCAGAATTTAAGGGAAAACCGGATCCGATCATGGCGGAAACATGGGTCAAGCAAATTACCAAGATATTCGATGTCTTGGGATGCACGGAGGAACAAAAGGTTCCATTCGCCACCTTTATGTTCCGTGGCGAGGCAGACTACTGGTGGGAGTCTGTGAAACGTACCCAGCCTGCCACACTCCGCATGTCTTGGGAAACGTTTCTGAAACTTTTCAACAAAAAATACTTTCCTGAAAGTATTTGTCATATGAAAGAGGTAGAGTTTATTAGACTAGAACAAAACAACATGACGGTGTCCCAATACGAGGTGAAGTTCGCAAAGTTATCCAGGTTTGCACCTCATTTGGTAGAGAAAGAGGAACGAATGACGAGGATGTTTCTGAGAGGTTTAAAACCCGAGATTTGGCAATATCTTATCTCTCATAAATTTTCTTTATATTCAGATGTTGTCAATATGGCTCAATTATTAGAGCGAGATAATGAAAGTACGCTCAACCATGAGACCGCAACTGTGATCATATCGGTGACAAAGAAATCATCGTAATAATGATAACCAAATGGAGAAAAAAAATACTTGACAAGAGCGACAACCAACTGGTGGTAATCGTGGCCATGAAAATAGAAGAAGCGAGTCGGGGAGATTTTAAAAGAGAGATTCAACAATGACATCGCTGAAGACGCCAAAGACCAAAGAAGAATCGGTTTTAAGGGAGAGAGAACAACCACCTATCAGACATGCTATAAATGTGGAAAAGAGGGACACATCACCCAAACCGCCCACAACAGCTTCAAGGTATGCTATAATTGTGGAAAGGAATGACATATCGCCGAGATTATACGGTGAGCGAAACCAAGCCCAAAGGGGAATGGTGACTCAAAAGGTCGCCCTGTAAAAAGTCAAAGTCAATCGGTTCTCGGAAGAGCGTTTGTCGTGATCGGGTCAACATGCGAGAAACCCAAACGAGGTGATCACGTAAAGTTAATCATAAATTCATGCGAAGTTTATACATTACTAGATACCGGTGCTACCCATTCATTTATCTCTCCTGCTTGTGCTCAACGTTTAAACTTGACTCTGGAGAAATTAGACTTTGACCTATCTGTGGAAACTCCGTTAGGAGAAACTTTTATCACATCCACTGTTTATAAATCTTTGTTAATCAAAGTTGGTACCATAGCATTACCTGTTGTCCTTATTTCTTTAAAGATACTTGCTTCTGATGTGATTTTGGGGATTAATTGATTAACTACTCATCATGCCAAAATTGATTGCTTTCGTAAGGTCATTAGTTTTCATATTCCTAAGCAACCCGTTATTCAATTCAAGCAACCAAACCATTGAAGTCAAACACTTTCATATCAAGCCATAAACTCATTCGTTTATTGAAAAACGGATATCAAGTTTTCTTAGTCCATGTTATGGACTTAAACAAAAATACGTCAGATTTGAATGATATTTCTATTGTTAGTAAATTTCCTGATGTATTTCCTGAAGAATTTCTTGGCTTACTCCCAAAGTGTGATATTGAATTTTGTATCGACTTTGAACCCGGTACAAAACCCATTTCTAAAATCTCATGGCTCCTATTGAACTTCAGGAGTTAAAAATTCAACTATAGAATTTGGTACCCGAGCCTTTATCTGGTGACTTCCTTTATGGAATGCACCGAAGCCAGACTCTCCATAGGGGACGCCATATTTGTGCGGTAGTAAACTGATAGGTGTCATTGTGACGTGCTATCCAAGATTAGGATATAAGTCACAGTTGAGAGCAACCTAAGTCAGTAATCGAAATACGTAGCTTTCTATGCTTAGCTGGTTATTATCGAAGATTTTGTGGAAAGATTTTCTCAAATCGCTACTCCATTAACGCAGCTGACTCGTAGAGATACAAATTCGAATGGAGCAAGGAATGTGGGAAGAGCTTCGAAGAACTCAATAGGAGACTCATTTCGGCACATGTTCTGACCATACCATCCTGGAAAAGCGAACGTGGTAGCTGATGTGTTGAGTAAAAGATCGATATCTGATAGATGAATGTGATATTGTCAAAGACCCATTTCATATAACTTACAAATGATAGATATAGAGTTAAAGACTCTAGGGACTCACGTGATGATATACAAGTAGAACTGACTTTAATCGATAAAGTTAAAAACATTCAAGCTACACCCCGGAGCTGATGAATATGAAGAAGGAGGTACAAAAAGTTGTTATTCCAAAAGCGAGAATTGGCGAGGTGAGGAAAGCTCAAACCTTCGATTTATTAGTCTATTTGAAATCCTAGATCGAATAGGAACTGTGGCCTATAGACTCGTTTTACCGCCAAGTATGACGCGTGTTCATAACGTTTTTCACGTATCGATGTTACGTAAATATGTGGACGACCCGAACCATGTTATTGAGTTAGAACCGGACGAGATAGCCGAAGACTTAACGTATGAAGAGGTACCTGTCAAGATTTTGGATAAAAAGGAGCATGTCCTACGTACGAAGGTCATACCACAAGTTAAAGTTTTATGGAGAAACCATGCTATTGAGGAAATGACCTGGGAGTTGGAAACGGAAATGAAAGCGAGGTATCCTCATCTTTTCGAAACACCAGGTACGTACGTCAATTTCGAGGACGAAATTTCATAAGGAGGGGAGGTTGTATGACCCCAAATTATTAGTAATTAAAATTTAATTTCCTCTATTTATCATTTTGAAATAGTAAGGGTTGATTTGATTAATGTGGTTAGTTATGGGTAAAATGCACAAATATTTCAAATAAGCAAGTGGTTATAAAATACTCATTATTGTCGGAGAATATTCGTTTGGTCGTGGAATATTCTTGCTGTCGGGGAATATTCGTATTTACGCCAAGCAAGCCTTGTGTGAGCCCCATAACAGAAAGCAATTGGATGAAGAAAACGAAAAGTATAAGTTGTTATAAATAACGATACGAGTTATTACCAATTAATACCGTTGGAATACCCTGGGTTAAAACACAATGTCTGCTATTGTTGAACAAAGAGAAGACACACAGTGATTGCACCAATTATTGATTCTTACGTATAAAGGCACTACTCAATAATTGTTACAGAATTACTGCTCAAAGATTTTATTTTATTGATTCAATAATTGTCGTTGATTTTTTAATATTATCGTTATTTCAATAATTGTCACTACACAAGATTTTTCATTATCGAGCAATAATTCATATTATCCTAATAATATTATCGAAAACATTATTGGCAATGTCTAGAAAGTTCTCGCTCTAGGAGAGGTTTGGTCACCTAATCAAGCTAGTAGAAGGAGAAATCTTTATTGAAAGCCCTCTTTCTTAGGGGACGACACAGTTGCCAAGATCGTGATTCTGTAATATTATTTGTGAATAATTAATTATTGATTTATATGATGAGAAAAATATTAATTTTATGTGGATATAGATGGAGAAAATTTTTAAAGTGACAATTGTTAAAAATTGATATTTTATCTTTTCTGATAAAATAATATTTTATTATATTATTATAATATAATAATGGGGATATTTTTACAATGAATGTGGGATATATGAGTATATGAGGATGAGGAGTATTTTTGTTGCAAAAGTTGTTTAAAACATGTTAAACATGTCCGTGGGCCCATTTCTTGACTGAAATTTGATTATAGCCTGTAAAATCGTCCGTTTGTGGATTTCGGTTAATTTATGTTTGGAATTTGAAAAAACTTTCTTCTGTAAAGTTGTAGAGAATTGAATTTCCCATAAAAAATCGCGAGATTCGAATTTTCTGATAAAAGGGCTATTTATTATGAATTATTGAAGTTCCGAAGTTCTGAAATAATTAATTTTTGGAAGTTTTAATTATTTTTATTTAGAAAAACGTTTTTGTTGTTTTATGGACATGTGTTAGGTGTTTGAGATCAGCTGGTAGGATGGCGTAGAAGATTTATTATATATATTAATATTATATTAAATTTTCTGCTTTGGTGTTCTAAGCATTTTCCTATAAATAGGGTGTTTAGGTTAGAATTGAAAATCACACTAGAAACTAATGATTTCTCTCTCTTTCTCTCTCTCTATAATATCGAGCGTATTTGTGAGTATTTTAGTACTTTGAGTATTGCTATACGGTGCAAGTTCTTTCAGCACTATATCTAGTATTCCAGTCAAAAGTACTATTCTTTCTGAGGTAAGGGATATTATTTTATTCGAAAATGATATTATTTCTTCAATATCATTATGCCGAAATATTGGTTGGAAATTTTTATCAAATTTGAAACTTTTTCATGCTCTGGGGTTACTTATTCATGAGTTACTATTCACGAAGTTACTATTCATGAGTTATTATTCACGAAGTTACTATTCACGAGTACTATTCACGAAGCGTGATGATGTTTTTTTTGTGAAATTTCTATCTTTTGAGGTCTGAGTTACTATTCACGATATATTCTATAGACTATTCACGAATCACGACACTATTCACAAAAAATTAAATTTTCTTTTACGTGTCCAAGATTGTCTCATTATGATTCCTATCTTTGATTGGATCTATGTTTTGATCTTCATTCTTGAATTTTACTCCAATCTGGTAATTTATGAAGTATTTTTGAACTGGGATTATTTAAAGTACGAATCCTTAATATTTGTTCTTTTGTTTCACTGGATTCGTTTTCTTTAAAATATTTTTCATCATCCTTAGTCCTAAATGATGATATAATCAATATCTTTGGCCCGTAGTAAAAGATGAATGATTTTTGATGAATATCTTTGGCCCGTAGTGCAAAGATGAACAGGTGTTGAGATTAACATGACCGACCGATTAATATCTTTGGCCCGTAGTGCAAAGATGAACAGTGTTTAGATGAACATGACTAACTCGATGAATATCTTTGGCTCAGTAGTGCAAAGTTGAATATTTGATTCCGTATATATATTGATTGATGTTACGAGGATAAAATATCGACGATGAACTTTTAAATTCATATATAGAAGATAGTAGTTTGCATTCTCTACTTAACTCTTCTAATGAATTATTATTTCCGTTGCATAAGATTGATTTAAAACCGGTTGTCTATCAGTATTCTATTAGATTTTTCCTGTTGAGGACTAACGATAATTTGTTCTATATTATCTTAGTCATAATGTTCTTTATCGGGCTAGTTGAGCTCACCCTTTTCCTTGTTGTTCCATTTTTCTTCTCGTGAGGCGAGAATGTAACGCAGTACTAGTCGGGTGTGGGAATGATGGTTCTAAAAGTTGTTCTAGTAGTCCTCACTATTCGTAAAATAGTGTATTAATAATTGTAATGAAGACTTATTTGAGTGTGGATATTGTCTAGATGACAATATTTGTATTTAAACTCACAGTTTTTATGTTGTATTAATAAAGTTGTAGTTGTTTCTGTACCATATATTTGGCGAGTCAGAATGGGTGTTGTATACCTATTTTGGGGGCGTCACACTTACATAGTGTTTGCATAGTAAAATCTTTTATAAAGTTATTCGCTTTTATTAGATTATAAATAGAATATATTATATTTTATTTAAAAGATTTTGCTTTAAATATGGACCGTCAGATTAAAGTAAATCAATCCGACAGCTTCATGAGTTAGTTACTATCGCAAATCCATTTTTCATAAATAGAAGCTCATTCCTTCATTATTTTCTTTTAATTCACTAAAACTCTGAGAGATAAACTATAGAGAGAAAGAAGAAAAGTATTCTACTACTTCACTACTTTCATATATCCAAGACTTTCTTCTTCTTAAGGTAGGGAATATTATTTATTGTACTAAGTAGGGAGTATTATTTCTTTTGTATTCATGAAGAGAACTTCATTATTCCATTCTTTATTATTCTCGTAGAATAACTCAGATACGCTTACTACTACCATATACTTGGTGACATTCTTCTATTATTCCGCTCTTTACTATTCTCATTTGGAATATCCTGTCTACATGCGCTTTCTACGGGACCGATTCCGCCTTTATTATTCTCATTGGAATATCCTCGCATGCGCTTTTACGTCGGACTCGGTTCCGCCTTTTTTATTATTATTCTGTTTAATATCTTGTCGTATGCGTTTCTGGCCGACCGGTTCCATTCTTTATTATTCTCGTTGAATAACTCGCTTGTCAGGCAATCTAAATAAGCGCGTTTGGTGATTTCTTTTGTTATTTCATTCTTTATTATACTCGCCAGTTAAAACTTGACTTATACTCCATGAAATTAGTGGAATATCCTCGATATTTGCGCTTCATCTAAAGATCTTTTCATGGAAATATTCTTCCGAGTATTCTTGAATTTTACTCTACAAAGCGAAGATAATGTTGACAATTTGACGTTGTTGTTGGTTCGAATAAATTAATTCTTGAACTTGTTTTATTGAATTATTATGTCATTGTCATCATCCTCATGTTTATATTATGTTGAATGTCATCCGTGACCAGAAGTGCATAGATGGACTTGGTATGATTATGACTGTGGATTATTCGGATAATCATGACCGTAATGTTACAAAATGATGTGGAAAAAGTCCCTCATTGGCCGTAGTGCATTGATGGACGCTTTTGGTATGATTATGGCTATGGATTCTCTTCTACCAAAGGTGCAAATGAATTATTTTATGGCATGATCATGACCATTAATGAATACACAAATATTCTTGGCCGTGAGTGCATGGATAAATGTGGTCGGATACTAAAGAATATCATCGTTAGCAAAGATGCGAGGTGATTCGATGATGTGAATTATTTATTAAGATGAGTCTCAAATGATAATAGTCATGAAAAACCTTTTAAATCATAGAAGATAGTAGATTTTATTTTCTACTGACTCTTCTAATGGATTTCTTGTTCCATTAGCTTAAACTTGATGTTTGTTATATTTTATCGGTTTAACATTGTTGAAGGCTAATGATAATTTATTCTCGCATTATCTTAGTCATAATATTTCTTCTTTGCCTTGAAATTCACCTTTTCTTTCACCGCCTTCTTCGGGAAATGAGAACGTAGCTGGGACGAGTTGGGGAACGGAGTGATGATTCGGATGATAGTATTAGCTAGTAGTCCTCACTATTCTGTTAAATAGTGTGACAATAAATGTAATGAGGACTTATTCTGAGAGTGGATATTGTCTGAAAACAGTATTTTGTATTAAAACTCACATGCTCTCTTGTTGTATATTAAAGATTGTATTTGTATTCTGTACCATGTATTTGACGATTCAGAATAGGTGATGTATATCTATTTTGGGGGCGTCACAATTATGGCAGTAGAAATAGATTAAAATCAAAACATGTAGCTGCAAAGGGATTTCAATTTTTACAGTAATGTCTCTGAAAACAAACTTTCATCACGCATCAATAACTAAGGGATCTCTCTTCTTCTTCCTTTATAGAGTATATCATTTCTGCGACTTGCTTGATACTTGGCCTAGCATCTGGTGAGGCATTTATGCACTTCAAAGCCACCTGCAACAGATTCACCAGCCTCTCTTCGCTTGCACCTTCCGAAATGAGGGACTTATCAAACACTTCAACAGTCCATTCTTCTTCAACCACTGAATGCACCCACTCAGCCAAATCAGACCCTGTATTCTGTACTACCTTTCCTGTTAGCAACTCCAGAAGAATCACACCAAATCCATAAATGTCCACATTGAAGGTGGGATATGCACGGCCACCATTGGGATCATGATTTTCAACCACCATTACACCATATTCACTGATACATGGATCCATATTAACGTCCAGCAAAATATTTGACGATTTTAGGTTACCATGAGCAATCCCATCAGCACGAAGCTCCTCGTGCATGAAAGCCAAAGCCTCAGCAATGCCAGATGCAATGTTGAATCTGCTTCCCCAGTCAAATAATTGTCCATTTTGGGATCCTGAAATTATAGAATGATGCAATTAAGATACTTGTCTAGGAGCTGTTGGGGACTTTTCAAATTAGTTCAGGCCTCGGTTTTGAGAGGGTAGATTTATAGCAGTTCAAGATAGACAGTACTGGAATGAGAATGCAAATTTACCATGTAGAAGACTGAAGAGACTTCCATTTTGCTGATATTCATACACTAATAGCTTCTCTTCCTTGGAACAATAATAGGCAACCATTTGAAGAACTTTTGGATGCTTCACTTGGCCTATTCTCTGCATCCTTTTCTTGAAATCATCCTTAGAAATCCGCCAATCCTTGATCCTTTTCACAACAAGGGTCAATCCGCCATCAGGTGTGACCTTGTAGAGGCTTCCGTGCTTTCCCCTACCAAGCAATTCTGCTGGGGCTCGAAGCAAATCCTCAAATTTCAGCCCATTTACCTCTGGAGTCGAAAGAACTACAAGTGATGCCGAAGCCTTTCCACTTTCGGCAGATGTCAATGAAAATTCGGACCTGTTTCCTCCATTCTTAAACTCGCTGGAAGAATCACTATCATCTGCCTTATTTGTGGCATTGGTCTTATCGTCTTTAGATTTGATTTTCTTAATCACCTTGTAGCCAACGATAAGCACCACAATCAATCCAAGAATGGCATATCCAGAGTAAATAAGATACCGACTCCACGAATTTTTTGATTTCTTTCCGGGAGGCGGTGGACAAACATTTGACAGTGGTTTCCCACACAAACCGGGATTACCTGAAAAGCTGCTTTCATTGAAACGGCCATCAACATCAGGAATCGGCCCACTCAGATTGTTGTTGGAAACATTGTATTGAACATGGTTAGAGAAATCATATGTAGTTATCTCTCCACTAAACTGATTGTTTTCAGCCAGGAAAGTTAACAATCCTGAGATTTTTGACAAATCAGGCAATTCTCCAGAGAATTGGTTATATGATACATCAAACCTTTTCAGGTTACTCAACCGGGAAACAGAGCTAGGAATTGTGCCCGTGAAATGGTTGCCACTTAAATACAAGTGAGTCAGATTTTTGCAGCCTGATATTTCTTCAGCAAAGTCCCCGACAATATTGTTTTTCTGCAGACTCAGGACAAAAAGTGTACTGGTCACGCAGAGGGAATCAGCATCAAGAACTCCAGTAAGATTAAACTCATTAAGAACAATCTTTTTCACAAATTTTAGGCTGTTGTCACAGGTAATCCCTTCCCACTTGTCGATGCAGGGATCTGAAGTTGCATTCCAACCCCAATTCGCGCCCTTTTGCGCGTTCCCAGGAGAGAGTTTTCCCATGAATTCAACTAGCGCCATCTTCACGTCATGTTCTTCTGAGTTGGCCATTGAGAAGAGCAGAAACGGAACAAGGGCTAGCCAAAAAGGTACTCGATACATTGCAGAATTTTTTTCAAGTGTCCCAAGCTTCTTCTGCTTTCAACAATTTGGTTTGATTGAATGACCGGCAATATACAACCAGGAGAGGATGCAAGTAAGAATGTTGGGAAATTGTTGTCATGTTACATTGCCAGTTGGCTGAACTTACAATGTTATTGTGCATGAAAATGAAGATTTCAAGACTAACTAGAAGGCCTGCCAAAAGCTAACATTTAAAATTTTTGGCGCCGGCCCCTGGAATTTGTCAAATGGGGGATGTTATGGTACCATTTGGTTTCTCATCTGTAAAGAATATTGGTTTTGGAGTGTATGATGGAACAACACTAGTAGACTTACTCTTGCGCAAAATTAATTTAAGCCTCAATCAGCTGAAAAATGGTGTAGGGGAATTGCACAATCCTACATCAATTCATCACATCTGTGAAGACTAGCCCAATAAATATATTGGACCACTTCTTTACCTAAAAAATTAACCTACTCTTGAATTTAGATAATGTGGGATTCGTGTGAAATATCCCAATAATCTCCACAATTTATCTGAAATTTCCCAACAATCTCTACCTTTCACTTGAATACTCATCACATATACTCTTGAATTTATGGATGTGGATTCGTGTGAAATATTGTTAGATCCGGTTATCATGAAATTAATTTTATGATAAATTGGTCAATTGATTAATACAGTATTGACACGTAGATAACCAAAATTAACTTCATATTAACCATTGCACCGAAAATACTGCACATTTGCCTGTTTTAACTCGATCAAGCTGCAATACTTATGAAAACACTAGCTAGTCATTCTTATTTTTAATTATGCTAATAATCTTCCTATGAAGTTGCTACAGCGCGCATATATTAAAGTCACTCATCTCCCCTTGCATCAGCTTATAAAATTTAATTATATAATTTCTAGTGGACCCGAAAGCCTTGGCAAAAAATCACGTGGATCAACTTTGATTTGCATGGATTTCTTTATCTTACAATTTAATTTTATGGCCTCAAAGGTTCATATTACCCATCACTTTTTAAGAGGTTGTTTCTTCTCTTTTTTACACCTAAAATTTGGATATGCTATGTAAAAAAAACACGATGAGTTCTTGTTAATTCTCTTTTTTTGTCAAAAAATAAAAGAGTCATATTTTTTGGTGACTCTTTTTTGTGAATATTAAGGTTATATATATATATTTATATATATATATATATATATATATGGTATATTCATAAAAAAAATCAATAAGGACTAAATTTGCATAGATAAAGGTCAAATATGAACACTTCATTTAAGAGAAATGATGTTACCGTGTATACACATCACATTTTTACCAACTTACAGAATTTGAGTATGGAGTTACAAAATCTACTAACAAAATACTAATTACTACCTGACTTGATGAATACAGCAAATTACAGGACAAACATAATGTTTATTCACATCTCACTCTATGATCAATAGTACAACATTAAGCTAGAATGTATTTGTATGCATACAAGAATATTAAGGATGAAGAAAGAATTACTAAAGATAACTAATATTTATTGTCAGTGGACTCGATCGGTACTGGCGATGACCTAGGAATGCAGCTGCTGCTTAATTTGTTTCAAAAAACAGAAGAGCCTTTTCTAAAGCAGTGACTTGCCACCGCAAATGCAAAATGTAATCTGCAGTGTGGAGAAGAAGCTGATGATCCGAATGCAATTCATCCCCTCCCGGCACAACCCTCTGAAGCTTCTCCATCTTCCTCTCAACCACCCTCACCATCCCTCCAGATCTTGATTTTATACTCTCAGCTAATCTTTTATGTTTTTTCGCCCCCACTACTACTTTTTTTGAACCCATTAATAATAATTTCCTCTTCATACAATACAATGTTGTATACATATGCTGTGTGCATGTAACAATACTCTATCTATCTATATATAGATATAGACATATGGGGAGAGAGAGAGGGGTGAATAGAGGATGAATGAAGGGTGGGGTAAGAGTCATAAAGAAGAAGAGGGTAGGGGTGGCCATGTCCATGTGATGCAATATGGATTGTGGTTGGTCATGTGGAGAGAATTTTGTGACGGCAGAGCATAAGACACACGTGTCTGACAGCTTTAGCACGAACTTAGAGTAACTGTAACCACTAATTTTAGGATCTGATGTGGCAATAACTATCATTCTATCCGGCCGGCCTCGTAATCCTCAAAACATCCAGCTCACTATATCAGATTGCTCTGTTGATTAGCTGGTAAGTTAGTCGACCGAGTCAAATAAAATGTGAAATATACGTATAAAAAACACACAATACCCGCAAGGCTATCCAAAGATCTGGATAAATTCCCCACGTAAATTGTAGCACCAAATGAGCTCGATAAAAAGATGAAACGTTTTATCCCTTTCTACCACTCTCTTCCTCTTTTTCTGATTGGGTACTTTTCTTCTTTCCTTTTATTACCAATATAGTAGTATCATCCATCATATGTGTCCATAAAAGTTGCAAAACATCCTAATTATCTAAATTTCAGTAAACATGCTAGTTTATCTTCCATTCTTCTCATGCCCTGCCTAATACTGGTGTCGGTATGATGTAACCTAAATTCTAGGCATCATGATGTTTAATATAAGGGACTTAAAAGCAATACCCAAAACAAGTCCCCTCGTCATTAAAGACGAATCCACCAGAATTTCCACAGCTAATAGCAGCATGTATCTGTAAACCAACCAAGTTAATGAAACATGAAGACAATTTGGTCAGCAGGCCACCCAGCTTCAAAAATATTAAATGGCACGTAGAGTTGAAACTTATCAACCTGCAATCCCAAAAGCTCAGAGGACCTATGAACATCTGTTAGAATCTCTGTGTAAAACAAACCCACTCGTGATAGATATCGTATCTCCCCTTCCCCTAATTGGATGCCCAGGGCTGTCGCTGCATCTTCAAGTGCGGCAAATCACCAAATTCCACGGATGACACCCCTCCCCAGAGCTCAACATCATCTACCGTAAGCATAGCTGGGAAAAATTATATTGCATAAAAAACAAAATCACACTCATCCTTAACAATTATTAGCATAACCCAAACACTTGGCACCAAAAAAAATATGTAAAACATGAACTTGTTAAAAGGCAACACACAAATTCGTCAAGAATTCACCAAACCCAAACACCACCAGAAAGACAATTTAACCTCTCAAAACTAATCAACTCGTCATCCTTAAAAGAATCAACAGAAGTAACATATAATTACAATCAACAAGTGAAGTTGGGCAAACCAAATATTGCTTTGTTTAGCACGTAGGTAGAAGTAGAACAATAATGTTTCAAATTGAGTGTAATAAAAATATAATCTTCCACCAAAGTTGGCACTTCTTACTAATATCTCATTCGGTTGCAATGTCAATCAATACCCAGTTGAACGCATTTGGGGAAGTAAATAGGCTTTTCAGGGGATTTGTAATAATTTTTCGGCGGTGGGTGGTGGTCGATGGTTCGATGAGCTCGACGGTCATCCACGGCGACGGCGGGGAAGGGGAAATGATGATAGGGGTTTACATGGGGGAAGGGAAAGGAAAGGAACGACGACGTCGGGTTCTAGCCGATTCTGTTCCAGTTTTTTGTCACGAAAATATCTACTTTATTAGAAAATAGAAATACCTAGATAATAGTAATAATAATTACTCCATATAAAATTTCGGGTGAATATTTTATGCATATTAAGATTTGAATAAAATGATAAAATTATTAATAATAATGTCATTATATATAAAAAGAGAATTAGAATAAAAAAAGTATGAGATATTTAATGTTACGGGTATAATAAGAAAATATGTGTAAAAATTTGGTTATTAAAGAAAAATGAACATTTAACATAAGATTACCCAAAATAATAATAAAATTTTTTATCATGGGACGGAGGAAGTATTATTAAAATAAATAAATAAAAAGATAGAAAATACACTAGTATTTTATTTTATGAATAATGTTACAACTTACAACTTAGCCGTTAAGATTAATTTTTCTTGTATTGAAAATAATAGCATGCGTGTGTGTTGCTTAATCTTTACTTATTCCATTCGCCGACCATTCCTTTAATTTGGTTACCCATTTCATTTACTTTAGATCTACTACTACTTTTTTGTCTTAAGCCTTGCACTTTTAAGAAGAAAAAAAGAAATAAGTATACTTAGCAGCTATTCTCACTGTTTTTAAAAGATTGTCGTTTAATGTTTTAATACATAGATTAAGAAAGTGTCATTTATCAAGTAAAATTTGTTTGAAATTTTATCACTACCCTTTATGCTTGAAATCAAAACTATTAATACAAGAGAGAATTTCTTTAATGATGAGAGAAGGTAAGAGTAATATAGGAAAGTAAATAATTTATTTTCCTCGAAAGTTGTAAACGACAAATTTTTTCTCCTAAAACGACAATCTTTTAGGAACGAAAGAAGTATTTAATTAGTCTTTGTTGTGTAATACATATTCTATTCACACATTATACTTCATAACTCATATTCTTTTGATCACATTTGTTGGAAATTTAGGTGAATATGAATTTGAAGTGTCACAGTTTGCTTAATTTTCATCTAACAAGGGGAGAGGGGAGGGGAGGGGAGGGGAGGGGAGGGGGAGTGGTGGTGGTGGGGACTTAAAAAAATGATAGTTGTAATTATAGTTAAAACATTTTGGGGAACAAGATGATTGACAGCTAATTAACAAGAATTACTATACCTTCAGCTTTAATCAGTAGAACAATATCATTCAGTTGTTAATGTTTGATATTAGTCAGCACCACCCAGTCACGAGAACACCGTCGGATGGAGAGGTGATTCAAAAGAAACAAAACTATGTCGTTTAATCCAGAGTCCAGACTGGCTCTCGGCCCCTCTTCTTCTTCTGGGACTAAATTAAATGCAAGCTGAAGCTGTTGTCCCCTTCTGTCCCTCAAACAAGAAAATTAATTTACCATAAAGAAACAAAAAGATTATGTCTCCAAAAATATATATATAAACAATTGATATTTGTATAAGTGCAAAAATTTAATTTACAGCAATACCCAGTCCTCCTCCTCGTCTATTTGCCAAAGAAAATATGAATAAAAAGGTAACAAGTAGCTGCTACAGGGAGTGAATGAGTAGGAATCATGTGATCTATCATCTATACTTGTCTCTACTTTATCTCTCTTCCTTCAAAAAAGGTCATAAAAATTCCTGCCTATTTCACCCACCTCACCCGCAACCAGTTTTTGTATGCTTTCTTGATGTTCAATGGCTTCTAGTGCTTCAAGGTTCATCAAGTGTGTAACTGTTGGTGATGGGGCTGTTGGCAAGACTTGTATGCTTATTTGCTATACAAGTAACAAATTCCCCACTGTAAGTGCTACTTTCATTTGACAGAATCATCTGAATTTCTCATTTTGGATTACTCACTTTATGTGTCTGTAGGTATTTGTAGTCAGCTTTTGTTTTGTTTTGTTTACTCTATAGACTTTATATGCATCTGAGTTTTGCAGCTTTTTATGTTTTCCTAATTTTATATCCGAAAGTTGACATTTATTTCATTCTGGGTTTTGCTTTAAACTTATGGGGCTTTGTAGTTTGTGCTTCCCCAATTGTGAAATTTATTTATTTTAATATATTTTTTTTTTCTTTGGGGTTCTTCTCTCCCCCCATCCCTCTCCTTCATCCTTTCTTTTGATTTGTCATAGAATTCTGTTTTTATTCAAATTTTGATACTGTTATTGTCATTCAGGACTATATCCCAACCGTCTTCGATAACTTTAGTGCAAATGTGGTAATTGAAGGCACTACTGTCAACTTAGGCCTCTGGGACACAGCTGGTAATATTGTCACATTTAGAATCTTTTGACTATTTTCTTAAATAAGCATGATTATTTCATAAATATGGATTCAAAGGAAAGCAACTTTCCTAATTTGGGAAGTTTTGTTTATGGATGTATTGATTTCCTATCTAATTTGCAGGGCAAGAAGATTACAACAGATTAAGGCCATTAAGCTACCGAGGCGCTGATGTTTTTGTTCTGGCTTTTTCATTAATTAGTCGTGCAAGCTATGAAAACATACTTAAAAAGGTGCATTACATTGACAGCTTCACATACCAATTTCCTGTTTTGGTAGGGTTATTACTATCTATTTTGATCTCTGATTGACAATTCCTTCATCAGTGGATCCCTGAACTTCAGCATTATGCCCCTGGAATCCCAGTTGTACTGGCTGGTACCAAACTGGGTAAGTTAAGAGGTCTAAAAGCTCCAACTATCTTCTGTTTATATCATTTCAGTTATTCACTATCTGTAATCATCTTCTTGTTATATTTTCTTTTTCATAAAATGCTAGTCAGAGTTGGTAACATCATCTGATAGTGCCTTCTTCAGTATGACCAAGCTTTATGTTTGTTATCAAAAACTTTCGAGAAAGTGAATTCATAAATGCATTGCTGGAAAAATAAACTATTTCATGGGTGCACTTTAAGCATTTATGGCAGCCCATCTTACCTGTAGCATCACCATAGTATTCTTGTAATGTGCTTTGATTGTTGGTTGATGAGGCACACATTTTATATATTTCTACTAGTATAAATGAGTCGCACAGGTTCAAAAACTCAAGAACTTTGTCGACTTCAGAATTTGCCTAATTGTCTATACTTTAGAAAGAAAGGCCAACTTGTTAATACCATAACTGTGTGTATTTCTAAATAAATATTTCCTTGCATGCTGTACTTTCCTCCTTAAACACAAGCATTCCAGGTTTTCTTCTCATGATTGGGATCTCCTTTGTAAAAATAAATAAAAGTGTTCTATGGCTCAAGAGGTTGAGTTATACAGGGTATGTACATTCATATTTTTCCAAATTAATACAGTGTAATAAATTCTTATGATACTTTATCATGTATGGCAAACGAGCAATAAGAAATAATTTTGTACTTGTGTTGTGAATGAAGCACATGTCAAAAGCTATGCAGCTCTAAGCCTATTACTACATTCAAGCAAGTATAAATAAATAAACGAATGAGAGAAAAAATAATGAAACACAATGGGACACTAATACAGGCCCATATACTCAAGTTTCACAAATGATAAAATCAATCACAAACTTGTTTCTTTTGAATTAGAACTTTTAAGAGGTGATTAAAAGTAAAACAGTAATATATAATTTATAACAAACTGGGATGTTCGTTGTTCCTCCTACCTGCAACTGGGATGAACTTTGTCACCGGTTGCACAAGTTGAAATTGTGGCATGGCACACAGGCTCAGACTTGATATAGTTCCCGGTACAATGGAATTCTACATAGGTTTCACTAACATTTTCGTACAGAGAATTCTTAAAGTGCACCAAGTGAGTGTGCAAACTTTAAGGAAGGTAAGAGATGCCGTATTCTTCCCTAGTGCAACCACACTTTTCATCAGCAATTGCATTCACCTCCCAGTTTGTTGTTGATTTGTATACGTTGAAATTAATTGTATTTCCATTTTATTACATTGCTATTTTTCTTTAAAATCAACCTCCAATTTCTTTGAAAACAAAGTTGTTTTATTGAAAACTTGTGGATGTTAGTTTTATAATTATGTTGTGTGTTAAACACGCATATATTCTATATGTTCTTAGTTTCATTTTGTTTATTTCTTTCAGTTTTTCTCCTCTTTCCGTTTGTTCATATTTGCTGAAAATTAGTACCAGGTTAAGTACTTTGTGAGTACCTATGCATACATGCTGAATTGACAAAACAAGTACAATATTGTTCATTGCTTATAGGTTTTTTAAAGTTGAGAGGTAAAACTTAAGTATTTGACTCACTTTGCTACTGAGTCTCTTCATGTGGTGTAAAAACTATGAATCTCAAATTATAAAGGTCAGGTACTTTTTGGAGAAGTATACAAGATTTGGATTGCTTATGTAATAATTTATTAGCTGCATTTCCCCCTAGAAATTTGATAATTGTCTTCTCCCTCTCTCACCCTATATGGACAAGATTTAAAATTACTGGGCTGGGTTTTTATTAAAATGGAAGATCCCACCTCACAACATGCTCTCTATGTTATTTTTTCTCTTTTGAGTTCTATCAGTATATTATATTTAAGAAGAAACCCAATAAAAAGTGTTGAGTTCCAACTTTAGGGATTCACTTTTTTCTTACAAGTCAACCAAATGTGATCCCTTTCCTTTGACAAATGTTAAATGCCTTGGTACAGTATGCATGTTGCAATGACCTCTCGGTTATCTTTCCAAGATTGTGTAATAGTATATTTTATGCAATAATTAGCAATATTTTAAACAGCAGAGTAATATATTATTGTAAAAGGATATGGATTGTTGCTGTCACAATTCTCTCGCAAAGCATTATCAAAATTTTCTACCAAGTCATTGATAATTTTTTTAGATGATAATAGACCTTCGCGAGGATAAGCACTATTTAGCTGATCATCCAGGCTTAGTGCCCGTGACCACTGCACAGGTTTGATTTCTGATCATGAGCTACTTTTTGTTCTCTTAATGATTTTGATGCATAACTTTCGAAGGGTGGCTTACTGTGATCAGGGAGAGGAGCTTCGTAAACAGATTGGTGCTGCATATTATGTTGAATGCAGCTCTAAAACTCAACAGGTACTGATAACCTAACATATAATTGTTTATCTTTTTGCTGCAACTTAGAGATACACATCTAGGTTCTCCCATCAACTTCAAGAGATACATTTTTTCAATTCTTTAAATCTGTGTGTATGTCTTGTTTTTCGTATTTGGATATTTTTCTGGACAAGACAACTTTGCCAGAGCCCTGTATTCAACACAGGTAACTAACTTTATACGTGCAAAATGTTTCTTTGGTATCAAAGTATCAGACACCTTTAATCTGTATGAAAGAGACTCCCATTGTAATGAATTCATAAGACTGATTTCGAAAAAGGTATTCATGTTACCAAGCAGTATTCACTGCAGCAGGAGAAATGTTAAGGATTCCTCAAAACCTTACTTAAACATTTCACAGCAACACACAATGTTTTGGTTATAATGCCAACTTTGTTAAAACTCCAAGGATAATTCAAATGTCGATTATGGGAGTTTTCTTTTCTGTATTTTTTTTGAAAATTTTGAAATTATAGTATTTGATTTTCAAAGGACAACTCTCCCCATTCTGTTTCACCCTACTGGCTATTCTTTCTGAAGATGATTTTTATTATTTTGCCTGATTTTACTAAGATTTTCCTGCGTGTCAAGTTCAAGGGATCGTAACTTTTGTATGCGATTGCAGAATGTGAAAGCGGTCTTTGATGCTGCAATCAAGGTAGTCATCAAGCCACCACAAAAGCAAAAGGAGAAGAAAAAGCGACGCCGAGGATGTCTAGTGTAAGTAACTTTATCTTTTATGATTCTCAGGCCTGCTTGATTTCAACTGTTTACATGTCTTTTTCTTGGTAATATGTCGGCCCAACTCACGAAGAAAGATATTCCGAGTTTGTACTTGACTGATCGCAGGCTCATATTTTCATATCCCTGCATCTTTATCAGCATGTTGTAAATATGCCCTTTGTTTGGAAAACTTTGCTTTCATTTATATTATTTGAAAATAATTACATAAAAGTAATTCAAATATTATGACACAGTATATAAAAACAATAATATATAATGAAAATAGATAGAAAGAGCTGGCTTGTGGAGATTCCTGGAAATTTTTTATGCCCCCACGTGCGGGTTCAAACAGTTGATAACATCTACAAAATAAAATCCAAGTGTCACACTTTGTGCTAGAAGAGTGGAACAGCCCACTATGGGTTGCCCAAACACAATAAACTAATAGATATGTTGAGAATATATTACAACATAAACATGAGTGCTCTTTCCTCATGTGTTTATATTTACAGAAATGCTTTTGCTACACTATTATCTCTTTCTATCTTAAACTTAAAATCATTTATTTTTATAGTTTATTCCCTTTTATGATTCTTTATGAAAGTTTCTTCCCATGCTTGTCTACAATTTGATTTCCTTTGTGTTTTAACTAGTAAACATCCACGTTGCAACAGGGACAATTAAAATAATTTTTAATTCTACATATTTTATAGGGCATAATTCCTATAAAATTTTAACATAATATTCTAGACAACCAAAAAAAAAAACTATTTCCAGTGAAATAGCAGTTTCCACTCAGTAGTTAAATGTACCAAAATAGGTAGTAAAATTAGATAAAGAATACAGAGGGTGTGTACAACTGTACTTATATATTTGGGTGTATAAGAGAGTTGTAGATGTTATAGTGATTTGATATTTTTTATATCATGATGACAGTTTCAAAACCTGCTGAGATACTTTTTAAAGGTGGAAAGTCACAAAGTAAGTTAGGTGTTCTATTTAGAGTTTGCTACTACTCTGGTTTGAAGGAATTGCAACATTGGGCCAATCTGCTGGACTATAATAGTTCATTTTATTTATATATACATATATATATAATTTACTTCATTTTGTCTATTTAGGGTGTATGGTTAAAATATTGAATTCATTTCAAAGTTTATGCATCCTTAAATATGATAATATGCACGAATCTGAGAAATCTTTCTCCCCATCCCTCTTTATTCATGTCATATCTATTGACTCATGGCTTCACTTGAACTGTAGAAATGTCCTTTGTGGGAGGAACCTTGCATGTCTCAAGTAAAATGTCTGCCTATATAGTATACAGTTCCCTCTTTGGCCAGATACACTAACATCATCAAGCTCCGATGCTCGTCCCAGTCACACACTGTCAGTTTTCACTTCCGTATGCTTTCATTTTCTATTTTTATGGCTATCATTGTAAAAAAGTGGATGGCATCTAGTTTCTAGTCTGTCTGTTTTTATTTTGTTGTGCTTATATGTAAAAGCTTTAAACTACATGGCTTGAAGAAAAGGGCAGTCAAGAGCTTGTTAGAAAGTAACAAGAGCAGAATGTTAATTAGTTTTGATTTTTCATTAGCACAAGGATTATCATAATTTTGCTATATTCTGATTGGCAATCAAATGCAAAGAAAGCCCCCGTATCCTGTAAAATGAATACAAATGATGGGAGTGCCAATGCTGTGAAGCGTGAGAGCGTGCTAAAAATAAAATGCTGCTGAAATATTAGAGCATGCATCTCGAGAGCAGCATTAATAAACTCCCCTCGTACTTATTTTCACTTTTCGTACAGAAAACATGCCAGACTTCTATACGTAGTAGGAGTATTAATTAGTACTATTGTATATGTTTCTATAGAAACCCATAAAAAGAAAGAAAGAGGTAGGTAGGTAGGTCTGGATTTTGGTGGTCGCATGAATTTGTTAGTTCACTTAATAGTTAATTATTGCCTTAATCTCGGAGTTTATTAGTACTATACTAGTTACCCAAGCCTGCTATGTAGTATTGTGTATACTTGACTTGATTATTGCCTTGACTAGAGTTTATATAAGTTATTGAGTCCATGTATGTATTGTGCAATGATTGGCTTGCCACAATTAGAGATATATATTCTTTATTCTCAAATATAGCCTTAATAATAGCTAGAAATTCTTACTATTAAATGGGATAGTAAAAAAATAAAGACAAATTAAGAACCATATTACTTTATAGTCTTAAATAAAATTTTAAAACGAACTAAAAAGAAAATTGTATAAAATTGGACAAAATTATAAAGTATATCAAATGCAACAAAAAAATCACATAGCAAGATATATCATTTTCCTAAGCTAAGCAAACTGATAATCAGACTTTGACAGCCAACAAAATGAAAATGAAAGACTGGACCATCTGATGGATATTGCTTGAGGTCCGCTTTTATTAATACGCATATGGACCCGCGTGTTATATAGTAAATATCACAAATAAAGAAAGGTTCATCAATTATCATAAAAAAGCAAAAACGAATAGAAGCCATCCTTGCAAATCAATACAACTCGTTCTCTTAATCTTTATCAACACAAAGTCAATGACAAACAAAAACATTTGTCTTAACCTTCTTGGCTCCCCCCCTTCTTTCCCACCAAAAAAAAAACCCCTTTAATTTCACAGGCTGCAAATATTGCTTAACAATTGGTATGGCTTACACATACTCGCTTATACATCCCCAAAACCAAAGATGAACAAGGCATCATGACTAGCTACCAAAAAGACTGATCTGAACCTAGTAGTAACTCAAAGCTAATCATAATGAATTTATCATCCTTTTCATTTCAGCAGACCTCCTTGGATCTGGGTCTTCAATTGCTCTCTCAGTTAGTACTTGCTTGATTCGACACATCGACTTCCTTACCTGCAAGTAAGTTGAAGATCATAACCAACATCACACCATTAGCAACAACTAGCCATGAAGATGGAGGAGGAAATTTGAAACATGTACAATCTAACGATATACAGAACTCATCCAAAGAATGTGAAATTGCAGCAGAAACCTGAAATTTCACAGCTACAGAAAGGGAAAACTATAAAATAGTTTGCCCAAGGACAAAAAAAGAAATAAAGACGATTCAAAGGGAACTTGGAGAATGCAAGAGATTCCTGTGCATATGACAATCCATTAACAAAGAAGATCAGATCATCTGAGATTAGACTAGGCTAAAGAGATTCTGAGAAAAAGAGAGAAAAAAGGGTTTGATGGACTGAAGTTCTCACTTAATTCTCTCAAAAAGAAAAAAAGATTTCTCCCAAGTCCTAATTGTCTCAGCAACAGAATTTGCTAATTCTGGTGAATTTGAAGCAATCCTAACAAAATCAGCAAAGGACAAAACAGCAAGCAAAATGATACGGTTGCCCTTGTGTATATATTACTTCCTACAATGCACTCTTAGAGTCTTATCACTGTAGTGCAGGAATCAACAAGCTTTTACCAACATTGAAAGCTTAACTTCTACGACTCAAATTTTTAGAAGCATATCTCGTTATTCATGATTCTGGTAAGATTTATGAATTTGCTTGTTTTATTGATTAACTTGAGCTCCATGACACGCTAGTAAAATCAGAGCTTAACATGGTATGGCGACTAGAAATCCTTATATTTCTTGTTCAAGAATATCAGAAGTACATATATACAGCAAGAAAGACCAGACCATAAGCAAAAGTGACTTCCCAATGCAGTGGGTTGCAAGGAAACAGCTATCTGTTCAACACATAATACCCACTAGATAAACATTAAGGGTTTAAGAGCAACAGACGTTAGACACTTCACAGAACAATTACCAACAAAACTAAGCTATACCTTGGGGACACGCTCTGGATTAGGAAACCGTAGATTTTGTGCATGAAGCATCTGGCGTTGAGTCATCAACATGTTCTTTTCCTTCAGCAGAACATACCATAACTTGTGAAGATCATCCCAAGACTTGAGACGTAGTTCAGTAGCCTTCCAGCTCCGACCTGAATCAGAAACTTCTAGGTAATTTGACTGTTCTGTAAAAATATGGTTTTGGAAAGTAGCTCCATACAACAGATCCATAATAAAATCAAACACATTTCCCATGTGATAAAAAAAATCAAGTGTTTTGGATTCGAATCAAATTGAAAAGGAATTCAAGTGCTTTAAGGTATACAAAATTGTTAGCAGTGGAGTACAATAATAAACTACTGAATTTGTTGTTACCTTTGGGGTGAAGGACAAGAACGTAACAACTCACAAAATAATGAATCTCGTGGAAATGATAACTGCAGCTGATAACCGTTAAGCCTTAAGCAAATAGATCAGAAGCAGTACCAAAAACATGTTTAAAAAATAGTCATTAAGCATAGAACTTTTCATACCCTTCGAACAACAAACATGACCCAAGTTAGATGGTAATGCTTGCCTTTTGAAGTTTGATGAGAGATATTTTAAAGTTACATAGAACCTTGAAACACTCACCCACCTATGGTTATGCGTGCTCTATTTCATGAACAAACGGACAACATACAGATAAAAGAAGTTATATGTTTGTTTGTACTCTGAAATTTTGATTTTTTTTTCTTCCAAAAGGTAAATTTGGCAGGCGACCTAGAAGTTATTCCGTAAGGCCTCTACCATTGTCCCAGCTTATGTTGCAGGTACACCATCAAAGGTGTGGATCTATGTAAACCTGTTCTCCAAATATATAAAAGCCTAATTATCCAGTAAATAATTTGAGCAGACAAAAAAAGGAAGGGAAAATGGGTACCCTAAATTATGCCTCTTCATGCTACAAAAATTTTCAACAGTCCTATCCAAAATATAGTTTTTGTGAATAATGAATGACTCCACTCTTCTACATTCGACAAAGATGGGTTTTTAAATAAATATTGTATGTGAAAGAAATTATTATTTCACATCTGGTTTTGAATGAACCCTCAGGGGTTGTCAAATTATGATAAATTATAAACAGTATGTTCCTTCTACTTTAGCTCTCAGGTTCTAAAATCATAAGTGAAATGCATCCGTTTCTATGAGCGGACGATTGATTATAAAGATAAACATTTTTTTTTTTTGAGGGGGGGGGTCGGGTCATGACACAACTTCTTTTCTTGTATGATATCCATTTTTGATTGGATCACGACAGTAGTTTCATTATAATATTGGATAATGTCTCAGATATTAAGCAACAGAACAACAATGAAATTCATATTCAAGAAAATGGGAACCCAAAGACAATAAGAGGTAATATAATCTACCATATACAACAGGCTTGTCCTCATCCTGGCTTCTATCAGCCTCAAAAAACTCTTCGAGTGGGTTATGCCCCATCCTAGCTGTAGAAGCAGCTGCTGTGGCAGCAGAACTTTCAGATTTGACGGCAGCGGCATAGAGTGTCCTCCCAAATGCTCTTGTCAAAAACATGATACTCACCAGATAACTGCACAACAAAATGAAAAAAGAAGCAAAACACGAAAAAGAACAGAATGAATTGATATCAGAAAAAATTAGTCAAGATAAGTGAATATACTAATAAGCTTCTGCACAAAAAAAAATTTAAAATTTGGGACATATGCAATGAGGTTTTTCAATTCTAACTCATCCAAGGATATATGCAAATGCATTTCTATCTGCTTATGTAGAACTATAGGAGGTTTTTAGGCAATACAATGAACCCTAATGAGTTTTTCCTTCAATAAATTGGTGGGAGAATAACCAAATAAAACTACTGAAGCACGGAAATCCGATACCAGTAAACACCCAAATACATTAAGCGCCGAAACTAGAAGAAGAACAATACACAGAGGGTTATATGAACACACCTATACAAACATACATATAAATAAATATATATATATATACAGTGATTTTTATAGATGATTAATCAAAACAACGAGAGGGAAGAAACCTGAAATCGAAGGGTATTCTGTTGGCAAATTAAATTATGTTCGTTCTAAGTCTGAAGATGAGAGAGAGACATGACCAACTCAGGCCCAACACCTCGAACCTGTAGGCGACTCGAAGATTAGGCCGAGCCCATATAAAATAAATGGTTACGGATTGAGCTCGGGCCTCGGTAATACAATTTTATCAACGCCTGTTCGGTTAGCATTATTTTTTTTCTTATTTTTATTGTTATTATTCTAATAATTTTTTTAATCTTGTAGGTTGTAGCTGTTAAATTAGAGTACGAACATATCAGTGGAAAAGATTGGTGGTTTAAGCTTTGAAGTAGCTACTTAGATGTAATTTTTTATAAACAAATTTAGTTCTAAAATAAAATACAAATGAAAAATAAAAATTTGTACACTTATGTCTCTCAAACTATGACCTCTTTTACACTTGTGACCTTAATATTTACAACCTTACATTACCATACTCCAAGTAGAGTTAAATACCTTAGCCCTATTTTTTTTTAAATTTAGAATTGGGAATTGATATTTTAGTATATATTTTTTATATTTCTACATCGTCCTCACTCACATGAGCATACAATGGATCTCACCTTCATGTGAGAAGGAACCATGTGAAAATATTAAAAATATATGTAGAAATAGTGCTTTCATTTAGAATTTTATCATTTATTTATAGGTAGGGTTTTAGGGTATTTCCTAAAATTTTGAGTTCAAAAATCATTCCTAAGTTTTAGTGTTGAGAGAGGATTTTGTGTTATTTATTATGAATAGGAAAATTGTTGGTTTATAATTTTAATGATAACAAATATTATTGGATGTGTGTTATTTAATGGACTTATGTTTTTAATTGTTTGGGCTGTTTTAAATATGCTTAATATGATTGTATTAGTCCAATTTGACATTATAGTTCATTTGATACTATCTTTTTAATTTGGGGTTGCTCAATAGATTTGTTTTATTATAATGAGTAATATTATTTGAAAAGGAGTCTTTTAAGGAACTGTTTTGATATGTAAGTCTGAACTGTTATTGATATTAGATAAAACTCTATCAGGAATGTTATTCGTTCCATCGCGTTAGAAAGCTTTTGAACAAGGAGTTCTTTTTATTGTATTAATTGAATATTAAAATTATTAAAAAGAGTCTCCAATACCGGTTGATCTTGGCCGTGGATTAAGCCATTAGAGGTTAAGGACAGAACCACTTAAAAATCTCGGTGTCATTTACTATTCTGCTTTTTCTATTTTCTGGATATTTTGTTTTACATAAGTTTAAAGATATACTAATCCAAATACTAAAGCAGACATGCATAAATGTCTGATAGTAATTGACGAAGAAAATAAACTAAAGCAGACAGTAAGATTTAAACCTGTTGCATAAAAATTAAAAATATTTTATGGTTAATCACTTTTAGCTTAAACACATATTCACACCCCCTCTAGGTGTGTTTATTTACAAAAATATAAAAATGATATATGTCGATAAATATTTGACAAAATTAAATTGCAACAAACGTAAAAGTGTATGCGATAATATATAATAAATTAAAACGAGACTCTAATTTCTACCTATCATAATTCCGTTCAAATATTTCATACTGTATAACAAGACTTTTGTGGATATATAATAATTTTAGGGTTGAAGGGTCACTCCTATAATTTAGAGTTGAACGGCGATTTTGTCTAATTTATTATGTATACAGATATAGATGATAGATCTTCTTATAAAATAAGATTTACATAAATACACATTCACAAATTATTTATGTATTTATATTTATTTGTATACATAATGTGTTTTTATATTAAATCATAACAAAAATTATAATACTTTATTGTTAAACATAGCAGAATTCATTCATTTACTTTCTCTTTAACAACGAGCTACTTTAATATATCTAGTCAACTTACTTAAAATCTTTCAATTTTATAAAAAAAGTCTCATTTATAACTTTTATAATTTATAAAATTAAAATTAATATAAACTTATTTAATTTTAATTAAAGTACTGTTAATAATGTAAAACTACGTAGTATATGTTGGTTATATTAACCTTTGGTTCATTTTACTTTATCACAAATAAGTAGTCGATGTGCATGAACGTAGCATAATTTTTGAGAAGTAAAGGATTATATTACAATTTGTCCCAAAAAATTATATTTGCGTTGAAATAATTATTTCCCTAACAAAAATAATGTAAAAACTAAAGAGTTTATTTTGGATTGCACATGGGTATATACGTCATTTTGGAATTCGGTCAGTATAAATTAAATTTAATGGTAAATTTACTTCATACTCAATACAATACTGACACACAAATAAAAAAATAATCTCTTCATCTGCATATTAACACTGTATTAAATATAAAATCACTTATAATAAAATTCAGACTAATCACTTCCGTTATTTTATAAGCATATACTAATCCATTGTGCTACCACCTGACCTGACATTTTCTGATGCAGTTCCTATATTTTTTTTAAAATTTTATGAAGAAAATTGCATTTATTTCATTTAGATGGGAGTATAGTAATGATTTGATTGTGACACAATCTTTTAATATTAAAAATATACTTTAATAATATTAAAGATATAGGAGTATATCTTTGGACATATATATATATATATATATATATATATTTATAAATATTATGTGTCTACTAGAGATACCTAGTGGGTCTCTGAGTTATATACTAGTATCATTGTTTTATTTAAACCTCTTAATAAAATTTAATTATATAAATATAAAGAGTATGAATAATGTAAGAGATTTCAATTTTTTATCTCAAAATGTGACGTAAATATTATCATTATATTAATTGGCTAAATTTTATGTAATTAAATATGTCATAAAATAATATTAAAATATTTAATATTATGTCAATTGAGACAAACAAAATTAAAACTTAACATTATTCAAAAAATATACAAAAATAAATTTTAATTTAATTTCAAGGTTGAACATGATTACTATAACCTTGTTGAAGAAATTAATTTTTAACGATTTAGATTTATATAAATAATATAAAAATTTATTTTATCTTACATAATTTATTACGGATGCTAGTATATACTCCTTGTGTCCCATGATAAAAATATTTATTATTCTCTTCGTCTCAGGATAAAAGTCTTTATTACTATTTTAGGTAATCTCAAGTTAAATGTCTACTTACCTTAAATGATCTATTTTTTATAATAATTTGCCTATAATGCTCTTATTATGAATTGTTATATTTATATTCTCTATGCATATTTATGAAGCATCACTAGTAATTTGCAAAAAACTATGCAATTAGATGAGAATTTAAATATGGACAATTTTGTCATTTTATTTTATTTCTTAATATGCGCAAAAAGTTAATCAGGACTTTTATCCCGGGAGGGAGGGGTATTATTTTTGGTATTATCAAGTTAAATGTATACTTACTTAAATAATTTATTTTTAATAATAATTTGCCTATAATACCTTTAGTATTAAATGTGACGCCCCCAAAATTAGGTATACATCACCCATCTTGGGTAGTCAGATACATGGTACATAATTTAAATACAACTTACTAATATAACTGTAGTATGCAATCTGACATAAACCGTGAGTTTGAATACAAATATTGTCTACTAGATATTATACAAACTCAAAAGGAGTCCTCATTACAATTATTATCACACTATTTCACGTAATAAATGAGGGACTACTAATGCTATCCTCTGGACCATTACTCCGCTCCCCGACTCGTCCAAAATTTATGTTCTCATTTCACAGAAGAAACGGTGAAAGAAAGGGTGAGCTCAACTAGCCCAATGAAATATTATGACTAAGATAATGCGAGAATAAATTATCAATAGCCTTCAACATGTTAAACCGATAAAATATAATAAACATCAAGTTTAACTGCAATGAACAAGCAATCCATTAAAAGAGTCAAATAGAAAATAAAATCTACTATCTTTTATGATTTAAAAGGTTTTTCATCAACATTAAAATTTGAGACTCAAACTTTAATAAATAATCCACATCATCGAATCACCCCCGCACTACTGACCAAGGATATTCTTTAGTATCACGATCACAATTATTCATGCACTACGGGCCAAGAATAGTTGTGTATTCATTAATGGTCATGATCATGCCAACAATTTGTCCATCAATGCACTACTACCACTCGAGGATTTTTACCACATCATTTGTAATATTACGGTCATGATTACAATCAATAATCCTCGTCATAATCATACCAAGTCCATCCATGCTCTACAGCCACGTATGACTTTAAAAAAAAATATAAACATGAGGATGATGACAATGATATAAGAATTCAATAAAACAAGTTCAAGAATTATTTTATCCATGAATTATTAACGTCCAAATTGTCAACATGATCTTCGTTTTGTAGAGTAAAATTCAAGAATGATCGGAAGAATATTTCCATGAAAAGATCTTTGGATGAAACGCAAAATATCAAGGATATTCTACTAATTTCATGGAGTATAAAGTCAAAGTTTTAACTAATTTGGGTATAATAAAGAATGGAATAACAAAAGAAATCACCACGACATGCGATGCTTATGCGCCAGACAATGAGGTTATTCCAACGAATAATAATAATAATGAACCAGGTCGGTGAAATTCACGCCGACAGATGTTCCAAATGAATAATAAAGATGGAACCGGATCCGGTGTAAAACACGACGAATAGGATATTCCAATGAGAATGATAAAGAAAAACCAGTCCGGTGTAAAACACCAACGAATGATATGTTCCAGCGGAATAATAAAAAGCGGAACCCGGTCCTAGTAAAACACATGAGCGAGGATGTTCCAATGAATAATAGAAGAATATCACCAAGTATAGGGTTAACCATTACATTATCACAAAGTTATTCCAGCGGAATAATAAGCAATGGAATAACATAAGGATTTCACCAAGTATAGGGTATGCGGCGTATCTGAGTTATGTATAGGGTATGCCACTTTTACGGAGTTATTCCAATGAATAATAATGAATGGAATAATGAAGTTCTCTTCGTGAATAAGAAAGAATAACACCCACTACGGGAAAATTAGGTATACGCCACCCATCTTGGGTCGCCACATACATGGTACATAAATTCAAATACAACTTACTAATATAACTGCTGTACAATAATACGATATAAACTCGTGAGTTTGAATACAAATATTGTCTACTAGATATTATACAAACTCAAAAGGAGTCCTCATTACAACTATTATCACACTATTTCACGTAATAGTGAGGACTACTAATGCTATCATCCCGACCATTACTCCGCTCCCCGACTCGTCCCAAATATGTTTCTCATTTCCTCAAGAGAATAAAGGAAAGAAAGGGTGAGCTCAACTAGCCCAAAGAAGAAATATTATGACTAAGATAATGCGTAATAAATTATCATTAGCCTTCAACAAAGTTTAAACCGATAAAATACAATAGACAACCAGCTTAATCATAGCTTAATACGTAATCCATTAAAAGAGTCAAGTAGAAAATAAAGTCTACTATCTTTTAGGTTTTAAAAGGTTTTCATAAATTTTATCATTAAGACTCAGCTTTAAAGAATAAACCACAATATCTAATCATCCCCGTATCTACTGGCCAAGGATTTTCATCAAATTATCAATGGTCATGACTATACCGAATCACCCCCGTCATAATCATACCAAAACTATCCATCACCGCATTACAGTGCCACCGAGGACTTTTATCACATCATTTATAACAAGCCATGATTATACCGAATGATCCTCGGTCATAATCATACTAAGTTCATCTATGCACGTAAGCCAAAGATAACATAATATATCATGAGGATGATGACAATGACATAATAATTCAATAAAACAAGTTCAAGAATTATTTTATCCAGAATTAATAACGCCCAAATTGTCAACAAGATACTCGCTTTTGTAGAGTAAAATTCAAGAATGATCGTAAGAATATTTCCATGAAAAGATATCGATGAAACGCAAATATCAAGGATATTCTACTAATTTCATGGAGTATAAGTCAAAGTTTTAACCAACCGGGTATAATAAAGAATGGAATAACAAAAGAAATCACCACGCATGCAGATTTGAGATGATGTAAAAGTTATTCCAATGTATAATAATAACGGAACCAAAGTCGTGAAATTCACACCGACAGATGTTCCAAATGTAATAATAAAGATGGAACTGCATCCTAAAAAACACATGATAGATATTCCAACAGAATAATAAAGATTTAAACCAGTCCTGTAAAACACACGCATGTGATGTTCCAACAGTAATAATAAAGATTTTAACCAGTCCTGCAAAAAACACATGCATGTGATGTTCCAATGTAATAATAATAAAGATTTTAACCAGTCCTGTAAAACACACGCATGTGATGTTCCAAATGTATATAAAAGAATGTCACCAAGTATAGGGTAAACCACGAGATACAAAAGTTATTCCAATGTAATAATAAGCAATGGAATAACAACAGCTTCTTTCATGAATAAGAAAGAATAACACCCCTTACGGGTACAACAAATAATATTCCCTACCTTAGAAGAACCGAATATCGGGCAAGGTGAAGTAGCGTAATACTTTTCTTCTTTCTCTATAGTTTCTCTCTCTAGAGTTTCAAAGAATTCGTGAAAAATAATGAAGCACTAGGCCTCTATTTATAGAAGATTTCTAGCTTAGCACCGCCATGTGAAAAGGCAAGTGGCTCGACGAATCGGTGATGTGAAAAGAAAAGTGGTTCGACGACCAGAATGTGAAAACGACAAGTGGTTCGACGCATCAGAATGTGAAACGACAAGTGGTTCGACGCCTCAAATGGTAAAGGTAATTAATTATTATTCACAAAGGTAATTACTATTCACAAAGGTAATTACTATCGACGGGTAATTACTATTCACGAAAGGTAATTACTATCGACGAAGGTAATTACTATCGACGAAGATAATTACTATTCACAAAGGTAATTACTATCGACGAAGGTAATTACTATCGACGAAGAGACTCTTAGATGATGACATATGGGCCCCCATAAAATAATCAAACTTACCACAAATGTCTCATAATGCACTTTTATATACATCAAGGATCGAATAAATATTACCACAAATCATTTTATTTTTAATCAACACATATTTAATCTTTCAACAATTATTAATCATTTATAACTTGTCGCCTCAATTATTGATTTAATACTATAACATATTATACGTATGATACCGTGATAATAATTGAATCAATAATATAAGAGATATGATGCAAAAATTATCAGAAAGTAATAATCGAGCATAAATGAAAGTGACTTCTCACGTAAAGATCAATAATCAATATCGTGCTACTATATACAACTACGCCAGACATCGCATTTTTACTACCGGTAGTTCAACAGCTTTAACGGTAATACCTCCGCCGTTATTTTTATAGAAAGATAATTTTGTCGCTTTTCTAACTACGATAATACTTCCGCTAGGGGTCCACTAATGATCGAGCCATTGCATTTAATATTCCCCGACAAAAAGAATATTCCCCACCAAACTAATATTTTATAACAACTCGCATACTTTGCAAAATTTATAAATACTACCCACAACTATAATATTATCTTAAATTCACACCATAATATTAAAAAAATTATTTCGACAAAATTTAAATCTTTATCGATAAAATCTGGGTCTCACAATCTCCCTCCTTATGGAATTTCGCCCAAAATTAGGGTACGACTGTATGATAAAGAGGTGAGGATACCTTGAATACCTTTATCGTTAAAAATATTAAATTCATCTTCGCAATCCTACCAAAGATATTCATTAACAATTCATCTTTGCACTACAGCCAAAGATATATAACTCAGAAACCAATAATACCGAGACTCACCAATAAGATCACAACCACGAATTATCCATGCACCATCGCCAAGGATATTCGTGTTTTTCAATTACTACCATGATTATACCGAATAATCCTCGGTCATAATCATACCAAGTCTATCAATGCACTACTACCAAAGACGACTTTTACCACATCCATGAATTAATATTTCATCACGAGACTCACCAATAATTAATCCACATCATCGAATCATCCCCGCACTACGTGCCAAGGATATTCTTTAGTATCACGACCACAATTATCCATGCACTACGTACAAAGATAATCGTAGTATTCATTAGTATCACACCACAATTATCCATGCACCACGTACAAAGATAATCGCGTATTCATTAAGATCACGTAATTATTATCCATGCACTACGTACCAAAGATAATCGTAGTATTCATTAAGATAATCGTAGTATTCACCACCAAAATTATCCATGACTACTACCAAAGATAATCGTGGTATTCATTAAGATCACGACCACAAATTATCCATGCACTACTACCAAAGATAATCGTAGCTTTCAATTACTATGATTATACCGAATAAAATCCCTCATTCATAATCATACCAAGTCCATCTATGCACTACAAAAGCCACGTATTTACTTTCAACATAATATAAACATACGAGGATAATGATATAAAGAATCAATCAAATGAGATAAAGGATAAATATTAAACATTTATAATATAATTTATCCAGATTCAAGAATATCCCCATGTTATCAATCACTTAATAATCTTATAATCTAATATCATTATAACAATATTTTAATCACTTTTAAATTTATAAACAATTTATCTCAATTGTTTACGCTTTACCATATAATGCATTTAATCATTCAAAATGCCATACTCATAAGATATCATCACCAATTATTAAATCCTCAAAATATGCATATACTCTATATAGGATTCTCTAGCCATAAAATCCTATTTTCAACTTTGTTACTTCACATAACATATTTAACTCATATGTTCAGAATTAAACTATTTTCATGAAAAATACCAAATCAGTCCCAAAAATATTTCTTTTCTGGGATTTAGCATAATATAGTCCCATAATGAAAATATATTTTTCTCGGAATTTTAAAATTTATTTACTATTTTTCAAAAATCAATTTCTAATTAATTCCTTAAGAAATTAGCTACCTCAAGTTTAACTCCAAAATTCCCAAATCTTGACAGGACCTTACCCATGTTAACGTGAGCTTCCAGCTTTAAATTTCATGGTCATCTGAGTTATAGAACTCCTAAGTATAGCATTTTTCATTTGAAAAACCTAAATATTGAAATAGTCATAACTTGCTCATTTTTAAGTCGAATGAGCTCATTTTTGGACAGGAGGTACTTTATACCATATACCTTCATGTCCCAAAAGGCCAGAATTTTTCTCATAATTTAAGTGGCCGAAACAGCCCTCTAAAATCATGGCAAAGCAGCTTTTTTCTGCTTTTTTTTTTGCAGCTTTGCCCTCCTTTTGCTAAAATCAGTCCACACAAAAATCTACAACACCTTTTCCAGTAATTCCACTTGGATTAGTTAGGTAACTCATAGATCTAACTCTAGGACTTGACCACACTCAAAAATTCAAAATATAATAGAGATATGGTCAATTGAATTTCATGTTACGC
The DNA here is from genome assembly GCA_020205615.1 of Panax quinquefolius. NCBI lineage: Eukaryota > Viridiplantae > Streptophyta > Magnoliopsida > Apiales > Araliaceae > Panax > Panax quinquefolius. Next base: position 10,508,246 of record CM035169.1, read on the forward strand.
TTTTTCACCAAAATCTGATTTTCAACTCTTTGTGATTTCTAAGAAACTTTCATGTTTCACACATACCAACCAACATAACTCATCATAAAACTTACTAATACTTCATATACCCATGATTTTCATCAGTTCTATACTTTTATTATGACTTTCATCATAATCCACGTAAATGCATCCTTTTAGTCAAGAAATATTCGAGGGTTTAAGAAATGGGTTTCAGACCGGGGTCAATATAAAATTCGATTTCACGCCTAAGTAGGCTAAGAAGTCTTCAAGAATACACCAGAAATTTATTAATAATAGAAATATCATTCAAAACTGTGACTCTCATCCAAGACTTGGATAAGACGTCACATTAATACCAACTCGCGACTTCTATCCCTTAACCCGGATAAAGACCTCACAATGATACCTATCAACTTGCCATCTTCAAATACGACGTCGCCACGTAAAGTCCGCTTTTGCATCCATTCCACACAAGGAAGTCAACAACGAAAGGATCGGGATCTTTACTTATGGCTTGATATAACAAAGATTAACTTTAGGTTTGGTTACTTTGAATTTGATAACAAAGTTGGTTAGAAATATGAAAGCTAACAACCTTACAAAAAGAATAATGAGTAGTTAATCAATCATTTTCAAAATTACCTCAAAGGCAAGTATTTTCAAAGAGATAAGATCGTGAAAGTGTTTATTTGAAACAACAAGATTAATAAATGTTGGAGGTAACGGGTTTCTCCCAACGGTTTCAATAGATAAATCAAAGTCTAATTTTTCCTGAGTCAAATTTAAACATCGAACACAACTAGGTAGAATAAAAGAGTGGGTAGAACTTGTATTGAATAAAGTATAGACTTCGTAATAATTTATAATTAATTTACCCGTAATAACTTCGCTCGGTTTCGCTGACAAACGCCTCGCTTAAATTACCGAAGTTCGACTTTTACTATAGGGTACATTCCACCCTTAAGTGCTTCTTCACATTCCCCGATCCATGATTTGAATCATTATTCTCCGATCCATATCGAATTCGGTCGACCGCTATGCATGTGGTAATTCCAATTCGATGTCGGGTTCTCCCAATCACATTCCAAAAAGCAAAGTCCATTTCATCTATTTCGCTTTATCGATCTGGACGCCTTTTTCTACATTATCAACGCTACAGTGCAGCTTTTACCCATGCATCGCCTATTCTCCTTCGCTCATTGTTTCTTCTTTCAAATGATCTTTTGATTTTTAAATTCTCGATTCCAACTTTAATATCTTACACCCTCGCCAAAGCGTGATTTTGTTCGAGCATCACATATCGGGTAACCCAATTTTGAATTGTCAGATCCCTTTGTTCCACGACCGCTTGCCGCTCTTCAACCTCGTTTCTTCTAGCTCACGAACACGATTTTGTAATTCTAAGTTTTGATCATAAACTTCTTCTAACCAATTCTCCTCGTGTTCCTCTTCTTCCTCTTCTTCCTCACTTCTCACTCTCACCGCTACCTCAAGAACTAGCTCTAAAGCAACAATTAGTTCTTCATTCACTACGTGGATATCTCTAATTTGTTCCTCGTCTCGACAATCGCATTAACCTCGATTAGTGATCAAGGTGTCACAACTACTACATTCACTCCATCAGAATATTTTCACCGCCATTTCCAAACACCGCCACAACACAAGGGGTTAATTAATATATCAAATATTATCCCTATACTCGACCGACCAATTAAATAACAAATAAACTCGTAGATCATACTAGCGAAGGAATTCCCCTGCCTCCCTCCTAGTTCTTATCTCAAGATCTTAGCTGTGGATCATATCCCTAAGCTCGATACCAACCGCGACGCCTCTAAAATTAGGTATACGCCACCCATCTCGGGTCGCCACATACATGGTACATAAATTCAAATACAACTTACTAATATAACTGCTGTGGTATAATACGACATAAACCGTGAGTTTGAATACAAATATTGTCTACTAGATATTATACAAACTCAAAAGGAGTCCTCATTACAACTATTATCACACTATTTCACGTAATAGTGAGGACTACTAATGCTATCATCCGGACCATTACTCCGCTCCCCGACTCGTCTCAAATTTATGTTCTCATTTCCTCAAGAGAATAAAGGAAAGAAAGGGTGAGCTCAACTAGCCCAAGAAGAAATATTACGACTAAGATAATGCGTAATAAATTATCATTAGCCTTCAACAAAGTTTAAACCGATAAAATACAATAGACAACCAGCTTAATCAAGCAATGAATACGTAATCCATTAAAAGAGTCAAGTAGAAAATAAAGTCTACTATCTTTTAGGTTTTAAAAGGTTTTCATAAATTTTTATCATTAAGACTCAGCTTTAAAGAATAAACCACAATATCTAATCATCCTCGTACTACTGGCCAAGGATTTTCATCAAATTATCAATGGTCATGACTATACCGAATCACCCCCGGTCATAATCATACCAAAACTATCCATCACCGCATTATAAAAGCCACCGAGGACTTTTATCACATCATTTATAACAAGCCATGATTATACCGAATGATCCTCGGTCATAATCATACTAAGTTCATCTATGCACGTAAGCCAAAGATAACATAATATATCATGAGGATGATGACAATGATATAATAATTCAATAAAACAAGTTCAAGAATTATTTTATCCAGAATTAATAACGCCCAAATTGTCAACAAGATACCGCTTTTGTAGAGTAAAATTCAAGAATGATCGTAAGAATATTTCCATGAAAAGATATCGATGAAACGCAAATATCAAGGATATTCTACTAATTTCATGGAGTATAAAGTCAAAGTTTTAACCAACCGGGTATAATAAAGAATGGAATAACAAAAGAAATCACCACGCATGCGGTGATTGTGATGTATAAAAGTTATTCCAATGTAATAATAATAATCTAACCAAAGTCGTGAAATTCACACCGATGTGATGTTCCAATGTAATAATAAAGATGGAACCAGATCCGTGTAAAACACACACGATAGATATATTCCAATGTAATGATAAAGATTTTAACCAGTCCTGTAAAACACATGCATGTGATGTTCCAATGTAATAATAAAGATTTTAACCAGTCCTGTAAAAACACACGCATGTGATGTTCCAACAGTAATAATAATAAAGATTTTAACCAGTCCTGTAAAACACATGCATGTGATGTTCCAATGTATTAATAAAGAATGTCACCAAGTATAGGTAAACCACGATACAAAAGTTATTCCAATGTAATAATAAGCAATGGAATAACAATGCTTTTTTTCATGAATAAGAAAGAATAACACCCCTTTACGGTACAAACAAATAATATTCCCTACCTTAGAAGAACCAATATCGCAAGGTGAAGTAGCGTATACTTTTCTTCTTTCTCTCTATAGTTTCTCTCTAGAGTTTCAAAGAATTCGTGAAAAATAATGAAGCACTAGGCCTCTATTTATAGAAGATTTCTAGCTTAAGACCGCCATGTGAAAAGGCAAGTGGCTCGACGACCGGTGATGTGAAAAGAAAAGTGGTTCGACGCCTCAGAATGTGAAACGATAAGTGGTTCGACGCCAGTAATGTGAAACGATAAGTGGTTCGACGCCCGTGTGTGAAACGACGATGTGTGGTTCGACGCCGGTAAAGGTAATTACTATCGACGAAGGTAATTACTATTCACAAAGGTAATTACTATCGACAAAGGTAATTACTATCGACGAAGATAATTAATTCACAAAGGTAATTACTATCGACGAAGGTAATTACTATTCACAAAGGTAATTACTATCGACGAAGGTAATTACTATCGACGAATTAATTATTATCGACGAAGAGACTTTAGATGATGACATATGGCCCCCCATAAAATAATCAAACTTACCACAAATGTCTCATAATGCACTTTTATATACATCAAGGATCAAATAAATATTACCACAAATCATTTTATTTTTAATCAACACATATTTAATCTTTCAACAATTATTAATCATTTATAACTTGTCGCCTCAATTATTGATTTAATACTATAACATATTATATGTATGATACCGCGACAATAATCAATCAATAATATAAGAGATATGATGCAAAGAATTATCAGAAGCAATAATCGAGCATAAATGAAAGTGACTTCTCACGTAAAGATCAATAATCAATATCGTGCTACTATACAACTACGCCAGACATCGTATTTTTTACTACCGGGTAGTTCAACAATTTTAATCTTTAATAGAAAGATAATTTTGTCGTTTAACACCTTCCGCCCATGATATTTTATAGAAAGATAATTTTGTCGCTTTCTTTACTTAACTACGACAATACTTCCGCTAGGGGTCCACTAATGATCGAGCCAAATATGGGTTTAATATTCCCCAAAAAAAATATTCTATTCCCCGACCTAAACGTAATATTTTATAACAACTCAGCATACTTTGCAAAATTTATAAATACTACCCACAACTATAATATTATCTTAAATTCACACCATAATATTAAAAAATTATTTCGACAAAATTTAAATCTTTATCGATAAAAAATCGTGGGTCTCAAATGTATGACTTAATATCATGATACATTTTGGTACTCCCGTGATGGATCGCAAATGGTGTGTTGTGCGCCTCCATCATGATATTATACTTTAAATCGTGGTCGTTAGGAACATAAAGTCCTGAGTTGACTCAAGTATTCCTTCTTCATCGATTCTTGCTTCCTAAGATAAGCACCCTCTTTGCACTTTCTTCCTCATACGCATCGCCTCCGTGTCCGTAGCTGCGAATTTTAACTTTATCGATTAAAGTCGGTTCTACTCAGATATTCGTTATCATCACATGCGTCCTTGAGTCTTTAACTCTATCTCCATCCTTTGCAAGTCACACAAATGGGCCTTTGTGGTTGACAATAACTTCTGCTTTTTGCATACGATCTTCTACTTCAATGCGTCGCCTACCACGCTCTCTTTCGGGATGGTATTGGATGGTATGATCATAATCTTTCAATAGTTCAAGCCAACGTCGTTGTCGCGTGTTGAGTTCCTTTTGAGTGAAGAAATATTTGAGGCTTTTATGATCCGTAGAAGATCTCTACTTTCTCCCATACAAGTAATGCCTCCAAATTTTAAGTCTGCGAAGACAACAAATGCCAACTCCGGATCATGAGTAAGATAATTCATCTCATATTCTTTGAGTTGTCATGAGGCATAGGCTATAACTTTTCCATGTTACATAAGAACACATCCCAACCCTTTGCTCAAGCATCACCGTAGATAACAAATCCTCCGAGGCCGATGGTATTGTCGAACAGTCTTTTGAAATAAGTCTCTTCTTGAGTTCTTGAAAACTCTTCTCACATTCTTCGCTCCCAACCGAACTTTGTATCTTTTTTGAGTCACCGAGTTAATGGAGTAGCGATTCGAGAAAATCCTTCCACGAATCTCCGATAATAACCACTAAACCGAGAAAGCTACGTCTTTCGGTCATCGATTTAGGTTGTTCCCAACTTTGAATAGCTTCAATCTTTCTTGGGTCAACAGATATTCCATGACTTGATACCACGTGCCCAAGGAATGCTACTTCTTCAAGCCGAATCGCATTTCTTCAACTTGGCATAAAAAGCTTATATTCACGAAGCTTTTGGAGTGTCGACCTCAAGTGTTGCTTCATGATCTTCACGGCTTTTGGAATAAATAAGGATGTCATCAATAAAGATTTCGACCACAAAGTGATCTAAATATTCCTTGAATACTGGGTTCATCATATCCACGAAGGCGGCGGAGCATTAGTCAATCCAAAGGACATGACTAGGAATTCATAATGCCCGCATCTGAAGTTAAAGCGAGTCGCTTTGGAATGTCGGCGGTTCTAATCTTCAATTGGTGATATCCTAACGAAGATCAATCTTTGAAAAGAATTTGGCTCCTTGCAACTGGGTCAAACAAAGTCATCAATACGCGGCAATGGATACCTATTTTTGATGGTGACATGATTCAACTCCCGATAATCAATACAAAGTCGCGATACTCCCATCTTTCTTCTTCACGAATAGAGCAGAGCACCCCGGAGAAGTACTAGGGACGAATAAAGCCAATGTCTAACAATTCCTCGCGTTGGGTCTTTAACTCCCGAAGTTCAATAGAGCCATTCGATATGGGGCTTTGAAATAGGTTTTGTACTGTGTTCAAGGTCGATACAAAATTCAATTTCACGCCTGGGGTAGGCCAAAAGTTCTTCTGGAATACGTCAGAAATTTATTAACAATAGAAATATCATTCAAAACCGGCGTATTTTTGTTTAAATCATGACATGAGCTAAGAAAGCTTGACATCCATTTTTCAATAAACGAATAGCTTTATGGCTTGAAATGACCGTGATTGATTTTAATGGTTTGGTCGTTTGAATTCGCATAATTGGTTGATTAGGAATATGAAAGCTAACAACCTTACGAAAACAATCAATTTTTGTATGATAAGTAGTTAACCAATCAATCCCTAGAATCACGTCAAATGCAAGTATTTTAATGAAATAAGATCGACGGGTAATGTGAGGGTACCGATTTGAACCAAACAAGACTTATAAACGAAGGATGTAATGAAGGTTTCTCCCAACGGAGTTTCCACAGATAAGTCAAAGTCTAATTTCTCCTGAGTCAAATTTAATCGATGAGCGCAAAGTAGGAGAAATAAAAGAATGGGTAGAACCCAGTGATCAAATAAAGTGTAGACTTCATTGTAGTTTATGATAAGCTTACCTGATGACCTCATTCGGGTTCCTTGCTTCCTGGGAGGTCACAACAAACGCCTCCACTTACAGACTACTGGGTTTGACTTTTACGGGGACCTTTGGTGCCTCCATCCTAGTTGAATTTGTCTTGATGAACGATAAAATCGAGCTAAGTGACCTTCTCTTCCACAATTATAACATGCTTTTGACGGCATGACCACAGTTCGGACCGATGTGTCCCTCTTCCGTGCATTTGAAGCATATGATAGGTGGTCTTTCTCCTTCCTTAACAACGCGTGGTCTTTGGTCGACGCGTCTTTCCATCATTGTTGAATCTCTCCGCTTTCTTGAAATGTCCATTCTTATTGTTTTTGGCCTGATTACCACCAAGTGGTTACCATATCCGCCCGCATTGATTCCTCCACGCTTGTTGTCACCGCTTCGATGACTACTCACCGGTATTATAATAACTCACATTTTCTCTTTTTAGTTAAGGCTGACTTCGTTATCGCTACCCCACTAATCGAGCCCTATTTACAACATCCGAATACAAACACAGGTTTATGAGAAATAAGATGTTGACGTATCTCCCACTTCAAACCTCTTAAAAACATTAGTGTTATTCTCTTCATTATCCACCACGAATGGGGACGCAAATAGTGATAACTCCGCAAATTTTGCTTTCAGATATTGCGACACGGTCATATTGTTTTGTTCCAACTTGATAAACTCCACCTCCTTCATGTGGGCGAATACTTTCGGGAAAGTATTTGTCGTTGAAACGACTCCGGAACTTCTCCCAAGATATCTTCAAGATGAGAAGTTGAGTCGTTTCTACCGATTCCCACCAAGAATCTCCTCAGCAAGAACAAAAGGCGGCAAAAGGAACCTTTTTCTCCTCGGAGCATCCCAAGAAATCAAATATCTTGGTAATCTGCTTTATCCATGCTTCCGCCAAAGTGGTTTTGGCTCTCCTTAAACTCCAGATTGGTCCCAAATTTACTTGAATTGTTTAATGCGGTGACCTTGAGAGTTTTCCGTGTTTCCACCTACGCTTTTGGATGAGAGTCGCTTCACTTTCGCTGTTGCATAAATTCATAAAAAGCCTCCGAACATTTGATCATTCATCATTTGGTCGGTGTTGTTGTTTCGTACGAGGATTGTCGCCTTCTACGATGCACATTATCCTCGATTATTAATATGTGGTGAATCAACGATCGCTTTGTGCTCCATTCTTATTCTCAACATTCTCGAGATGTCATTTTCGAGATCATCGCCACAAAACAAAAGGTTAATTGACATATAACAAATTATCTTTATATTCGACCACCAATAAAATAAAGACATAAACTTAGGTAGGTCATACTAGCAAGGTATTCCCGTCTCTCCCTCCTAGTACTTTTTCTCACATCTTAGCCGGGGATCATATCCCTAAGCTCGATACTGTCGTGACGCCCCAAAATTAGGTATACATCACCCATCTTGGGTAGTCGATACATGGTACATAATTTAAATATAACTTACTAATATAAGCGTAGGTATACAATACGACGTAAACGCGTGAGTTTGAATATAAATATTGTTCACTAGATATTATACAAACTCAAAAGGAGTCCTCATTACAATTATTATCACACTATTTCACGTAATAGTGAGGACTACTAATGCTATCCTCCTGCGGACCATTACTCCGCCTCCAGACTGTCTCGCCTATGTTCTCATTTCACGAAGAGAACGGTGAAAAGAAAGGGTGAGCTCAACTAGCCCAAGAAGAAATATTATGACTAAGATAATGCGAAATAAATTATCAATAGCCTTCAACAATGTTAAACCGATAAAATATAATAAACATCAAGTTTAACTGCGCAATGAACAAGCAATCCATTAAAAGAGTCAAGTAAAAAATAAAATCTACTATCTTTTATGATTTAAAAGGTTTTCATCATCATTAAAAGTTCGAGACTCGACTTTAATAAATAATCCACATCATCGAATCACCCCCGCACTACTGGCCAAGGATATTCTTTAGTATCACGACCACAATTATTCATGCCACTACGGGCCGAGAATAGTTGTGTATTCATTAATGGTCATGATCATACCAACAATCGTCCCATCAATGCACTACTGACCAATCGAGGATTTTTACCACATCATTTGTAACATTACGGTCATGATTACAAGAATAATCCTCAGTCATAATCATACCAAGTCCATCCATGCTTCCTACGAAAGCACGGATGACTTTAAAAAAAATATAAACATGGGATGATGACAATGATATAAGAATTCAATAAAACAAGTTCAAGAATTATTTTATCCGGGAATTATTAACGTCCAAATTGTCAACACGATAATCTTGTTTTGTAGAGTAAAATTCAAGAATGATCGTAAGAATATTTCCATGAAAAGATATCTTTGGATGAAACGCAAATATCAAGGATATTCTACTAATTTCATGGAGTATAGAAGTCAAAGTTTTAACTAACCGGGTATAATAAAGAATGGAATAACAAAAGAAATCACCATGCGTGCGGTGATTGCATGACAAAGTTATTCCAACAGAATAATAATAACGGAACCAATGTCGGGGTGAAATTCACAATGACGGATGTTCCAACGAATAATAAAGATGGAACCGATCCGGTGTAAAAACACAGATAGGATATTCCAATGTAATGATAAAGATTTTAACCAGGTCCGTAAAACACACGCAGCAGGATGTTCCAACGAATAATAAAGATTTTAACCAGTCCGGTGTAAAACACACGATGTGATGTTCCAACCGAGAATAATAGAAGAATGTCACCAAGTATAGGGTAAACCATGATACTGTGTTATTCCAATGAGAATAATAAGCAATGGAATAACATAAGGATTTCACCAAGTATAGGGTATGCCAGCGTATCACGAGTTATGTATAGGGTATGCCACTTTTACAAAAGTTATTCCAATGAATAATAATGAATGGAATAATGTAAGTTCTCTTCATGAATAAGAAAGAATAACACCCCTTACGAGTACAACAAATAATATTCCCTACCTTAGAAGAACCGAATATTGGGCAAAGTGAAGTAGCGGAATACTTTTTCTTCTTTCTCTCTATAGTTTCTCTCTGTAGTTTCGGTGAATTAAGTAAGAAAATAATGAAGGAATGAGCTTCATTTATAGGAAAATAGAATGCATAGTAATTAATCCATGAATCGGTCCCGTATTGATTTACTTTAATCGACGATCCATATTTAAAGCAAAATCTTTTAAATAAAATATAATATATTCTATTTATATAAAAACATTTTACTATGCAAACACTATGCAACACTATGCAAAACACAATGCAAAACACTATACAACACTATGCATAATAAAATATAATATATTTTATTTATAAAATAACTTTAATAAAGTATTACATTTTATATAAAAAGATGTTTCATTTTATTAAGTTAATAATACTGAATAAAACAAAAGCGTCATTATCGCTATAATAATTCATATTATTAATCGAAATAATAATGGAATCAAACTGAGTGACTTCTCACATAAGCATCGATAATCAATACCGCGTCTTTATTATGCAACCACATATTCATCGTACTTTTTTACTACCGAGTAGTTCAACAAGATCAACCAGAAAACTTCCGCCGTTATTTCAATAAAATATTTTTGTCGTTTTCTCGATCTGACAATAAATTACATTGTGGGGTCCACCAATGATTGAGTAGTTATGCGAATATTCCTATTTAAACCTAATATTCTCGACCAATCGAATATAATATAACCACTTGCATACTTTGCAAAATTTATAAATATTACCCACAACTATAACATTATATCAAATTATTCCATAATATTTAAAAATAATATTTATAGAAAATTCATCTTTATTTATAAAAGTTTGGGTCTTACATTAAATATCATATTTATGGAGTATCACTAATCTTGTCTGTAAAAATTATGCGATTAGATGTGAATTTAAATATAGATAATTTTGTTATTTGGCTTTTTTAATATACTTAAAAAATTAACTAGTACTTTTAGACTGAAACGGAGTTGGGAGTATATAATTGTGGAGATGAGTATGAAAAATTGATATTTCCACATGTTAAAATTATATTTTTATATGAGTTTATCTTACATAGAGGTAAGACACCCATTATTTATATGAGAAAAATTATGTGAAAATGTCAATTTTTTACGTGAAATATGAGTTCCGTTTTTTCTAGGCATATCTTCCTATCATTTTTTTGAACAGTAAAAGTCAATAAACTGTTTGACTAAAACAAATAGTCAATGTAGCCTAACCCTTCAATGATGATGAAGTTTGTCGTTAAATAGTCAAATGATGAATGACTTTATTTGAAGGTAATAAAGACATACATCATCATCACATGTTGTATGTCAGGTAGCTTTCCAAGATGGCTTATCTGGCAAGACACCGTGATGGGTCAAAGAATCCATAAAGAAGTAGTTCCAGTTATGCAAACTAAAATTAGCAATGCCTTAGCTATATACATTGGACCAAGTATTATATGATGGAGTGTCAACACATGAGATCATTTCAGATGTAACAACCTTTTAACCATAGTTAAAAGCCAACAGTAACTCTAGTTAGTTCTTACCTTGTTAACCGATAGTATAAGTAGTAGAGTTGGTTCACAACTAAATAAGAGAAAAATATCTGATTAATAAGAAGAGTTTTTATCTTGTTCCATTATTTTCTTTTCAAATTCAGTAAGCTTATCATGGTATCAAAGCGTAAGTTTCTGGTTTCGCTTCCGTAGGTAAGTTTTTTTTTCTCTGATTCGTTGCATTTTCTATTTATTTGATCTTTATTTGATCAAATAATCATTCCGATCTCAATCATTTGGATCTTCTACAATTTAATTACAATTTTTTTTCCATTGCTATCATGTCGTCTAACAATACACAACCGAATTATGCTAATGATGTGCTTAATAATCAAGTTTCTACATCTGTTGCTAATCAAGTTTCAAGCAATAACAATAATGTTGAAAATGCTTCCATTGAATCAAATAGCCATCCTCTGTTTTTGCATAACAATGATCATCCTGGATTGATTTTAATCCCTAAGAAGCTCACTAGGACTTATAACTTTGGTCCTTGGAAGAGATCTATGCAGATTGCTTTATCTGCAAAGAATAAATTGGTCATGGTCAATGGTAATTTTCCAAAACCTGCAGAACATTCTCCTATTCTAGCACAATATGAAAGAGTAAATGATATGGAGATTACTTGGATTCTCAATTGTGTTTTGGATGAAATCAGTGATGGGATGAATTTTGTGAGTTCAGCTACAAGTGTGTGGAATGAATTACATGAGAGGTTTTCGAGTATCAATGGTCATAGAATCTATCAAATTCTGAAAGATACTCATATGCTTGAACAGCAGGACAAATCGATGGAAATTTATTATCATAAACTGAAGAATTTGTGGGATGAGTATAGTATTCTAGAACCTGTTATTTCCTGTGTTTGTGGGGCTCATAAGGTGCGGGAGGAAAGAGAGCAGAGAAGGAAGCTACTCCAATTTTTAATGGGGTTACATGACAGCTATGCCACAGCTAGGGGTCAAATTTTGATGATGGATCCTTTACCATCCATTACTCAGGCCTTTTCTCTTATCAAGCAAGATGAGAAACAAAGGCAAGGATATATTCCTCTCATACATGATGGTGTCAGTCCTCATACCTCTAGTAATTCTTCAGTAATGAGTGTTCAAAGTGGAGAAAAATTCAATGGTTCAAATGTCCATTCCACTGGTTTTAATGTCAATACTTCCGTGCCATCTTTTTCTAACCAACAATTTTATCATAATTCTGCAAATGCACAACAAAAGTTTAAAGCTCCTATCAAGTGTTCTTATTGTCATGGTGAAGGACACTATAAGGAGACTTGTTTTAAGTTGAATGGATATCCACCCAAAAGGAAGAAAAAGGGCAAACCACCTACTCTCAATGGATCCAACTTCAGGCCTATTTTCAAAGCTATGCAAGTTACTGGAGATTCTTCAAATGAGAATGATTTTGGAGTGCATTCCCATTCTCCATATCAATTTGAACAATTTCAATCTCAGCTCAATCACATGAATCACATGATGAATCTCATGATGACAGAAAAAGGGGTCAAATTTCCAGACAATCATATTGCTGCAGGTATGGTTTCAGTTATGTTATCTTTATCCGGTAATATTACTAAACCTGCTACTTGGATCATAGATACTGGTGCCACAGATCATATGTGTAGCAGTTTATCTTTAATGCATTCTGTTGTTCATCTTACAACACCTGTGCACATTCTATTATCTACTAGAAACACCATTCAAGTGTCAACTCTTGGTTGAGTGACTTTAACACCTGAATTGACACTTAAGCATGTCTTGTTTGTGCCAAGTTTCAATTATAATTTGTTATCCATAAGTAAATTGACATCTGATTCTTCTTGTTTGGTTACCTTTTATCCACACCAATGCATTTTTCAGGTCCAGAATCAGATGATGCCACTGGCAATTGGTAGAGAGCAAGGAGGGCTATATCACTTACAACTACCTCATTCCACTTCTCCTTTTCCACATCCAGCTTAATTCTATCAGACACTTATCGAGTCTAAAGACAAATTAAGTGCTATTTGGCATATGAGATTAGGTCATGCTTCCCATTCAGTTCTTAGTCATATTGATGATGTTAGTCATGATGTTTCTGCTTCAAGGAATAAATCTTGTCCTGTTTGTCCACTTGCCAAACAATGTAAACTGCCATTTCCTAATGCAAGTACTAGTTTTACTTCTTCTTTGTTTGAATTGCTTCATGGGATGTATGGGGTCCATATTCTATTCGCACACAACATGGATGCAAATATTTTTTAACTATAGTTGATGATTATTCTAGGGCTACCTGGACCTTTCTTATTCCAACTAAGCAACATGTTCATAAACTTCTTACTGATTTTCTTGCTTATGCTTATACACAGTTTGGAAAACATGTTAAAATCATGAGGAGTGATAATGGGACTGAATTCTTTAATAGAGATGTTTCCTTTCTTTCTTGGCTTTACGCATCTTACACCAAAGCACTTGTGTGAACAATCCTCAAAGAAAATGCTAGAGTAGAAAGAAAACACAGGCATTTGTTAGAAGTAGCTAGGGCTCGAGATTTCAAATCGAGAAGTACTATACATTATTGGGGGAATGTTTACTTACATTCCACATATCATCAATAAATTGCCCACACCTGTTTTACACAACAAATCCCCTCATGAAGTCTTGTTTCATAAGGTTCCTTCTTATACCTCTCTTAGAGTTTTTGGTTATCTTGTGTATGCTTTCATCCACCCTTCAGATAAATTTGCACCTTGGGCAATAAGAGGAGTTTTCCTAGGTTATCCTGCAGGACAGAAAGATTATAAAGTCTTAAATTTGATCAATCATCAAATTTTCATTTCTAGAGATGTTATTTTCCATAAAAATGTTTTTCCATTCCTTACTGCACAACCTAATACCTCCCAAGATCCTAACTGTGTTATTCCTTGGTTAAGTACTGATGATCAATCTTCATCTTCTCATAATCACACTGATTTTCTTTTCCCATCACCAAATGTCTGCAATCATAATCCCACTTGTAAGACCCCAGCTTTTATAAATAAAGATGAATTTTCTATAAATATTATTTTTGAATATTATGGAATAAAATTGATATAATGTTATAGTTGTGGGTAATATTTATAAATTTTTGCAAAAGTAAGTTAGTTGTTATAAAATATTACGTTTGAGTGAGGAATATTCTTTTTGTCGGGGAATATTAAATACGCGGCTCAATCAATTATGTGGACCCCTATTAAAGTATTATTGTCGAAGTTAAAACGACAAAATTATTTTTCTATAAAAATAACGTCGGAGGTGTTACTGCAAAACGCTGAACTACCCCGTAGTAAAAAATACGATGTACTGGCGTGGTTGTATAGTAGACACGATATTGATTATTGATGCTTTACGTGAAAGTCACTTCGGTATATTTCGATTATTGCTACGATGAATTGCGCGTCATATCTCTTATATTATTGATTCAATTATTGTCACAATCATCATCTCATAATATGTTATAGTATTAAATTATTAATTGAGACGACAAGTTATAAATGATTAATAATTGTTGAAAGATTAAATATGTATTGATTAAAAATAAAATGATTTGTGGTAATATTTATTCAATCCTTGATGTATATAAAGAGTCTCATTATGAGGGCGTTTGTGGTAAGTTTGATTATTTTATGGGGGCCCATATGTCATCATCTAAGAGTCCCTTCACAATAGTAATTATCTTTGTGAATAGTAATTACCTTTGTGAATAAGTAATTACCTTCGTCGAATAGTATTTACCTTCCGTCGATAGTAATTACCTTTGTGAATAGTAATTACCTTTGTGAATAAGTAATTACCTTCAAGTCGATAGTATTTACCTTCAATCGATAGTATTTACCTTCATCAATAAGTAATTACCTTCTTCAATAGTAATTACCTTCACAATAATAGTAATTACCCCTTCGCAAATAGTAGTTGTCCCTTCAATATTACCAAGAGTTAATCGCCTCTTGATTGTTCCAGGGTTAATTACCCCTTCATGAGAAATAGTAGTTGTCTCTTCATATTACCAAGAGTCATTTTGACCCTTCGTTAACACTCAAGAGCCACCCTCGGTTTTCTATAAATAGAAAGCTCATTCCTTCATTATTTCTTACGAATTCATTGAAACTACAGAGATAAACTATAGAGAGAAAGAAGAAAAGTATTCTGCTTTACTTCACTTTTCCAATATTCGGTTCTTCTAAGGTAGGGAATATTATTTGTTGTACTAGTAAGGGGTGTTATTTTTTTATTCATGAAGAGAACTTACATTATTCCATTCTTTATTATTCATTGGAATAACTTTGTAAAAGTGGCATACCCTATACACGACTGTATATATATGCGAATACCTATACTTGGTGAAATCCTTATATTATTCCATTCTTATTTATTACATTGGAATAACTTTGTATACTGCTTAATCCCCTATACTTGGTGACATTCTTCTATTATTTTATTATTCCGTTGGAACATCCTGCATGCATGCTTTACGCCTGGGACTGGTTCCTTCTTTTTTATTCTCTTTTATTATTCTATTGGAATATCCTGCATGCATGTGTGTTTTACACGGGACTGGTTCCGCCTTTATTATTACTCAGATTTATTATTACATTGGAATAACTTTTATACATCTGGCACCGCATGTACATGGTGATTTCTTTTGTTATTTCATTCGCTATTATACTCAAGCATTAGGTTTTGTGAAAATCAAAGTAGCAATCAAATTGAAAAAATTAAGCGTAAAGCGAAATAAAATCGATTTTAAAATTTTTCACAAACCAATTACCCTGATCATCCTTTATGCATATTATTAATTAAGCGAAGAATAAGAAATTATGAAATCATACCCTTGTAGAAACGAGCTTCCTCAGTGCGAGTTCACCTCCCCTACTTCTCGCGATCTCCTTGAATCTTGGTGTAGATTCCTTCCTTTTGATCAATGTAAGCCACCCAAGTGTATGGTGTGACGCCCCCAAAATAGGTATACATCACCTATTACGAGGTTATCGATACATGGTATGCGAAACAACTACAACTTTATTATTACAACGGTAAACCGTGAGTTTGAATACAAATATTATCTTCTAGACAATATCTATACTCAAATAAATCCTCATCACATTTATTGATACATTATTTTATAAAAATGGTGAGGACTACTAAACAATCCTTTCTAAAACCTTCATTCCATACCCCACTTTAAATGCTATTTATATTCTCGCCTCCCGAGAAAAATGGAACAAAAGGAAAAGGGTGAGCTCAACTAGCTCGAGAAAAGAATATTATGACTAAGATAATATCAACAAATTATCGTTAGTCTTCAACAGGAAAAATCTAATAGAATCTGATAGACAACAAATTTTAAATCAATATTCGCAATGAAATAATAATTCATTAGAAGAGTTAAGTAGAGAATGCAAACTACTATCTTACATGTATGAATTTAAAAGTTCATCGCTCTATCTTTTATCCCCAGTAACATCAATCAATATACATCTGAATCAAATATTCATCTTTGCACCATACAGGCCAAAGATATTCATCACCGATTAATTCAGTATTCATTTAAACACACTGTTCATCTTTGCACTACGGGCCAAAGATATTCTTCAGAATCATTCATCTTTGCACTACAGGCCAAAGATATTCTTAAGAAATCATTCATCTTTGCACTTTCTGCCAAAGATATTCCATAATATCATCATTTAAGACCGAGGATGATGAAAATATTTTTTTTTTAAAGAAACGAATCCAAAGTGAAACAAAATGACAAGGATTAAGGATTAAGGATTAGTACTTGGTTTTATCCACGTCCAAAATACCTCAAAAATAATCATAGTGGTGTAAAATTCAAGAATGATCAAAACATGGATACAATCGGAGTTAGTATCCGAATAGATGTTTTAGACGAAAAGAAGAAATTTTATTTTTTCTATTGAATAAGATCAGATATCGTGAATAAAGTTGGATATCGTGAATAGTCTTGAATATCGTGAATAAGAACTCTCACACACCAAAAGATAGAAATTCCACAAAAACATCTTCACGCTTACGTAATAAGTACTTCGTGAATAAGAACTCATGAATAAGAATCTTCATGAATAAGAACTCGTGAATAGTAACTCATGAATAAGAACTCATGAATAAGTAACCCCGACATGAAAAAGTTCCAAATTTGATAAAACTTCAGATCAACATTTCAAATAATGATATTGAAGAAATAATATCATTTGAGAAGAAAATAACATCCCTTACCTCGAAAGATCAAGATTTTAAATTTGAAACACCTGGATATAGGCTATGACTTGGACTTGCAGACCGTATAGCAATACTCAAAGTATACTCAAAATACTCACAAGAATACGCTCGATAATATAGAGAGAAAACTTGATTTAAATGTGATTTTCAATTCTAACCTAAGACCTTTATTTATAGGAAAATGCTTAGAACACCAAAAGAGTAAAATTTAATAAAATATATTATTATTAATAAATTTCCTACGCCTCTTTGGAAATCAGATCCCAACATTTCCCACATGCCAACCTTCTAGAAAGAAATGATAAAAACGTTTTTCATAAAATAAATAATTAAAACTCCCAAAATCAATTATTTGAGCTTGAACTTCAATAATTCATAATAAATAGCCCTTTCATCAGAAAATTCGAATCTCATGAGTTTTTATAGGAATTTCAATTCTCTACAACTTTGCAGAAGAAAGTTTTTCAAATTCCAAATAGAAATTGACCGAAATCCACAAACCAAGCGATTTTATTGTGCTATAATCAAATTTCACCAATAAATGGGGTCCACCTACATGTTTAACATGTTTTAAACATTTATTGCAACAAAAATACTCTTCCTCCTCGTATACTCATATATCCCACATTCGTTGTAAAAATATCACCGCTAATATATTATTAAAATAATATATTTAAATGAATTATTTTATCGTAAAAAAGATAAAATATTAATTTTCAACAATTGTCATTTTAAAATTTTCTCCATCTATATCCACATAAAATCAATATTTTCCTCATCATATAAATCAATAATTAATTATTCACAAATAATATTACGAATCACAATATTGACAACCAGTGCGGTTCAGGAAGAGGGGCTTTCAATAAGAATTTCTTCTTCTTGGCAGCAATTAGGTGACCAAACCTCTCCTTAGATGTAACTTTCTAGACATTGTCAATAATGTTATCTAATAATATTATTCAGATAATATGAATTATTGCTTCGATAATGAAAAATATACGTGTAATGACAATTATCAAACAATGAAGAATATAAAATATCAACGCAGCATAATTATTAACTCAATAAAATACTTGAATAAGAATTATCGTAATCATTATTGAGTAGTGCCTTCTTACGTAAGAATCAATAATTGGTGCAATACCGCAGTAATCGCAAGTACACTTTCAACAACGCGTATTAGTGTATTTTAACCACCGGGTATTCAATGTAAGATAATCTGCAATAACTACGCCTGTTATTTAAAAACAACTTATATTTGTCGTTTTCTTCATCCAATCGCTTTCAAGTTATGGGGCCCACACATGGTCATTGGCACTGTCGTATTTAATATTCCCGACAGATTTAATATTCCACGACCAAACGAATATTCCCCGAAGCGATAATGAATATTTTATAACCACTTGCTTATTTTGAAATATTTGCGTATTTAACCCTTAACTATCCACATTAATCAAATCAACCTTTACTATTTCAAAATAATAAATAAAGGAAATTCCTTTTATTTAAAAATTTTGGGGTCTTACACCAAAGGATCTTACGAAAAGAAGAACGATTCAAAGAAGGTAAAAAGAAAGGCGTAAACAAAGGATAATAAGAATGGCCGTACGGATAAGAAAGGAGTTTCTTGCTTCTACCGCAATAAGCTTTGGACACCTGAAAAGAAATCATGAGAATCATCTTGCAGAGGCTAACCAAAGAAGCTTAGTGAAGTTTCGATTACAATACGCTTTTTGTTCATGATTGAAATAAATTTTTCTTTAAGTCGAGGTTCTACTTGGGTATTGGATACCGATTTGGTTATCATAAATATAGATTTATGAAGGGACCAAGGTAAGTAGAAATTAAACAAAGTAAGTAATCCTATGTGTGGGAAATGAAGCAAAGGTTCTTTGCGTATTAGCCATAGAAACTTATAGTTTAGCAATGCCTACGGCAAATCTATTAAGTCAATAAGTTGTTATTGTATTCCAATTCTTGTTAGAAACATTATTTCCATTTTATTGTTGGACAATAAAATTTTTGGTATTATAATTAAGAACAATTGTTGTTCTATTTATAATAATAATGTTTTGTATAGAATCTGGAATATTGCTTAATAAATTTTGTATACTTGATTTACATGAAAATAATTTTGCATATTGAACAAATTAGTATAAGAAAAGGAGATGATCATTCAAAGAGTTGAATGTGTGTATTTGCTAAAAATACAAGTGTGAATTATTTGAAAGGTTCAAAGAATTGAAATGAAACAAATTGACAATGTATTAAGATTCTTTGATTAGATCAATGAATAAATACTTGTCTTGATAAGTTTCTAGATCATCTCAAATGGTTTTCTCATAATGGACACATCCCGACACGCAATAATTGATTGATGTATCCGAATGAAAAATCGCACCTTGTTGGACATAGTGCGATCCCATAATGATTTTACCGAGCATTCCAAAGATCCTTCCGGGATAATGTCCTAGAAATGGTCTGCATTCTCTGAAAATGGTAACCTCAAAATCCCCCAAGACTCCATAAAAGTTATGGACATGGAGGATTCCTAATCTTAAGTATGTTAAGATAAGGGTTGTCCAACTTATGTGAAAAGGTTTCAAAAGATAAGCTTGGGACAAGATTTGACAAGTGTAGATTTGTTGGACATCCTAAAGTAAGTTTAGGGCATGTGTTCTATAATCCTACTTAGCAAAAGGTGTTTGTTGCGAAACACGTTGCCTTCTAAGATAAAGGTGTTTATCATTGAAAGGGCTAGTGGGAGGATAATAGATCTTGAAGAGTTCAAGAACCACAAAACACTATAAGTCAAATAAGAGGAACACGTAGATGAACTTATTGTACCACAATAAGAATCAGAAATGCGGAATAGTACCAAAGATACCTAGAGGTATTGATTCATCATGGATAATGATGATGAGGTACACATCATAGAAGATGATGATCCATTACATCTGATGAGGTAAGAGTTCTAGTGTGTAAAAGGGGACAATGGGAGCACCGTGACATTCCTAATATTATATGTTGATATACTACGGATAAGGAATGACATACTAATGCTACAATCAAGAATGATAAAGTTGTCTAAACATTCCTCCATGAATGGTTTGGGAAGAGTATCTTAATTGGTGATAAAATCTATATAGATAGATCTGACGGATGCTCGACTTAACCCAAGGAATGTATATTCATTTGATCTTAAAGTCGTTTAGCATGGCAAACTCGAGAGATGTCTCATGTCGATGAGCTATGGAGTGTATCTCTCTTAATAATCCCCACGCACTCACGAAAAGAGAGGTCGCGTGGTGACAATCATGCATGCAATGAAATGTACGAGACCGATGTTGATTAGTCATATTATGGAGAAGTTCACTATGAGTCAGTGAAAAACATCTTAACCGGCACTAAGGATGTGATCATATTCATGGTGGGTCTAAATTAAAACTAGAGGGCTTTACTGACTCATGCTTTTCGAGACGCACTAAGACGAATAGAAAATCCACTTTAAGGTAAAGTGTTACCTTGAGCGGTGGTGCGCGGTGAATTGGAAAGGTTCCAAACAATGAAAGAGTTGTTGGTTTAGTGATAAAGACAATGTATATACCTATAAATGAAGCTACAAGTTGATTGTTTGGATGAAAGTTCATTACAGAACTAGGAATAGTTCCTAAGTCTCATCTTGGATCTAAACATGTGTTGTGGCACTTTCATTTGATTATTAGAATCATTGAAAGATGGGAAATCACTATAGAGATAGTGGACTCTCATGAACAACATTACATATCCATTAACTAAAGCTTATCCAACAACGGGATAATCGCCACTTAGAAAAGAAGAGTATAAGATACCATGATTTATTGACTTTTAGTGCAAGTGGGAGATTGAAAGTAGTATGCACACAAGCCAATCATGATTGATGATAAAGCATATACTTTGTAACAATCTTATTCATTTATTAATAAAAAGTATTAATTTATTAAAGGCTTTTAATTATCTACATGATCTTTGTTTTATTATATGTGATAAACCCATAGTTTTAAGCAATGCTTTTAGAATAATGATGATGATCATTCTAATGAGATCTAAATTCTTAGAAAGCTTAAAACTAAAATAGTTCCCAATCATTGGATTACTAAATTGGGGATTAGTGAATCCGGATAGATTGGTACATACGTTAACTGCTTCATTGGATGAGGATGAATGATCTCTCATGATCATTTGTGTGGAACACTAAAACAAGTATGTAGGTGCTTATTAGAGAATAAGTTCATTTGAGCGTTGGCTCGCTAAGGAATACCTAATGGAGTTTTATTTGCTTCATCGATAGGAATTCTGTAGTGATAGTAGTCTAAGTAATCCTTGGACTTGAGATCATCATAGTATCTTGTGTATGATGAGTTATACTTTGACTTATTCCTTAAGACCACTTAGGGTATATCAAAGGGTATGCTTGGGTATAATAAGTTGTACATGGAGATAATGTATGATCGATAAAGAATCTACCACTTAATAAAGAAGAGAAATGTCCTATGTGATTCGATAAATGACAACCCAGTAGTCCTCGCCAAGGCGAGAATGAAATTAGAAAGGAGTTTCAGTAAGACCTCAAATTTTTTAAATAAAAGGAATTTCCTTTATTTATTATTTTGAAATAGTAAGGGTTGATTTGATTAATGTGAATAGTTAAGGGTTAAATACGCAAATATTTCAAAATAAGCATGGTTATAAAATATTCATTTTTGTCGGGAATATTCGTTTGGTCGTGGAATATTAAATCTTCGTCAGGAATATTAAATGCGACCAGTAGCAACCGTAATATGGGCCCCATAACTGAAAGCGATTGGATGAGGAAAACGACAAAGTTTGGGTGGTTATAAATAACGGTGTAGTTATTCTGAATTAAGATCGTTGGAATACCCGGTGGTTAAAATACGATGTCTGGCGTGGTTCGCATATGAAGCACGGTATTGCACAAAATTGTTGAATTATTGATCCTTACGTAAGATGGCACTTTACTTCAATAATTTTCACACGAGAATTCTTGTTCAATATTTTATTTTATTGATTCAATAATTCTTTGCGTTGATATTTTATATTATTGTTGTTCAATAATTGTCATTTACAAAGATTTCCATTATCGGATCAATAATTCATATTATTTGAATAATATTATTAGATAACATTATTGGCAATGTCTAGAAAGTTACATCTAAGGAGAGGTTTGGTCACCTAATTGGCGCCCAGATGAGAGATCCTTATTGGAAAGCCCCTCTTTCTGAGGAGCGACTGGTTGTCATAAATGTGATTACGTAATATTATTTGTGAATAATTAATTATTGATTCATATGATAAGAAATATTTATTTTATATGAATATAAATGATGGATTTATTTATGTGGTTATTAATGAAGGAATTAATGTTGAGGTATTTTATCGGTATTTTATCGATTGGAGGTATTAAAAATCAAATCGGGGTTTTGAGATATATTGCAGGGTTATAATTTTTTAATCCGAGTTGGATTGTGGTAATTTTTGGGTATGTTATACATACATAAGTTGAGTATATGTCCACAAATTTTGAGCCGTTAAAATGTACGAATGATTTGTTGTGAATTTTAAGAGGTGTCGGATTCGGAAATTAGGTTTATAATTGATTTTGGTGGAAAATTCTAGAATTGAGTGGGCCCCACTTGTGGTTGGTGAAAAAATGTGCTGAATTTTATTTCAAATGTGGTGGGTGGCAATAGTAGCGAGTAAAGCCATCGGTGGCGAATCAAGTCTGCAGCTTGGTGAAATTTAACATTTTCTATAAATAGAGGGCTAAGTTAGAATTGAAAATCACACCGAAACAAAGTTTTCTCTCTCTCTCTCTATATTATTAAGCGTATTTTGTGAGTATTTAGGTACTTTGAGAGTTCTTTGTTAAGTCTAAGTTTCATTCAAAGATCACTTGAGACCTTTCTTTCCGGCATCTTGATTCTTTGAGGTAAGGGATGTTATTTTCTTCTCAAATGATATTAATTCTTCAATATCATTATGCTGAAATGTTGATCTGAAGTTTTTATCAAATTTGGAACTTTTTCATGTCGGGGTTACTATTCATGAGTTACTATTCACGAGTTACTATTCATGAGTTCTTATTCACGAGTCTTCTTATTCACGAGTCTTATTAATAAAGCGTGAAAATGTTTTTTTTTGGAATTTCATCTTTTGGTGTCGAGATTCTTATTCACGTTATCTGGCCTTATTCACGATATCGACACTTTATTCATCGAAAAATAAAATTTCTTCTTTTAAGTCCAAAACATCTATTACGGATACTAGCTTTGATTGTATCCATGTTTTGATCATTCTTGAATTTTACACCACTATGATTATTTTTGAGGAATTGTTGGACATGGATAAAACAAAAGTACTGAATCCTTAATCCTTAATCCTTGTCATTTTGTTTCACTTTGGATTCGTTCTTTAAAAATATTTTCATCATCCTCGGTCTTAAATGATGATATTATTGAATATCTTTGGCACATGTAGTCTGAAGATGAATGATTTCTGAAGAATATCTTTGACACATAGAAAGTGCAAAGATGAAGCGGTGTTTTTAAATGAACATGATTGATCGATGAATATCTTTGGCCTTTAGTGCAAAGATGAGCAGTGTTGAGATGAACATGTTGGATTGATGAATATCTTTGGCTGTGTAGTGCAAAGATGAATATTTGATTGAGATGAATATTGATTGATGTTACTGAGGATAAAATATTGATGATGGACCGTTAAATTCATAGATTATAGTAGATTTCATTCTCTACGTAACTCTTACATGAATTATTATTTCCATTGCGAATATTGATCTGAAACTTGTTGTCTATCATTGATTCTATCGATTTTTCCTGTTGAAGACTAACGATAATTTGTTGTATATTATCTTAGTCATAATATTCTTTCTTGGGCTAGTTGAGCTCACCCTTTTCCTTGTTGTTCCATTTTTCTTCTCGGGAGGCGAGAATGTAGCGAAATCTTAGTCGGGTATGGAATGAAGGTTAGAGAGAGAGTTGTTTAGTAGTCCTCACCATTATTGTAAAATAATGTATCAATAAATATGATGAGGATTTATTTGAGTATAAATATTGTCTAGAAGATAATATTTGTATTTAAACTCACAGATTTTATTGTTGTGATAATAAAGTTGTAGTTGTTTACGTACCATGTATTTGGCGACTCGAATGGGTTGGATGGAATGGACCTATTTTGGGGGCGTCATGGTTGGTATCGAGCTTAGGGATATGATCTCTGGTGGAGATCGGGAATAGAACTAGGAGGGAGGCGAGTAAATCCTTCATTAGTGTGTCTACTAAGCTTATTTGTTAGTTGGTCGATATATAGGGATATTATGTGATATATTGATTTCAAATTAACCCTTATTTTATGGCGATGTTTGAGAATGTCGAATGAGAATATTAACAATGGAGTAAATGAGACCGTGGAGATGCTGTCTTTACCAACGAGGAGAAAGCGTCTGCAACAGTGACAATGTACCTCCTGTGAACAACACCACCAAAAGCGAGATGATGAAACGAGGGGATGTTTAGAAGTTTTTTGCGATTCATGCAAAATCGAAGACGAGGAGACTCGTGTTCAAAATACGAGGAGGCGATTCACGGGTGGTCACAACCCAGCGAGTTCAAAGAGTTGGGACCACCAGAATTCGGGAAAGCGAGATCCGATCATGCGGCGGAAACATGGGTCGAAGCAAATTACCAAGATATTCGATGTCTTGGGATGCGAAAAACGAAAAGTTCCATTCGCTACTTTTATGTTAGTGGCGAAGCGATTCTTGGTGGGAATACGTAAGCGTACCCATTCACCGCACTCGGCGTATGTCGTGGGAGAGCGTTTGAAGCAGATTCAATAACAAGTACTTCCTGAAAGTATTAAATCGTATGAAGGAAGTGGAGTTTATTAGGCTGAGGCGAGAATAACATGGCGGTGTCCCCCGATGACGGCGAAGTTCGCGGAGTTATCGAGTTCACCTCATTTGGTGGAGAATGAGGAATGTATGGCGGATGTTTCTCGAGAGGTTTGAAACCCGACATACGTCGATATCTCATTTCTCATAAATTTTCTCTTTATTCGAGATGTTGTAAATAGGCTCAATTATTAGAAGCGAGATAACGAAATGCGGTCAACTGAGGACCATAACCGTGATCGTACCGAGAGATAGCGATCAGCGAATAATGATAACTGCGGAGAAAAAACAGAATGAGACGAAATGGTAACCACTCGGGTGGTAATCATGGTCGTGAAAATAGAAGAAGCGAGTTGGGAGGAGATTTTAAAAAGAGGAGATTCAACAACGACCATGTGAAGACGCGTCGGCGCCGATGTGTAACCGGTTCGAGGAGGAGAAAAGACCATCGGTCGTATATTACAAATCGGGAAGAGGACATATCATTGGCGCCTAGCAGTTTAAGGTATGCTATAATTGTGGAAAAGAAGGACATATCGCTTCGAGATTATGCGATATCGAAACCTAGTGCGGTGAGGCGGTGACTCAAAAGGATGTCCCGAAAAAGTCAAAGTCAACGATTCTGGAAGAGGCGTTTGTCGTGGCCGGTCAAAATCTGAGGAACCCGAATGAAGTTAGCAGGGTTAGTTAATTATAAATTCTTGCGAAGTATATACCTTACTAGATATCGGTTCTACCCATTCTTTTATCTCTCTTGCTTGCGCTCAACGTTTGAGCTTGACTACGGAGAAATTAGACTTTGACTTTTTTATGGAGACTCAGTTAGGAGAAAACTTTCATTACATCCGTTGTTTAAAAATCTTGCTTGATTCAAGTTGGCACTTTATCACATTACTGTTAACCTTATTTCTATAGAGATATTTGCTTTTGATGTGATTTTAAGGTTAACTACTCATCATGCCAAATTGATTGCTTTTGTAAGGTTGTTAGTTTTCATATTCCTAAGCAACATTATTCAACTCAAGCGATCAAACCATTGTAGTCAAACATTTTCATATCAAGCCATGAAGTCATTCGTTTATTACGGATGTCAAGTTTTCTTAGTCCATGTTATGGATTTGAATAAAGACACGTCGATTTGAATAATATTCTTGTTGTTATTGATTTTTCCGGCGTATTTCTGAAGAATTTCTTGGCTTACTCCCAAGCTTTGATATTAAATTTTGTATCGAATTTGAACCCGGTACAAAACTCATTTCTAAAATCTCATGTCGAATGGCTCTATTGAACTTGAGGAGTTAAAATTCAACTATAAATTTGGTACTGAGCCTTTATCTTGTGACTTCCTTTGTGGAATTCACTAAGCAGAACTTTCTACATAGGGGCGTTATATTAAATGCGATAGTAAAGCGATAGGTGTCATTGTGACGTCTTATCCAAGATTGGGATATAGTCACGATTGAGAGCAACCTAAGTCGATGTCGAAATCGTAGCTTTACAAGCTTAGTTGGTTATTATCGGAGATTCGTGGAAGGATTTTCTTGAATCGCTACTCCATTAACGTAGCTAACTTCGTAAAGATACAAAATTCGAATGGAAGCGAGGAATGTGGGAAGAGCTTTGAAGAACTCGAGAGAGACTCATTTCACACGTGTTACGACCATCTTATCCTGGAAAAAGCGAGCGTGGTAGGCGGCGTGTTGAGTAGAAGATCATTATCTGATCTGCAATGCGATATTGTCAAAGACTAATTTCAGTATAATTTACAAATAATAGAGATGGAGATGAAAACTCTAGGTACCCACGTGATGATATCTGAGTATAATCGACTTTTAATCGATAAAGTTAAAGCTTCTTCAAGCCACCGGCCGGAGGCGATCGTATGAAGAAGAAAGTCTGAAGAAGGAGCTATTAGGAGCGAGAATTGATGAAGAAGGAATACTTGAGTCCACTCTAGACTTTGTGTTCTAACGACTCGATTTGAAGTCAAGATTATGATGGAGGCACACAATCGCCATTTTGCAATCCATCCTGGAAGTACTAAAATGTATCGTGATCTTGACATACATTTGGTGGAACAATATGAAGAGAGAGATTGCAAAGTTTATCTCGATGTGTTTAACTTGTCAACGTGTAAAGGCGGAGCATCTTGTACCTAAGGGTCCGTTGAAACCACTTGATATTCCGGAATGGAAGTGGGAACACATTACTATGAATTTAGATTCTGGGTCTTCCTACGGTTTCTCAAGGCATCAATCTTTATTTGGGTCATTGTTGATAGATTAACCAAGTCTGCTCATTTCTTTACCGTCGAGAGACTTATTCCTTGAACGTCTTTCTCGTATATGCGTAAATGCGATTGTGAGATTGCATGGCATGCCAAGATCCATAGTTTTAGATCGTGACCCAAGATTCACTTCATGATTTTGGGTTAGTTTGTAGAAAGCTATGGGCACGAATTCTGATTGATTTGGCATACCATTCTCAAAGCGGATGGGCAATCGATCGAAAGACTACTCAAACTCTTGAAGATATATTAAAACTCGTGTCCTAGATTTCAAAGGTAGTTGGGATAAGTACTTGCCATTGGTGGAATTCTCATACAACAATAGTTATTAAACAAATATAGGCATGGTTCCATTCGAAGCATTATATGGGCCGAAAATGTCGTTTCTCGATATGTTGGGATGAGGTGGGTGAAGCACAACATTGTTGGGACCCGAGTTAAATGCGTATGACTCCGAAAAGATCCAAATGATTCGACAACGATATCTGAACGGCACAAGATCGACAAAAGAGTTATGCGGATCTTCATCGAAAAGGACGTGGAATTTAGTGTGGGGGATCGTGTATTATTGCGAGTTGCTCCATGGAAGGGAGTTACAAGATTTGGGAAGAGAGGAAAGCTCGATCCACGATTTATCGGTCCATTTCAAATTCTTGACCAGAAGGTAGGAAATGTAGCCTATAGACTTGCGTTACCTCCAAGTATGTCTACGTGTTCATAATGTGTTTCACGTATATCGGTTGCCGTAAATATATGAAAGACCCGAACCACGTTATAGAGTTAGAAACCGGACGAGATAATAGAAGACTTAACGAACGAGGAGGTACTGTCAAGATATTGGATAGGAAAGAACATGCCCTATGTACCAAGGTTATACCACAAGTTAAAGTTTTGTGGAGGAATCATGCTATAGAGGAAATGACACAGGGAATTGGAAAGCGGAAATGAAAGCGAGGTATCCTCACCTTTTGAAACACACAGTGCGTCGTCAATTTCGAGGACGAAATTTCATAAGGAGGGAGGTTGTAAGACCAAATTTTTTAAATAAAAGGAATTTCCTTTATTTATTATTTTGAAATAGTAAGGGTTGATTTGATTAATGTGAATAGTTAAGGGTTAAATACGCAAATATTTCAAAATAAGCAGTGGTTATAAAATATTCATTTTGTGGGGAATATTCGTTTGGTGGTGGAATATTAAATGCTTGTCGGGGAATATTAAATGCGGATTTACCTGCGACCGTGTGTGGGCCCATGTGAAAGCGATTGGATGAGGAAAGCGACAAAGTTTGGGTGGTTATAAATAGCGGTGTAGTTATTCACAGATTAAGGCATTGGAATACCCGGTGGTTAAAATCTGATGTCTGGCGTGGTTGCCAGCGATGGCACACGGTATTACCACGTAATTGTTGAATTATTGATCCTTACGTAAGATGGCACTACTCAATAATTTTCCACGGTAGTTCTTGTTCAATATTTTATTTTATTGATTCAATAATTGCTTGCGTTGATATTTTATATTATTGTTGTTCGATAATTGTCATTTGCAAAGATATTTTCCATTATCGGATCAATAATTCATATTATTTGAATAATATTATTAGATAACATTATTGGCAATGTCTAGAAAGTTACATCTAAGGAGAGGTTTGGTCACCTAATTGCGGCGCCCGATGAGGAGAGATCCTTATTGGAAAGCCCCTCTTTCCCAGGAGCGACTTTGGTTGTCGTAAATGTGATTACATAATATTATTTGTGAATAATTAATTATTGATTCATATGATAAGAAATATTTATTTTATATGAATATAAATGATGGATTTATTTATGTGGTTATTAATGAAGGAATTAATGTTGAGGTATTTTATCGATTTTATCGATTGGAGGTATTAAAAATCAAATCGGGGTTTTGAGATATATTACGGGGTTATAATTTTTAATCCGAATAGTTGGATTGTGGTAATTTTTGGGTATGTTATACATACATAAGTTGAGTATATGTCCACAAATTTTGAACCGATTAAAATGTACGAATGATTTGTTGTGAATTTTAAGAGGTGTCGGATTCGGAAATTAGGTTTATAATTGATTTTGGTGAAAAATTAGAGAATTGAGTGGGCCCCACTTGTGGTTGGTGAAAAAAATGTCTTGAATTTTATTTCAAATGTGGTGGAGTGGCAATAGTAGCGAGTAAAGCCATCGGTAGCTTGGTCGAAGTCTGCTTGGTAATTTAACATTTTCCTATAAATAGAGGCTAAGTTAGAATTGAAAATCACACCGAAAACAAAGTTTTCTCTCTTTCTCTCTCTATTATTAAGCGTATTTTGTGAGTATTTAGATACTTTGAGAGTTCTTTGTTGATCTGAGTTTCATTCAAAGCATCACTTGAGCCTTTCTTTCCGAAATCTTGATTCTTTGAGGTAAGGGATGTTATTTTCTTCTCAAATGATATTAATTCTTGATATCATTATCTTTGAAATGTTGATCCGAAGTTTTATCTAATTTGGAACTTTTTCATATGAGTTACTATTCATGAGTTCTTATTCACGAGTTACTATTCATGAGTTACTTATTCACGAGATTCTTATTCACGAGTCTTATTCATAAAGCGTGAAAATATTTTTTGTGGAATTTACATCTTTTGGTGTCGAGTTCTTATTCACGTGTCGGCCTTATTCACGTATCCTATTTATTCATCGAAAAATAAAATTTCTTCTTTTAAGTCTAAAACATCTATACGGATACTAGCTTTGATTGTATCCATGTTTTGATCATTCTTGAATTTTACACCACTATGATTATTTTTGAGGAATTGTTGGACATGGA
Source organism: Panax quinquefolius (assembly GCA_020205615.1). Classification (NCBI taxonomy): domain Eukaryota; kingdom Viridiplantae; phylum Streptophyta; class Magnoliopsida; order Apiales; family Araliaceae; genus Panax; species Panax quinquefolius. The sequence continues at coordinate 10,538,944 of CM035169.1, forward strand.
TAAAACAAAGTACTGAATCCTTAATCCTTAATCCTTGTCATTTTGTTTCCTTTGGATTCGTTCTTTAAAAATATTTTCATCATCCTCGGTCTTAAATGATGATATTATTGAATATCTTTGGCACAGTAGTGCAAGATGAATGATTTACCGAAGAATATCTTTGGCACATGTAGTGCAAAGATGAAGGGTGTTTAAATGAACATGAATAATGATGATGAATATCTTTGGCCTTTAGTGCAAAGATGAGCAGTGTTGAGATGAACATGGCCGATTGATGAATATCTTTGGCACATAGTGCAAGATGAATATTTGATTGAGATGAATATTGATTGATGTTACGAGGGATAAAATATTGATGATGGAATTTGTTAAATTCATAGATTATAGTAGATTTCATTCTCTACGTAACTCTTACATGAATTATTATTTCATTGCGAATATTGATCCGAAACTTGTTGTACATTGTATTCTATCGATTTTCCTGTTTGAAGACTAACGATAATTTGTTGTATATTATCTTAGTCATAATATTCTTTTGGGCTAGTTGAGCTCACCCTTTTCCTTGTTGTTCCATTTTTCTTCTCGGGAGGCGAGAATGTAGCGAAATCTTAGTCGGGGTATGGAATGAAGGTTCTAGAGAGAGTTGTTTAGTAGTCCTCACCATTATTGTAAAATAATGTATCAATAAATATGATGAGGATTTATTTGAGTATAAATATTATACAGAAGATAATATTTGTATTTAAACTCACAGTTTTATTGTTGTGATAATAAAGTTGTAGTTGTTTACATACCATGTATTTGGCGACTTCGAAATGGGTTGGATGGAATGGACCTATTTTGGGGCGTCACGATTTCTAATTGCATTATTTGGAGTTGTGCATTTAAGAGTCGAAATACGTATAATTAAATAAAATAAGACTTATGATAATTCCATATCTTATATTTAATTGGGACATTGTATGGTGGAAGGATTGAATTGTCAGTAACTATTTACTCAAAGGTTCTTTTATGATTAATGTTGAAATCTATATTATCTGGAAAGTCGTTGATCGCTAGGAGGCTTATCCCTATTGTAGAATAAATATTATTTATTTAAATAAATTAATTATTTAATTTATTTATTTAAATAAGATTAGAATTGTTCTAATTGATTTATTCACAACCGGTTTAATATGGAGAACCTAAAGGGTCACATTCCATAAAAGGAAGAATAATTATTTAAGAAGTTAATGGCATAATCGTAATAATATGTTAAGTATATTTAATTTAATCTATGATGATAGAATAAATTAAATAGCTTAATATTATTATTTAATATTTTAGAAATATTAAATATAAATTAATAAGAGGAGTCTTATTAATATTATTACAATTATTATTATTTTAATTTCTAAAAGAGTTTAGGAATTAATTTAATATAAGTACTCTCATTTATTCCTAATTGGATTAGGAAGGAAAATTAGTTAAAGGAGTTTAATTAATTATCCCTAATTAGATTAGGGAGCTTAATTAATTAAAAGAATTTAATTAATTAATTAAATCCCAATTCCTTAATTGTTAAGGTGGGTTGCCCACATCTGTAAATAAGAGGAGTCTTATTATGGGTGGTGGGGGTTGTTGACTTTTTGAATATACGACATAATTCCAATTGTTGGGAGAGTACACCCTTTCTATAGAGATAGAAAAACTAGGGTTTAGCCAACCACCCTTTTTCTTGAATCATTATTATTCCTTGGTGGATCACCTCTAGAGGCCAAACACTTGGGTGGCTAATGTTGATCAAAGGAAGGAACCAAACCCGGTGGATTCAAGTTGAACGCGAAAAGGATTGGAGGTGAACTTGTACACGAGGAAGCTTTCGGATCTTCAAGGTATGTTTGTTCTTCATATCTTTTCGTTTAATTAATAATTGTGCATAAAGGGTGATCCGGGTATATGGTTTGTAAAATTTTTTAAACTCTGATTTTTTACACGTTTCCGCACTTTTATGCAATTTGATTGCGCACATGAATATTACAAACCTAACATGGATATTGTCTAAATGACAATATTCCTATTAGAACTCTCAGTTTATGTATTGTCGTATGTTACACGACAGATGTATAATTAAGTTTGTATTTGTATTTTGTACCATGTATCTGGCGACTCAAAATGGGTGATGAATACCTAATTTTGGGGGCGTCACAGTTGATTCTCCTTTGATAGTCTTTGAACTTAGTTCTTTTTCACCTGAGTCTATATCTCCCATACATCCTGAAGTCTCTATTTCATCCCCTGCATCTACTTTATCTATTCCAAATTCTTCTACTGACACTTTGTATATACAGCCTAGAATGTCTACTAGGATGAAAATCAGACCCAAATAGTGGAATGATTATAGTGTTGATAGTAAACTCTTAGCTTGCTTTCTCTTTACCGATGGATATCATGATGCTTTTACTCTCTTTCCTTTGCCTGAAACCACGTCTTGCTAATTTCATTTCATATCATTCATTTGATCCTTCTCATTTAAAATTCATTGCTACCCTTTCCACTGTCAAAGAACCTACTCATTTTTATCAAGCTGTAAAGGATCCACAATGGATTGTAGCAATGAATAGAGAACTTGATGCTTTAGAAAGCAATCAAACATGGAAATTGGTTCCTTTACCTCCAGGCAGGTCAACTGTGGGATGCAAATGGGTGTATAAGGCTTTTGGTGAAATAGAAAGGTTTAAAGCAAGGCTAGTTGCTAAAGGGTATACCCAATCTGAAGGAGTGGATTACCATGATACTTTTGCTCCTGTAGCTAAGATGGTCACAGTTAAATGCTTACTAACTATTGCTGCTGCCAGAAAATGGAAAGTGTCTCAAATGGATGTTAATAATGCCTTTTTGCATGGTGATCTCCTTAAGGAGGTTTATATGGATTTACCTCAGGGGTATATCACATCTCCTTCTTCACCTCAACTGGTTTGTAAGCTTAAAAAATCCTTGTATGGCTTGAAGCAGTCTTCGAGACAATGGTTTTCAAAACTCACTCATAGTTTATTAATGGCTGGTTACACTCAGTCTTTGGTTAATTATAGCCTCTTCACTTATGCTAAAGGATCTCTTTTCACAGCTGTTGTTATATATGTGGATGATATATTGGTCACGGGCAATGATTCTCACCAGTTGAGTTTTCTTAAAATAATGCTTGATACACAGTTTAGTATCAAGGATTTGGGAGAAATTAAATACTATCTTGGATTAGAGGTCACTCGAAATGATAAAGGTATTTTCATCAGTCAAAGAAAATTCATTCTAGACTTATTAGCTTCAGCTGGATTGTTGGATGCTAAACCACTTACTATTCCCCTAGATCAACACACCAAACTCCATGACAATGCAACATTAGGACCATTGCTTATAGATCCTTCAGTTTATTGAAGTTTGGTTGGTAAGCTTCTTTGTCTTACCTTTTCCAGGCCAGATATCAATTATTCAGTTCATCTGCTAAGCCAATTCATGCAAAATCCAAGGCAAAAGCATCTAGATGCCGCTCAAAGAGTTCTCAGGTACCTCAAATGTACTGCTGGTCAAGGACTACTATTTTCTTCGACAAATGATTTTGTGTTAACAGGTTATTGTGATAGTGACTAGGGTAGTTGTCCTACCTCTCGAAGGTCTGTCACTGGTTATTGTTTGCTTCTTGGTTCTTCTCTCATTTCCTGGCAATCCAAGAAGCAAAGTGTTACTTCTCGCTTGACCTGGTAGGCGAGTATAGAGCCTTAGCTCTGACGAACTTAATGAAGTCGTTTGGTGCGTAATCTTCTCAAAGACTTGCAAGTTCATTTATCTGCTCTATTATTCTTTATTGTGACAATAAAGCATATTGACATCATTTGCCAAATCCGATGTATCATACTCGAACAAAGCATATCGAAATCGATTGTCATTTTGTTAGGAAAAAGTCTGTCTGGGTTAATTACTCCTACTAAAATTGCTTCTAAAAAGAAGCGGTTAGCGGATCTGCTCACTAAGCCATTAGGCAAAGTTCCTCATTGGTATCTCTCTTCCAAGTTGGGGTTACACAATCCTTGTGCACCTCCAACTTGTGGGGAAATAATAGCACATATCTGACATCATCAATTTGCACATGTTGTATCGGTAGCTTTCAAGATGGCTTATCTGCAACACACCATGATGGGTCAAAGAATCATAAAGAAGTAGTTCGATTATGCAAACTAAAATTAGCAATGCCTTAGTTATGACAGCTGGACCAAGTATTATATGATGGAGTGTCAACGCATGAGATCATTTCAGATGTAATAACCTTTTAACCATAGTTAAAGGCCAGTTGTAATTCTAATTAGTTCGGTACAGATAGTATAAATAGTAGAGTTGGTTCACAACTAAATAAGAAAAAAATATGCAGATTAATAAGAAGAGATTTTATCTTGTTCCATTATCTTATTTTCAAATTCAGTAAGCTTATCAGAAGGGGTTAATATTGTTTATTTTAAGTAGTAATTTTGACTAAAGTAAGGTGTAGTTCTCTGCTCTATTTATGTAGGCGCGGGAGTTATTTAAATAGTGAAGATTACTCCTAGTATATATTCATGTAGTGGCTTACTATATTCATATACCAGTAATTGCAATAAAATCATATTTCTTTCTCTGTGTTACTGTGTTTTTTTTTTTTTTTTAATAATCTGAAAATTAAAATAAATTTAAATTGTGTTTGTATTTTTTCGTCCAAATTAATTATGAACTGTTTTTGTATTTTTTCGTTCAAATTCAAATTAAGTTCTAGCTTATCATTATATTATAATTATATTATAGATTTATGTGAGTAGGAAATTATCAAATTTATTTGAAAATATAAATTCCAAATAAATTTAGAATTGATATTGCGACAGCAAAGTTGTCCTAATACAATGTTCAGATAAATCCAAACGTCGCCGTTTGGACTCTTTCCGTGTATAGTATGTGATGATGCCTGCTTGGGTGTATCAGTTGTCTTTATTATTTGGTTCATCTTGTGGGCGTATATAGTGGAGGAGCGTAATTGAAAACAGGGGAATAGTAGTAGTCTACCAAGTAGAACATTAATTAATGTTTGGTAATTGGTACAGATATTCTTCATGTTTTTATTGTAGAGAGAGAGAGATAAAAAGAAATAAGGAAGGAGGTGGTGACTGTTGGCTTCCTTCTCCTGTTTAATCTTATCTACAAATTTTTGCCTTCTGTTCTTTTGGGCAAAAACCAATTCTAAACTTCTCTTTCTCGCCTCTTCCCCTTTTTATGGGGTGGGGTATATGATTTACTGACTTTCTTGCACGCACTTGATGTTACTTCTGAAGATTGTTACTTTCCCAGCTAGTTTTCTTACATTTAGTACCATAATTGTTCACGGTTTATTAGTAAATCTTACTAACAACACTCATAATCTAGTTACAGTTTCATTCTTAACCTTGTCATTTATTGCATTTGCATATAATAGTGATCGAGTTTTTTTTTACTGGGTACTCATAATTGTGGGTCTTTTTCAGTTTTGCTATCATTTACATGGTTTGTGAGAGATTTGGGATCTGGGTTTTTTGCAGATTTGGGTTTTGGTAGTACTGAGAGAGGTTCCGTAAATTTAGGGGTATTTCTTGTTAGATAGAGAAAGACATGGCAGGAGGTGGAGCAGGTCCAGCAAAAGCGGAGGAGCCGGCACCACACCCACCGAAAGAGCAGCTTCCCAATGTTTCCTACTGCATTACTAGTCCTCCCCCATTGCGTAAGTCTCTGTTTAATTTTCCTCTTTTGTTTTTGTTTTTGGATAAAAGCTGTTTTAATTTCTTCTTTATTCTATTTGGTATATTCTGTGAACTTTGTTTTCTTGTTTAGTTTTAAATAAGAATTGTTGGATTTCTTTTGCCAACTTGGTCCGATTCTGTTGTTAGTTTTGTAATTACATATGTATACAGTTACGCTGGGTTGTTCTGGGTTCAGATTCTTTTCAAGTCTTTTGCTTTCTTATTCCAATAAAAGGTGCACTCTTTTTGTTGATTGCTTCATTTATTCTGTGTATTCTGTTACAGAATATCTCGTTGTGACTTCCTTCATCCACTTGCCACTCTAAACTTATACATATTTTTTGTTGTGTAGAGTATTCTTGACTTTTTTCTGAAATAAAATTATATTTGTTGGTAGCTCAAGTTATATCACGTTAATGCCAATTTATGGCTTTTCCATACTCTGTTCCTTTTGGTCTCTATCTTCTTAATTCACATGCCAAAGCTCCATTCCATATATGCTTTGTGAGATCGTATATGTGTTTTATAAGTAGGACATCGTAATTTAAGGATATTTTAGTAATCTGCAATTTTTATGTAATCGTATTAACTTATTTTGGTCTAATAATTTTAAGTTGTTGACTTTGTGATTATATAGAATAGTGAATTTCACTCTTCACTGGGTTTTATCTATTTGATTTAATTTTGTGATGCAGCTGAGGCTATCCTACTTGGATTCCAACATTTCATAGTAATGCTTGGTACAACAGTTATCATTCCCACTGCTCTTGTTCCTCAAATGGGTGGAGGAAATGTGAGGCTATGAATATAAATATGTAGTTTAAGTTTTTTAAGCACGTTTTTTTCTCGAGTGCTAATGGTATGTAATGGAACTGAAACCACATCTGCCATTATTGTAGGAGGAGAAAGCTAAAGTAATTCAATCTCTACTCTTTGTGGCTGGGTTAAACACATTGCTGCAGACTTTGTTTGGGACTAGATTACCAGCTGTCATTGGAGGGTCATTTACCTTTGTTGCACCCACAATATCAGTTATCCTGTCTGGTCGATGGAACGACCCGGATCCTGTAGCGGTTGGTGAAATTCTTCTATTCTTCCAGACATTTTTTAAAAAGTTTCTTGTGCTCATTTAGTGTTCTATTCTAACTTATAACACTTATTACAAATAAAATATATATTCCGTTATTTTTTTTATAAGCATACAGATAAACTGGATATAGCGTTGAGTGCCGATGCTCTTATTATTTATTTATTTATTCATAACATCTTTAAAGTGAAAGAAAATTGTTGCAAAATTTCAAATAGGGTTCATGTCATACATCTCATGTAATAACTAAAAGCATAGAAGTATAAACAATTGACAGTATCTACTATTTTTGGATAAACAACACGACAAAAGACAAAAAGAATAAATATGTGAAATCCTGATGCTACAATGACCTTGATGATACTTGGTTCTACGAATGTGATTAAATTTCTTTGTTTACTCAGAGATTCAAGAAGATAATGCGGGCAATCCAGGGTGCACTTATTATTGCTTCGACGCTTCAAATAGTCCTAGGTTTCAGTGGTCTCTGGCGTAATGTTTCAAGGTAATTCTGGTTATCAGTACATATATAAAAGCATAAAGTTGCTCCTTGTTTTGCAACATAAAGCCACTTTTAGTCATGCTTAATGAGTGTGTATTAGGCAATATTGACATATCTATTGTAGACATGTTTGGGCCTGCCTTTAAGTGAAATAATTCTATATAGGAATACCTTAAAGCCTACCACAATATCTTCCCTATTGGACTTGTTATGCTAGAGTCACATTCACTTTGTTGCTTTAAATCAACCTGATTTTTGCAGCACAGTTGTTGGTTAATATTTTGATGCAGCCATCCATTGTGTTCATTAAAATATTTTTTCTCTATATGTTCTTATTAGGTTTTTGACTCCACTCTCAGCTGTTCCTTTGGTTGCTCTTACTGGTTTCGGGCTCTATGAGTTTGGATTCCCTGGTGTAAGTTACACACACACACACATGCTGCATTTTGGATGAATGATTGATTTGTTATTAAATTATCTCTCTCTCTATCTCTCACTGTCACACGCACAAACTCTGTTAGAGAGGCTATATGCTTACTTGTTTGCCATTTTGTAATTGGACCTGAATTCTTGCATTGGTGAATTAGGTTGCCAAGTGTGTTGAAATTGGATTGCCACAGCTTGTCATTTTAATTATTTTCTCCCAGGTGAGGTGATATTTTTTGTTGCATAATTATTTCCCTTACGTATAATGGTTGTTCCTATTTCTCCTTTAACTGGAAAAGATTTTAAAAAATATCAAGCTTATCTGTATTGAAACTGTTCCTAACTGTCTATACCTATTTCGTATGCTTCAATTTGCAGTATTTGTCCCATCTTATACGCCCAGGAAAACATATCTTTGATCGTTTTGCTGTTTTATTCTCGGTGGTAATTGTATGGATCTATGCTCACCTACTTACCGTGGGTGGAGCCTATAATGGTACGGCACCAAAGACACAAGCAAGCTGCCGTACGGATCGTGCTGGACTTATAGGTGGATCTCCATGGTAAGAATATTCTGGTCATGATTCATGATTCACCTCTATATTTCTCCATTATTTATTGTACATGTTATGATTAAATTCCAAATTTGTTGGATATTTGTAACATTGAGATTATTTGAGATTCTTTCCTGTATGCTTCATCCATACCTGGATTGCAATCACTTCTTTTGAACATTTATGATTTTATGTTGATATGTCTTTCATCAGAACAAAGCAAGTGAATAAGGTGTTGATGCTTCATCACCTAGGCTCAACAATTCATTGCATGAGCTTCCAGGGGTGGATCCAACCTCTTAGATTAGTGGGGTCAAGTTTGAAATAAATAAATTCCCGTAAAATAAAAATATAGTAAAACAAATTACAAAACTAAATAATGCTCAAATATTATTTATAGTAACATTTTTTGAGACTTCATTACTTTAAATTGTTGCATGATAGTCTCATTTTTATTAGTTACAAAAATGCATAAATAATTGCAACAACAAAAATGCTAGTAATTACAAAAAATCTCAAAACAATTGCTAAATTTGTGAAATCATAAATAAATAAAATACAACATATCGCATTTTCTCTAAAGTTGAACTATTCGAAAGAATTTGGCCAAGCCGCTAGACGAGAAACGGATAGACAAAGAGTATTGTAGTGACCAAAGTAATATAGGATATGAATTTGAAGAATTTAATACTCCTTCCACTCCAAAATTAGATATACATTTTGAATTTTTGAAGTCAATTCGTGAAATTCTAAAAGTCAAATTGATAGAAGTTCGTTCAAGTTTTGAAAATAACAAAGATAATAATTAGTAGTGTTTTATAGTTAGTTTATAATTATTATATTTGTTGTATTAAAACTAAATAACTTCATATCAATTTTGAATTTTAAGTTTTTGCGAATTGACCTTAAAAAGTCAAAATGTATTTCTAATTTTGGAACGGAGATAGTATTTTCAATCTAAACTTTAAATTTTTTATTAAACACCCTAAAATTTTACTCTTTGTTTTTGACCCCTGAAAATTCTGACCCCACCCCTAAGCTAGATCCGCCCCTGTGAGCTTCTCACTACTACCTCATGTCGTTATTCTTGTTATTCCTTAATAAGTGTAATGTTCTTGGAGTACCATAGGAAAATCTTGTTTGATAAATAATAAAAAGAAGAAACAAATTACTATAGACAGATTAAAGATGTTAAACTTTTTCTGAAGTCTGATTGCTCTTATATATAGATGGATAGATGAGTAAAGTTATGCCAAGTTAAAATACAATTTGAATGCACAAAGCTAGTTATTTATGGTTTTTCATACTATTTTACTTAGAGTTCTCTCTCTCTCTCTCTCTCAATATTCTTTTGTTCAGTCTTTAAATGCTTTCATTTTGTTTATTTTCTTCTCTCTCGCTCTCTTCCCATATAAAAACATCGAGGTATCACTTTAAATTTCTAACTGACTGTTTTGAGTTGGTCTATTAAATATCGTAGCATGTAATATGAAGCCTAGTGTTTCATGATGACTTGGGTAAGACCATTCCTTATTATTGCTTCCGATTTTGCATTTGCAGGATTAGGGTTCCATATCCATTTCAATGGGGAGCACCTTCATTTGATGCGGGTGAAGCCTTTGCCATGATGATGGCTTCGTTTGTCGCTCTTGTAGAGGTCTGTTTCATCTCTTAATGCAAATAGACTAATGGAGTGGCAAGGGCCCGTGGGCATCATATTATTTTTATTTCTTCCTATCATTACAAGTATCATCATCTATGTTTTAAAAGTTTCCTTAGCGTACAAATTTGCCACTGATATATTTGTTTCCCCTTTCTTTGAAGGAAAATTAAAACTGCACTAGCTCTTAATTTCTTATCATCATTTTATATTACGTGGATTATTTTCTCCATAGTGTGAAGACTTAAATATTTCCTAAAATGTGTGGTAATATCTTTAGAGATGAATGGTTTATACTTGGTTGATAGCAGGCATGCATACTTATTTTATAGAAATATATAGATAGAAGGCATGCATACTTATTCTATAAACATATAGAAATAGCAGGCATGCATCTACGTGGCCGATAAGAGTGTTGCATCCCCACTACCCTGGTAAAACTTTCAAATGGATATGAATCTTCACACTACCGCAAGTTTTAATTCTGTGCATTTGATTTTGACATGCTTGCTTCTAATGTGTATAGTCCACTGGTGGCTTTATTGCGGTGTCCAGATATGCAAGTGCAACTCCCTTGCCGCCTTCTATTCTCAGCCGTGGCGTGGGTTGGCAGGTAAATTAATGGCAATGCATTTTCCTTTCTTATGCAACGTCCACCTTGAGATTGTTAATTGAATAGATTTTCCCTTCAATTTTTCAAATGATTAGGATAATTTCCTTCCAGCATTTATGTTCTCATGTTTCCTCAAATGCACGTGTAAAAAGAATTGAGCTTGAATGTAAATAGAATTGTGACAATAATTCTGTTACACTTTAAAGAGGTTCATTCTTTAAGGCTGGGTGACTTTTCGCTGAGTAACATCTTTATCGTTGATACTGTCACATGCAGAATAGCACAAATGCATCATGGACCCCCCCCCCAACAAACACACGCACACACACACACACACACAAAAAAATGTCTATCCAACTACATTCTGATTGACAATGCCATGCACAATATGATTGACTTGGAGTTGGAACGTAAGCGGAACTGTGCTGGATGCATAAAAAGAAAAGTGAAAAACCTGAAAAAGTAATCATCTAAGAGGAGATCATGATTGCCACTTGATGATCTTGATGAGAGTTGTGTTCATTATGAAAAATGTTTCTGTACTGAATTGAGTGTTTATTCTGTTATCAGGGAATTGGCATCTTCTTGTCTGGGTTATTTGGAACTGTGAATGGATCTTCGGTATCCATGTAAGGCACACTAAAAGTTGACAACCTTTCCGCTGCATAACCATTTATATATTGATTAACCACAAATAAGAAATTCTTATTGACCTAAGGCGTGATTTGTCTGCAGTGAGAATGCTGGTCTTTTGGCATTAACTCGTGTAGGCAGTCGAAGAGTTGTACAGATATCTGCTGGATTTATGATCTTCTTTTCCATTCTGGGTAGATTGATTTTATTTGAGAATTCGAATGCATAAAACATTTGATCTCCTTTTATGTGCACATTGTTCTAATTTGTAAATTATTTTTACAATGATCCTGCAGGAAAATTTGGAGCGGTCTTTGCTTCTATTCCGACACCAATCTTTGCTGCATTGTATTGCCTTTTCTTTGCTTACGTGGGTATGTTTATATGGAGTGGAAAGCGAGTGACTAATGTTCCTAACATCTGATAACTATAGTCTAAATAAAATTTGATGTTGAATTTGTCGGATCGTATCTGTGCAGGTGCAGCAGGTTTAAGTTTCCTTCAGTTCTGCAACCTCAACAGCTTCCGGACAAAATTCATACTCGGCTTCTCTGTCTTTATGGGATTTTCTGTTGCCCAGTACTTCAATGAGTACACCGCGATTAAAGGCTTTGGTCCTGTTCACACAAGTGGGAGATGGGTAGGCACAAAATTACATTAACTACGGAATCTCTCTCTCCCTCTCTCTATTTGTCTTAAGTTTTAGTTTAATATCAGTTCATACTGGCCACTGGGGTATGATAAACTGAAATATTATTTTTCTCCTTTTACTCGGCAGTTCAACGACATTGTGAATGTCCCCTTCTCATCAGAAGCCTTTGTTGCCGGCATTTTAGCGTATTTCCTGGACAATACAATGCACAAGAAGGATAGCTCAATTAGGAAAGACAGGGGCAAGCATTGGTGGGACAAGTTCCGGTCCTTTAAGACCGATACAAGAAGTGATGAATTCTATTCACTGCCCTTTAATCTCAACAAATATTTTCCAGCTGTGTGATTGACACGTTGAGGAGTCGGAAGAGGCTCTTCTTCTGGCTGTCAAATCTTGATCCCTCGGTAGCTTTTTAAAGCTATTTGTGGGACCCAGGTACTACATGGTGGTGGTTGCCCTTTGTATCTAATCACACCCTAAACTGGTATAAATATGTTTCAACATTCATAGCATATTTATTTTATTGTTTTTCTTGAATTAATTTTTAAATGGATGGCGTGACAAGAAGCAATTCATGGGTTGTAGAAATGAATTCAAGAAATTGGGCAGATAGATATATCATTTCTACAAGCCCAATTTCTTGAATTAATTTATCTTGCTGTTTGATTACTAGCAACTTGAATATATGAAATGAAAGATTTTGGGACTTTATTTGCATATATGAAATGTCAGATGTAAATCAATGTCTTTTTCTCATTTATTTAGATCCACAGATGTCGGTGCTGGTCCCAAATCTGGGACTCACCAAAAAGCATTAAATAAATAAGAATCATTTTGCACAAAGGTAGTAAAGGCAATATCTGCAAAAAGAATCTTTTATAGCTAGAAATATGAAAGAAGAAAAAAATAATAGTGAGGAGTGATAATTATATATATATATATATATATATATATATATATATATATATATATGCATCAGTCCAAACAGGCCTCTTTACTAGATGAAGATGCAAAAGCTTGTGATTCTGTTTAGGCTTAGGCAGGTGAAGGCCCATGCCATGCATTGCCATTTTGAAGATAGCCAGCCCCCCACTCACCTGCATCTGATAAAAGTAGCAGTAGCAGCATGTTGTGAGCTTCAAAAAATCTTTGGAAATGTCAAATCTCTGGTAAGGGTGTAAATTAAATGTGGCTATCTATCTATCTTAGGCCAATTAAATGTGGCTATCTATCTATCTTAGGCCTTAGCTCAATCATCACAATGGGATGGGTTGGGTTGGGTTGGGTTGGGTTGGGTACATGGACTTTTCAGTTTTTTATGGAGATTTTTAGGGACGGAACAGGGCAGGATTATATTGACCATCACCTACCTATAAATAAATATTACTCCAATCCAATCCATCATTATCAGTAGCGTTAGAATTATTATTGTCCATATAAATCAAGCTGACTTGTCTATCTCTATTTCTTAGTATTATCATAATATGCTACATCTGTTTATTGGATTGAAAATAAGAAGACTACATACACGAATGTGGTGGAGCAAGCCTCCAAATGAAATGAAATGAAGTAGGATTATTGTTGTATTTCTAATTATTCCAATTACGAAACACAAATAGGGGAAACCCTATTTGTCAAGGATAGAATTAATTATATATGAATATGAATATGAATATGATGGTTTTGGTAAGGGATGAAGGTGTTTAATTTAGATAGAAATGGTAGTGTGATTGGGACCTACAGGATAGTATCACCTAATTTAATTTAATACCAGTACATGGAATGGAAATACTCTCTCTATATATATACTAGAAAAGGTGCCCACTAGTATATTTATGTTTATATTTAATTTAATGGTTGGTTTCCCTATTCAATCTTAAATCACAGTTCTCCATTTAAGACGATAAAATAAACAAACAGTTTGAGTTCGCACCAAATACAAAGTAACAACTTTCTACGGTGACTAGTGGGTGTATGTGTGTGCCCACGCATTTAATTTGATGTGATGTGATGTGACTACATTCCATTTTATTTTTTTATACCTTTTCGCGGAAGGTGAGCAACAAGTAAGAATTAGTGTCTCTGTCTCTCATTTGAATTGCTTATCCCATTCTCAACATTCAGCGCGTGTAACTTATTAATTAACAATTAATTAAACTGTGTTTAAGTTGTTCAACAAATACAATACTCTTTCTCTAATCCAAATTAGTTTTGGAAGACGCGCGTAAAGACCATCCAAACCTGACTTACGTTACGGTCCCACCCTTTTAATGCCAAGGAGAATAAATACGTGCCTATTATTGTTATTGTATTGTTAGTCAGCTCAGCTCAGCTGGGGATCAGTAAAAGACCTCTACTCCATTTTATTATTCTTATCAAACCACAGAGCAGAAATTTAAAATTTTATTTTATTTTTTAATACGTGTAAAATGAATAAACCTCAGGTCTGCTTCAACATTCTCTCTCTACTTTAACGACGCCATTCAGACCTCACCACGTCAAAATATCTTTTATACTCTTTATTAGGAAAATGCTTAAATATATTTTATTACCCTAAACTATCTCACATTTGATGATCCACTTTTTAATACTAAAATACTCTTTTTTAGTTACAAATCAGCATCCCCACCATAGATTTGAAGCGAAAAGCCCAAATTGGGCCAAACCGCATTTAAAATCGCATGAACCGCACTAAATGGTTTTTTGGCGTATGTGGCGGTTTAAATGAGATGAATAACAAAATTCTGATTCGGTTTGGTTCTTAGCAAAAAATCAAACAAAGATAAAACCGAAACCGCACTGTGTGTGTGTATGTATGTATTATCTCTAAGTAAATTAAAAGTTATTTTTCACTTAAACATTTGGAGAAAAACGGGTCTTGCGTTGTCGTTTTTCACCAATTGAAAGAAGATGTTAGATGTTATAGAGTCAAAATTAAGCAATTGGGTTTTGGAATTTTGAATTTGTTTGATGCGTTATTGGAGAACATAGTTGAGAACTCGAAAGATCTGACGATGCATTGGTTAATGTCGATCTTATAATTGTAATAATCTAATAGATTATTTTTAGTCCTCCCCGCAATATATTTTATTCTATCTTGATATATATACTTTTTAATTTTGGGGAACTAGATAAACATTCTTGCTTTGTTATCGAATAGTCTCCGTTGTTTTATATAAGCGCGTATTTTAGTTTTAAAGCGTCTTGATATAATTACTCATTATCGAAACTTTTATCACTAAGTTAATTGTTCGATGTAAGTTTTATGTTAAATTTTATTGAAGCTTAAACTTTTTTGTTGTTTCAATTGATTTTGGGCCAAAACGCACTAATTAAAACCGCCGCATTACTTTAAAACCAAATCAGCATCAATCACAAGCGGTTTCGGGTGCGGTTTTAAATTTTTCAAACCGCACCATGCTCACCCCTACCCACCAGATAGTTACGTCATCAATTTGTGATGTGACAGACTCAATTGAATGAAAGTGAAAAAATTAGTAGTTCAATCATCTAATTAAAAAAATTAAAAGGTGAATCATCTATGTCAAATAGTTTAGGATAGTGAAATATATTTAAGCCTTAAAAAAATAATGTTACTATAAGTCTATAACATAAAAAAGAGACATATACTCACACATATATCTATCTGCGAAACAACGTGTAGAATGATATATATGTGAGTATTATATAATTTTTTTAAGTGATAATAACATTGTTGTATAAGAAAATTCAGTTCTTACTCTGTTTATACGTACCATAAAAGTATATACTTATACAATTGTTGTTCATGTTACTTGTTACACGTTTATTTTTGTAAATTAAATAAATTTAAAATAATTATTTTGTTGCGGCTTATAGAATAAGTCAAAATAAGACAGATTACCAAGTTTAACAAGTGTAATTATCATAATAATGTAACCATATATTTAATTTGAAGAATACTACTAGTATTATATTATATTACAATATCCTAGTCAACAAATAAGGCCTCTACGTAAGAAAAAGAAAAAGAAAAAGAAAAAAAGTAGGCCTTTTGTTTAGATAATTTTAGATATATATAGAGAGAGAGAGGCCCGAGGGGGAGAGGTGGTTGTGGCTATAAACTAAAGAGATTGTTGCCATACTTTTTACCTCTTTCTCCCTTGGTTGAGAGAGAGAGATGGGGAACTGCCAAGCCATTGATAATGCAACTGTAGTAATACAACATCCCTCTGGTAGGGTAGACAAGTTGTATTCCCCTGTTCCTGCTACTGATATTATGAAGATGAATCCTGGCCACTATGTTGCTCTTCTCCTCACCACCACCTTGTACCCATCCACCGCCGCCGCCAACGAACCTCTTCGCATTACTCGTATTAAACTTCTCCGGCCAACCGATACTCTTGTCCTAGGCCATACTTACAGACTCATCAGTGCTCAGGGTAAAACATTGTTGTCTTTCTCTTTCTTTTCCTTCTTGAAATCTTTTTGTTAAAGTTGATTATTGTGGTTTTGTAGAGGTGATGAAAGGTTTGTGGGCAAAAAAGTATGCAAAGATGCAGAAGAAACAATCAGAATCATCTGGTGGGAGGGAAGAGAAAACAAGCTCAGATTTGCATACAGCAGCTGCAACCAGATCATACGAATTGGAGAAAAAACCCAAACAGGCTAGTTAACTTCTTAATTTTTACCCAATATTTACTAAATGTTTCTCATCATAAAAAAAACAAGGAGATTTATAAGAGGGTTGTCTTTTCTTCTTCTTATTCTTCCTTTTTTTGGGTCCAGCACACAAGGGCAGTCCTCTTTAAAAGCAAAATGCCTTCTTATCCTCCCTCACCCCCCCTGTTGAAGGTGGATGGGGATCTTTTTATGGTTGAAATGATTTATATGCTTAAAAAGTTAGGTAATGACAGTTCAAAGGAAATTATTGTAATCACATATTTGTGTGTGTGTGTGTGTATATATATATATATATATATATATATTATGATAAAACAAAACAAATGCAAAGGGTTCAATAAAACAGTATGCATCTAATAATTGATTTGTGAATTATATAACGAAAATAGAGTCTAAATTATATGTATGTGCAGGTGATAAAACATGATAGACATCGGCCAAGAGCATCGTCATCCACAAACTCCGCATCATCATCATCAACAACAGCTAAATCAAGAGGATGGCATCCCTCACTACAGAGCATCTCTGAGGCCAGAAGCTGATATTATCATATATATTTTTTGTTAGTTGAAATTCCTGTTAATGACAAGAGGCAACACATCCTGGATATTGTGAAGCGGTTGCGGTGTAAATGGGTTTCTTCTAGCAGAGCAGGTCCAGATGTGTCCAAGATGACCTACTTAAATGGCTAAAATTAAGTGTATAGCAGAGCGTGTATGTATAGAAAAAAAGGGCTACTCAATTTAACATGTATGTAATCTGCTGCTGCTAATTCTTAGAGGAATTTGACTTTACCCAACAACATAATTGCAACTGAATTAGTGAAAATTTTCATTGTTTTGTGCACATAATTACTTATCAGACCTGTACAGGAAGATAATTTGGAAAACTAACTATGAAAATTCAAGCCATTCCTAATTACAAAAAAATAATAAGATACCTGTTTGTTTTCTGTGCTCAACTCGCTATAAGCAGCAACAAAACAGTCGAAAGAAAGATATGTTGTTTCACTTATTTCTTAAATTAAATTAATAGCTACTTTGTTGTTATATCTAACTAAAGTCTAAACAAGGATACCATAACTAGAGTGATTGGATTGGATTGGATGTATTTTAAGCAAAACAATTCAAACCATTACCTAAAGAATCAATAAAACATAATTCCCCAAAAATCATTGTGCAATTACTTCTTTTTTTTTCACAAACAGAGCTGCTTTACATGCATGCCACATAAATATCACCATAAAATGGATATATCATCCATGCTCATTATTCGGTCCTAATAAATTATAGAGCTGATCATGGTTTGGTGACATAAACTGCAGATTTTGAACCCAATCATTAATAAGAGCTCGGCATAATCAAGATAATTAAAAAAAATGAAGAATAGAACTGAATAAAATCTATTTACTGTCGTTATTTTAAAAAAAAAGATTAATAAATAGAAGTGATCATTAATTCTTTAAAATTTTGAGTTTGAGGCAATGATATCAATCATCTCGAGTGCATTCTTAGAATCGAATCCATTATTAGGCCTAGACCCACAATGCCGTTAGATCCTTCTCTTCCTTTAAGAATTCCACTAGTAGCAGGAAGCTTAAAGATGACTTTTCCTCTTTCTTATTTGCTTTTTTTTGTTTTTAATAGAAAAAAGTTGCACTACTGAAAGCAGAGAGAGGGGTCACCATAAGCGTGGAATATTAGGTGCCCAGATGCACTCAAATCTTTAAACTCCCAACAATGATTAGAATATCTTACACGTGTTCATGTAATCATTCGTAAGTAGTAACTTTTTTAATACTTGGTACTTCAGATTATTTAATCCCACTTGCAATACTAAACATCTTGTAGAATTTTACATGTATTTTCACAACCGCACATACTAACGATTTTCGACTAACACCCACTCTAGTTTTACATGTATTTTCTGTATCTTGATTCTTGCCTGTTGCACAACAATCATATAAGCAATTTAACTTACGATCTTCTAGTCTACTTGAAACAGAGCCATTGACACAGTAGCAGTTGAACGGCATATGTTAATTTATATTAACCATATACAAGAACCTTACTAATTTTTCTCTGTCACATGTTGTCCACCCAATCATTAGATTCGCAAACAGATGAGTAGAAATGAATTGTCAAGTATTGGTACCTTTTGATTACAAAATGCCAAGTCCATGCCAATTCTTCACCCAGCTTGTGGCACTTGCAAAGGTGGTCCATGAAAATGATCTGGAGATGATGATATTAATTGATGAGCTCATTTGTCGTTAAACTTGCATTTCCCGCATTTATAGTATGAGAAAACAGATAACTACCAATAATCATTGCACAGACAGTTTCCTTCTTTGAAAGTGTGGAAACGAGTGCGGTCTCTAACAATTATGTCCCTGTCAAAAACTTTAGAAATGGCCTTTAGAGCTGTATGACAATCCTCGCAAGTTCTCAAGTTCTTCACTATCCTAATACAAGTCCCTGGCTCAGTACTCATCAGACCAAAGGCAACTGCTAGCTTCTCACTATGCCAAGCCACTGCTTGCTCTTTCTCTTCCTCGCTTAAATCAAATGAGACTTGCATAGTATTAGCAACATAGCCTCCTAATCTAGCCTTTCTCAAAATTTCATTAAGCTTGTCTCGAATCGCTACAATTTGGGGGTGGAAATGATCAGCAACACGAAACTCATGAACAACACCATTCACCTCAATCCAACTACATCCAGGACTTGATTTATTCTCTCTCTCACCCATCAGCTTCCTGACATGAGCAACTTTCTCCCATCTACCAAGAGAAGCATATAAGTTTGAAAGCAACACACAACCACCATTATGCCCACTAGAATCTAGTTGCTCAATATAATTCATTATCCGCTCTCCAAGATTAACATCACGGTGGACTCTACACGCACTTAGCAAAGCCCTCCATATAACAACATCGGGCTCCAAAGGCATGCTTTTGACAACTCTGAATGCTCTTTCCAAGTCGCCAGCACGACCAAGTAAATCAATGTAACAGCCATAGTGCTCAATCTTTGGCACAATTCCACACAAACTCTCCATATTGAAGAATATTGAAGAACCTTCCTCCACAAGACCTGCATGGCTGCATCCATTTAGAACCCCAAGAATAGTAACCTCATTTGGTTTAACTTTTTCGTCTAACATTTGATTGAAGACACGTAAAGCATCCTTACCAAGCCCATGACTTGATAATCCTGTGATCATACTCGTAAAATTATGAACATCGGGTCGAGAAGCCTCATTAAAAATTTGACTTGCACAGTCAATCTTCCCACATTTCGCATACATATCAATAAGAGCAGTGGACATGTTTGAACTAACAGCTATTCCTATTTTGTCTATATAAACATGAATCCACTTCCCTTGATCTAAGGCCCCCAGATGAGCACATGCAGATAAAGCACAAACAAGAACAGCCTCATTAGGCATCACCTTATGATCATAACACAACATGTCGTGGAAATATCTCAGGGCCTCGATATACCTTCCACCTCCAACAAAACCCGAAATCATAACTGCCCAAGATACCTCATTATGAGCAGACATCACACCAAATATTTCGCAAGCCCTATCCATCTCCCCTTGTTTTGCATACCCACAAACCAGACTAGTCCACGAGAACACATCTCTCACCAACATTTCGTCAAACACATTGTGGGCATCTTTCATTTGATTAAAAACACTATACATATTGATCAATGAATTGCCCACGTATAGATTGGATTCATACCCATTTTTCACAACCATGGAATGAACAATTTGACCATGTACAACTGACATTTGATGAGTACACGACGTAATTACAAACGTGAACGTGTACTTGTCTGGGAAAAAAAGCCGCAAGGCATCGCTTAGTGTGATCATTCGACGGAATAGATTGATGGAATCTGGAGAATTGGGAAGTTTTGAGTAAGCCCTTATCATGAGATTCCATAGCAAGTTTGGGGATGATGGCAAAGCATAACTATCGAACAAGGATCTTGCGGTGGCGAGGTTATTAGCAGAGAGGTAGCAATGGACGAGAGAGTCAATTAAGTGAGAGCTTGATGAGAAGGATTGGGTGATTGTTAGAGCAAGGATTTGATTGAGGAGAGAGAGTGGTGGGCGTAGGTTTAGCAGCTTAGAGAGAGATTTTCGATTTGGAAGGATTGAAGAGGACTTGTTTGATTCTGAGTTTTGTGGAGTGGAAATGGCGGGGAAAGTAGTTGATGATGAAGAGCAAAAACGGTTGTTACTGCTACTAATAATGAAAGATTTGAACACAGCTTTGAAATCTCTACTAGTTTTGGAAAATTCAAACAGAAATGGAGGATTGCAACCTTTGAACATCGTTAGTTGATGATTCAATCTTTTGTTTTGTCATTATTTATTTATGTAACCTGACCCGAGTGACCAAATACTGGTTTGTTTTATTTAGGAGTTAGGACAGAATCACAAAAGCGCAGATGAAGAGAGATCCTGCTAGAGACACAACCTGCATCAAAGCTTCAAAGAATCACAAATGCATTAAAAGTTTGTAGTCAATATAATAATGATACTCAACCCAATTCTCCAGTAATTTATTCACATAATCACATATTACAAAATTAAAAGTTCACACTCAAAAACTTTGCAGCATAATAGAACTCGTTATTGTGGATAACATAAACAGACAAAAACATCTCTAGTTGTATACTGTAACAGTTCCAGGAGACTCTTGCTTCCAAGTCTATTTTCAATGTGATATAATATCTCATCAAGTGAAATTACAACAAAAATAGTGGTGGCATCACACTGCTGTTGTGTTCTCAGTCACCCCTTTAGTTTGATCTTGCTTCTCCAATTGGCTGAAGTTCCCCTTTGCCTTGAAGAGCTGGGAATGATGGTGCTTGCAATAAAGTTGCTGCTCATGGGCAACATAATTTGATGGACTTATCACACAGCCTCCATGGCTGCACTTGAAACAAGCCCTATGGTATGCGGTGCCGTCAACCGCCACCTGCAACAGCAGTGAGGAAAATTAGTATAAAACTAATATTGAGCTCAAGTAAAAAAAGGAAAATTGATCAGTATTAGTTCTTCCATTACACGATTACCTTTTCAATAGGGTAAACAGTTTTCTTGCAAGATACACACTTCTCTTGAGTTCCTCCAAACATACTCGAGACTTTACTGTTGTTATGACCCTGTGAACATGTAGTCAATTGAATATGTTAAGCCAAACATCAAAATAAACCTGAACCTCATGTAAAATAATTTGTAAATGTGTGACAGAGGTGTAACGATGGAGTACCTGTTCAGCAGATCTGTTGACTCTGACTGTTTTTGGAGTGCCTAGGAAATAAAACGGAAACATAGATGAGCTTAGGATAGGACATACTAAATGAATTTCATTTTAGCATATATACCACCCCGCCACCCCAAAAAAAATTTTAAATTTTTAAAAAAAGACACTACCTTCAAAGCTCTTATCCAAGCTGCCAGTCATCTTAAACAATTGATCAAAGTGAGGTTTGCAATATAGCACTCCCTCAAAAGAGGAATAGTTACTCAGCTGCAAAAGGGGGTAATGAGATGAGGATAAAGTACATAAAAGTTTCAAAGTTAAACCATATTGAAAAGTTCAAATTTTATGGAACCAAGCATAATTTATGCAACTCTTGGTACATGATAGAGTTACGTATTGAGATGAAATTGCAAGTAAACAGATAGATGGAGTAATATATTAGGAAATATAAAGAAAATTAAAACATGATGGTATTTCGACAGATACTAAGATAAGAGAGCTCCAATTGAGATAATATGGTCATATTCATAGAATACCATAAGTAAAGCCTCTGAGAAGATAAGTCAAGGATGTAGGAAAGGCTAAATAGGATCTGTATTTTTGCACAAAATAGATTTAAATTTCTATGATTTAACAGATGATGTGTGAGCTAGGGGTTAATATTTCAGGTTATAGTGATCCAAGAACAAGGGAGAGATCGCAAGGACAAGAACAAGTGAAAGGTTTAAAGGACAAGAACACGCAATCATCTGCATAATGGTTCAAGTTCAAGAGAGATTTTGGCCGTCATGTAGATCAGAAAGAAGAACAGGGCTTGTCTATCAATGTTTAAGTGGCGATAAATGACTTTACATAGGAACTAGTTGTGCCTCTTACTGGCCCTAAATAGGCAATATCATGGGGAGGGATGCACATTCTGAACTCCTAACTAAAGTAGCTATAATGGACACACAAAAGGAGTATAACCCTATATATCTAGTAAATTCAAAAATAAGCATTTTACATCAAAATTTTGTAGTTGCTGAGAAAGTATATGACATCTGCAAGATAACCAGCTGCTTTAAAACCAACAAAGTTCACTAATCTTCAATGGGAGATAAATATTACTGTTCAAAATTTGTGGTAAATACTAACTCCTATTAACTGCAAGTAATCCAATACCATTTTAAAAAAACTTAAAATCCTTTCACTGTGATAGTTCAATGATTCACACTGAAAGCTCACAAGCTTTACTCTTCTAATCTGCACCCTGATTTACAAGTTTGTAATTGGGTTATGCCTATGGATACATTTATTTCCATAATTCATAATGCTTAAATTGAAACCTAAGCTTCTAGGATAAAAGTTAAAGAACAGAACCATTCCTTTAATCCCAATAGATCCAAGAAAACAATCCCAAGATATTGCGCAAATGACCACATACAAAATTGCTAATTCAATTAACTTCAATTGGCTCATCATTAAATTTATGAAACCTTGATAATAAACATGAAAGGCAACCCATATATCATCACAGAAAAATCTACACAATTATGCAATTCTTAGACAGAGACATCAAATCAAAATGCTCCAAGCAAGCCGATCATACATAATCCATTTTTAAGCAAAAGCCATGAAGAATATTTCAAAAATCCACATATGTTGATCATATAGTATGCAGTAAAAAAAAAAAAAAAAAGAAAAAACAAGTGGAGAAGTAGAATTAAAAAGTAGGGAAGAGAAAGTAAAGTAAAAGACTAGAAGTAATGTGACCTTGAGGGTACCCTTGCAGTGGTGACATCGAAAACAAGCCTTGTGATAGACTTTGTTATCAGCAGTGAGTTCATCCATTAAATACACAGTCTTCTCGCAAGCCTTACACTTCTGGGTCGTTCCTGCAAAACTAGCCATGATCCCTCCCTCCTTCTCACCCAATTCTTCAGATCACTTTTTTAAACTCAAAAACTTTTCTGATATATTTAGAGAGATTCTTTCTCCTTCTATGTATGTATTTGGTGTGGGGGTTTACAGCTCGGAGGAGTAGGAGTAGGAGTAGTAGTAAAGGCTGGCGTAGTAGCACTTGGTTTTGGTCAGTCTTTGACAAATGCTGCCAAATTTTAGCTGTCCTTATTATTGTGGGCTATTTTCGTCATTTTATTTTATCTTACATTACAGCCAGCCGCTAGTAGGGAATTTGACATGATTACCCTCTTAGGAACACGTGTGCTACGCATACGAAAGATTTTAACTTTTTTCGACCACAAATTAAGGAAATGGTTAGTATGAAGTTATTTTGTTGGTAAGTTGGTCAATTGATCAATAGAATATTGATATGCAGGCGAGGTTGTATGTGTCAGTATTTTATTGGTCAATTGACCAACTTATCAACAAAATAACTTCATACTAACCGGATCCACAAATTAGTGCCCGGCTGTAATGTAAGAATATGAAAATACAAAATTTTAAAAATATTATTTAGTACTCCCTCCGTTCTAAATTAATTGTTCAGTTTTGATTTTTTAAAATTAAATTGACCATTTTTAAAACTAATCTTTTTACTATTTTTGTTAAAATATAGTTGAAGAGATTATAATCAAAAGAAAGTATATACAAGTTATTACTAATCTCAATTTTTATAATTTTAGAAATATATTTATATATGCTTAATTATTAATTCTAAAATAGTCAATTTAACTTAAAAAAAAATCAAAATCCTGGGCAATTAATTTGGGACGGAGGGGAGTATTATGTATAGATTATTACATCATCAAATTTTTATATAGTTTAAAAATATTGTTTAGTATTATGATTTTAGTAATTTAAAAATTTTATATCAATTAGTATTTAGTATTATGATTTTAGTATTTTAATGATGTAATTTGAATTTTTGTTGTTTTGCTTAATTAACAAAATAATTTGAATTTTAGTATTTTTAGTATTTTTAATTTGTTTTTTTAGTATTTTTAGTATTTTTTTAATTAGTATTTTAGTATTTTTTTTTAATTAGTATTTGATATAAATATGTTATGTTTTGAATTTTAGTATTTTGATTAAATGATGTAAATATGTTATACAACTTATTTTATTTAATTAGTTGTTTTGATTAGTTAACAAAATAATTTGAATTTTATTATTTTGATTAAATAATGTAAATATGTTATGCTTTTTTTATTTTGAGTTTTAGTATTTTTTGTTTTGATTAAATGATATATATTATTTTATTTATAATATATTTTATATTTAAGCATGCCACATCATCACATTTAAATTCCGTTTGTCTTCTGTTAACGGCAGAGGCACGGGCGACCCAAAAAAAATGTAACGTTAAGGGTATTTTTGGAAAAAAAATTAGTTTAGGGTGCAAGTGGGACGTCGGGTTAAACATCATAGGCTTTTTTGACCCTTTGCCCTATATTTTTTTGTAATTATAGATTAAATAGTCATACTCACATATTTAATTTTTATCGGATTATTCATGTGATAACTTAAAACAATCTCATGTTATATTTGTTTTTTAAAAATTAATTAAAGGATTGGATAAAAAATATTGTTTAGGCTATTATGCTTTTATCAATAATAACATATTTCAAACTTGTTTATACATCAAAAAATGATAAACAATTAATTATGAACTTTCAAATTTTATTTTCTATCTATCTATTTTTTAAAGTTTTCAAACTGTTACAAACTTTATCAATAACATCTCATAAAATTATGTTAATATGGTCATTAAAATTTATGGGTTAAATTAATTTTTGTCTACAGAATCCCAATTTATATTTACATTACTAAATCAACTTATTTTTTCAATCAATTTATTAAATTATAATTTTTTACAAAAATTTTAAAAACCGTCCAAATATGTTAAAAGTTAACAGCATATTTACATGACACTATGTTGGACGCTTATGTGGACTATTTAATAGATTAAAACATAATGCTACAATGATGCTCTATATTATGAATATATATATATATATATAAAACTAATTTATACATTTAAAATTTACACTTGCATAAATTTAAAACTTACACTAAAATAAATTAACAAATTTTATATAAAAAATTCAAATAAATTTCATCAAGTCAGATACCTGAATACTACTTGGAGCATTAACTATAGCATTATAGCAGTACGTTGGAATTGAATCGAAAAAGAGAGATCAAACAGCATTCAATTGATTACACCTGAAGATAAGTTAGTCATATTTTAAAAAAATAAAGGTCAGTTGTGTCTCTAAATTATTAATCCTTTCTGATGAGATTATAATACATAGTTAGGCATAATATTGAAAGTTAGTGATCAGCATGAAGTTAATTTTAGTCAATTAATTAATACAGTATTGACACGCAAGTCAGAAATTAATCTATATCTTTATGTTAACACTGTATTGATCAATTGATCAACTTACCATAAAGTTAACTTCATGGTAACCGGATTCGTATTAAATAGTCCCACATATTAAGTCATTTTATAATTTTCGGACCAATAGTCTCATGTTTAAATTTGAGAACAAACAAAACATTAACTATGTTTGTTTGTAAGAATTATACATGTGATAAGACTATTAATTTCAATGTTATGTTTGTTTGCAAGAATTATAATCCCGAGACAAGACTATTAATCCTAGGATTATAATATTGCCAGGACTATTAAGTCATTTTATAATCCTAAGACATATAGTCCTAAGTTTAAATTTAAAAACAAACAAGACACTTGGGTTATGTTTATTTGCAATGATTATAATCTCAAGACTATTAATCATAATAATATAATTTCGACATTATAATTATAATATCGGGATTATAAGTTTATAATTATAATTCCGGGATTATAATTATAATCCAAAAACTATTAAGTCATTTTATAATCCCTAGACTAATAGTCGCAAGTCTAAATTTTAAAACAACAAGACATTTGGAATAAATAATTCTTTCCTGAGTATAATCTTTGAAAACAAACATAGACAAATGTCTTGTTTGTTTTCAAATTTAGATTTTGGACTATTAGTCTAGAAATTATAAAATAACAATAATTTTGAGATTATAAGTATAATTCCGAGATAATTCTAGAATTAGTAGTATTGAAATTATAACATTAAAATTATAATAATTACAAACAAACATAACATTAAAAATATTAAGATTAATAATTTTATTTTTAATATAATTTTTATAAACAAACATAGCGTAAAAATAAAATCCTCTGGGCAGTAATGTCTTAAATTACTTGTATATATTTGCTGAGTTCTATTTTTCCGCTATTAAGATCAAATATTGTGATAGATTATAAGAACTTCATTTTATTATTCAATTCAAATTATATATTTTTCTTACTTTTTGGTAACTAACAAACTGCCAAACAAGAAGTACGGCACACTTTAAAATAACTTTTTGAAATTGAGTGGGCTATTATTAAAAAAATTAAAATTATTATGTATCGTCCATCAATAATCAATGTTGTAAACTGATAATCAAAAAGACAAATTGTGAAAAATATATATTTGTTCTACAGCAATAATAATAAAAAATACGTAATAAGATTGTTAAAAAAAATAAAATTAAATGTTGTGAGAGTAATGGAAAAACCTACCGAGTACTATGTTACTTAACATAATAAAATGTCGCGACGCACACAAATTATTGTTTATATATCTTTAATGTGTTATTGTACCTAACCAAAATATTTTGGGATATACCAAAAAATAGTGTAATAATGAAATAATATATCGAGGGATATGCTTTTTTTGAGATTGATTAAAGAATTTTGGTGGGGTAAGAAAAATGATATACATGTCTGATGAAGTTGGATTGAAATTGAATGCAATAACTAATCTCATGTAAACACATATATTCGACTTAACTAAACTTGGTGTTGAATGGGTATAAACTAAACTCCCTTAACCCCCCTTTGTACATATCATGAAATTGAACTTACTCATGGCTAACCAAGAGCTTCTTCTCATAGAATTCATTTTATGCAACCAAATAAAAAACAAAAACACTTGCCATTGAGTTTGGCTCTCACATGACTCCAGTTTTAACCGCCTTATTTCCAGCACCACCATTTTTAAACAGATAAAATAAAACACTTTCTAACACCAGGAAGGATGGCCTTTCTAGAAAACAGAGACATACAAGAGAAAAGGTCGTCATTCTGCACTCCCACCAGCCTGTTTCCGAGCTTCTTCTCGCATTACAGCTTTGACATATATCTCGTAGCAACATCCTGTAACAAACATCAAAAAGCATATGAATTTTGATTAGTAATAAGCACACATGAATCATCAGAAAATAGTCTCAAAACATGTCTTGAACAATAGACACATTCCACAATCACTATAAGTTCAAAGATCTCCTCGCATAGAAAAGATTTATAGAGAAGAATACATCTTCAAATATGTTCCTTCTTGACACAGATATTTCAGGATGGGCAACATACCTTTGTTGGGAGCAAAATGTTACATGGTCATACACGAAAGAAAGAGCACTTGGCAAATTAATCCATGTACCATAAGATTTAAAATATTGAAAAGGACCACTCAACAAATACTCCTCACAAAGAAACAAAAACAAGGAAAAGGTTGACACAATAACAAAAGATTTTGACTTATAACTTGGGGAGTTAATAACTAGAAAATATGTGAGCCTATAATGTGATCTTGATGACTGGCTACTTTAATTTAAACTAAAGAATCATCAAACTCATCTCTTTTTTATGCATACGACTTGACAGCACAAATAATTTCTCACAGTTTATAGGATATTCCATATTTATTAACTTGTTTTGATCTTCTTACACAGTTCAATAATAAAAGCTGAATAAAACATATTCTGTTTCAACTTATGTGAGAGAATAACATACCAGCTACAACAACAACAGTGAGAACATCTCCTATCCTCTTAAGGCGCCACACACTCTTCTTATATGATTTGAAGCGATCTAACGCAGGGTCTGGTGCTAAGAGCTTCAAGAAAAACAAGTCATGCAATGTACAGGGATATCAAAGCACAAGAACAATAAAGTTATGTAGATTCAGTGAATAGATTAAGGAGGTTCAATGAATAATACAGAGAAAATGTTATATTACGTACTCGCTATTAGCGATGTACATGCAGAATTACATTGAAATTTAGATAGTGCATTCCGTATAAATTGCTTCTTCTAGTTTACAAGTCAATAAGAGCTAAAAGATCAAACCTATCCTTCTCTACAAGCAGAATGTATATGAGACTAAATATAACGAATCACAAATGCAAGTTAAAGTAAGGTCAAGAAAAGACGTGGAATTATAATATTTAATGATTGCAGCATCTCACTAATAAGCACGAGAAAATAAAAGTGAGTACAAATCATATGTATGTTATCAAAGGCAAATCTAGGCAAAAATGGGTAGCTTAAATCAGGATACTCCCATGGCAAACACGGGATAGATTAGAAAGAAAGACCATAAAATGGTAACGGTAATGTCATCTTCAAAATGGTAATTTCCAGATTATTCCGACTAATGAGAGGACTTTGGAGATTGTTCAAGTAATGAGCCATAATGTAAATTAGCGGTGAAGTGGCAACAAAAATAAAAATAAAAATGGAAACCATGAGAATGTCATGCTTCGGCAAATGTAAAAACGGGGTAGAGACTACAAACAAAGATACAAAAGCATGTGTAAGAAAGAAGAAGCTTTTTACCATACAAACATAAGATTGTCATCCTGAAAATCAATGAAAACTTAGAATGATATGTCATTCTTAATTCTTTTACTTTCAACCTCTGAATTTAAAATAATTTTGGATATCTTAGTATGAGAAAGTATTGAATTAAAGAGGATGTAAGTTTAAGAGGTTTATGGTCTGATAGCTTTTGACCTAGGGGTGAAATAGTAAGAGTAACTGAGGACACATTTCAATTGACTATGTTTGTGAAGTAAACATCAGAACTAGCAAAATCATTGATGACATTACTGAACAAATAAACATAAATGTCGTAGTACAAGTACAGAGTACTTGCAAAAAAGAAAGTCCCATTTAACTTACCAACTTTTTTTTATTTAATTTTTTAATGCATATTAAGATTTGATTGAGACACGTTTAGATATATATTCTGTCAATAATTTTTAAGTGGCAGCACAATAACTAGAAGAAAGTTATTGAGAGTAAAAAAAACACAAATTAAAAAAAACAAAAAACAAAAAACAAAAGCAGTCTATAAGAATCAGGACTGCTCACAGTCAGAGTTCATTACCACACGCCCAGCATATACCACAACATCAAGGTGTCTACATGCCTGTTTCTAACTTAAGGAATTCTTTGTTCAGAGATGACATTGGCTAAACACTATTACAATCAGTTCATTCAGTTGTAAATTTTATCTTCAAATAATTGCAGAATGGCCAAAGAATTCCATTACCAAACAGCTAAGATACACAGTATTCACATGAAAGGCTATTTGAACTTGTTAACTCCTTACTACTATAAGATAATAGATAAAAATGGCAATACTCTAACTAGTCCCCAACCTAAGTAAATCTGCCGCATATCACACAATCAAACTCTCTAATGGACACATGTGCTTTTGCCACAAAACATAAGCAAAGCAGATAAAATAAAAGTTACCAAATTTTCACTTGTATAGAGTTTAAAATCTTGGAGTAATATAAGATTACTTGTATAAATTTAAGAACTAGAGCAAGAAACTAGACACAAGAAATCTATAATAGCTTGAAACTAAAAAGACAATAGTACATCGTAAAAGTAATTTGCTTTACTGATATATTTCTTTATTTCTCCTAACTAGTTTCATTAACAAATTTTGGCCCTAAAAAGCCCAATAACGGAAATAGAGGCCTGCTGGAGAGAAAATGATTATAAGAGTATTTACAAGTCAGGGTCTGGCTGGTGTAGCAGAATATGGAGTACAGGAATAAATTAATGTATGTGTATAACTCTATTTTGCCAAGGAATCTGTAGAATTACCGGTGCTTAGCTTTCAATTAGCCTCTGAGGCTCTGACCATCAAATGAAATTTGAATAAGCTGTCGTCCTGTCTATATTAAGTTTCTAATATTAAGACAGATAGTGATAAATTGAACTCAACAGACATCATAGAGGCTTCCCAATTCAAGAGTACCTATTAGTAAGATATTATCATATGGAGTACTTGTTTCTTCAATATCAAATTATTTGAAATTAATCTTTGGATCCTTAATTTCTAAACCAAGACAAAGATGATTCATGTAAACTAATTAATCATTAAAAAATTATAGTAGTATGAGAAAGAGAGAGTATAAATACTGACAGCCTTCTCGCGAGCCCCTGATTCGATGTGGACTCCACGCCTCGATTGCCATAGCAAATTCTCCACCTTCAATACAATGAATCAGAGTAAAATACAAACACATATATAAGTAGACATAGAAATCTACTGAAAAATCAAAAGCTTAAAAGCAAGAGGGAATGGTAGATCGATTATCGAAATGCGTGTATACCTGGGAATGGGATCGAAGCTGAGACAAGGTACTTGTGTTGAATAAAAAAGTCATTACGAGCGACCTTAGCTCTGGAACAGCAACTCGCAAAGAAGATGATTCGAGTCTGGAGGCTAATATTATTATATATGGGTAAATAAATTGCTAGCAGCCCCTAATATTAATGCTCGAAATAATTTTTAATATAATAATTATTTGAGTATTATGATTTTTTCGGAACATCATAGTTTATAAAATTTGATATTAATTAGTTTCCTTCAATATTTTAACAATATAATTAGTATATTCAATTTTTATTCTCTCTTCAAAATCAATAAAAATAGAAATCTATAATACTTGCTCATTTTTTCATTTAGATGCGACAACTCCATCTATTTTTTGTAGCTTAAATTCATTCAATTCATAATGTCTAATACTCACACATAATTTGTGGTTGCTCATTGCTAATTTGTCATCAACGCTTTCTTCATGTTCAAAAAATGCACCATTTCACTTGCCTAATAATTGAAAATGTTTGTGTGAATAGAATTTTGGTGTGAAATTAGTTATGAGCAATTTTCTTTTAAAACAAACTCGTTATTTGGGATAAGCATCGATTCTTTTTGTCAAATTATTATGTGGTTGATAATTTTTTTTTTTGTAGTTTCATAAATATTTTGTTAAATATAATAATTAAGGTTTATTCTTAGACTTAATAATTGAATTATATGATTAGTTATTGTATTGTATTTACATTTATGTGTTGATAATATTAATTAATATATGGTAAATATAATTTTATAGAGATTAGTTGTAAGACCCCAACTTTTATAAATAAAGATGAATTTTCTATAAATATTATTTTTGAATATTATGGAGTAAATTTGATATAATGTTATAGTTGTGGGTAATATTTATAAATTTTGCAAAAGTAAGCAGTTGTTATAAAATATTAGTTTGGTTAGGAATATTCTTTTTTGTGGGAGAATATTAAATGCGACCAAGCCAATAATCATTAATGGACCCACAATGGAATTATTGTAGGATTGAAAAACGACAAAAAATATTTTATGAAAATAACGGCGGAGGTATTCTGAATTAAAACTGTTAAACTACCCTAGTAGTAAAAGTACGATAATATGCATTAGTTGCGTAGTAGCACACAGGTATTGATTATTGATGCTTACGTGAGAAGTCACTCAACTATACTCAATTATTACTACTGATAATTCTTTGCATCATATCTCTTATATTATTGATTCAATTATTGTCACATTATCATCATATAATATGTTATATTATTAAATCAATAATTGAGACGACAAGTTATAAATGATTAATAATTATTGAAAGATTAAATATGTGTTGATTAAAAATAAAATGATTTGTGATAATATTTATTCAATCCTTGATGTATATAAAGAGTCTATAATGAGACGTTTGTGGTAAGTTTGGTTATTTTATGGGGGGGGCATATGTCATCTAAGAGTTTCTTCGTCAATAGTAATTACCTTTGTGACGCCCCCAAAATAGGTATACAACACCCATTCTGAGTAGCCAAATACATGGTACAGAAACAACTACAACTTTATTAATACAACATAAAAACTATGAGTTTAAATACAAATATTGTCATCTAGACAATATCCACACTCAAATAAGTCCTCATTACAATTATTAATACACTATTTTACAGAATAATGAGGACTACTAGAATAACTTCTAGAACCATCATTCCACACCCCGACTAATACTCGCTACATTCTCGCCTCCTGAGAAGAAATATTGAACAACAAGGAAAAGGGTGAGCTCAACTAGCCCAGTAAAGAACATTATGACTAAGATAATATAGAACAAATTATCGTTAGTCCTCAACAGGAAAAAATCTAATAGAATACAATAGACAACCAGTTTTAAATCAATCTTCGCAGAGGAAATAATAATTCATTAGAAGAGTTAAGTAGAGAATGTAAACTACTATCTTTTATATATGAATTTAAAAGTTCATCGTCGATATTTTATCCCTGTAACATTAATTAATATATATCTGGAATCAAATATTCATCTTTGCAATCTGAGCCAAAGATATTCATCATTAGTCATGTTCATCTAAATACTGTTCATCTTTGCACTACGGACCAAAGATATTAATCGATCATTATGTTCATCTCAACACTGCTCATCTTTTGCACTACTGGGCCAAAGATATTCATCAAAAATCATTCATCTTTGCACTACGAATGCCAAAAGATATTCCGTTATATCATCATTTAGGGTAGAGGATGATGAAAAATATTTTAAAGAAAACGAATCCGGTGAAGCAAAAGAACAAATATTAAGGATTCGTACTTTAAACAATTCCCATTCAAAATACTTCATAAATAACCAGAGTGGGGTAAAATTCAAGAATGAAGATCAAAACATAGATCCAATCAAAGATAGGAATCATAACAGACAATCTTGGACACATAAAAGAAAATTTAATTTTCCGTGAATAAGTGTCGTGATTCAGTGAATAATTAATAGTATCGTGAATAGTCTTAGTATACGTGAATAGTAACTCGACCTCAAAAGATAGAAATTTCACAAAAAAACATCATCACGCTTCGTGAATAGTACTCGTGAATAGTAACTCGTGAATAGTAACTCATAAATAGTAACTCATGAATAGTAACTCGTAAATAGTAACTCATGAATAGTAATTCCGACATGAAAAAGTTCCAAATTTGATAAAAATTTCCAACCAATATTTCGGCATAATGATATTGAAGAAATAATATCATTTTCGAATAAAATAACATCCTTTACCTCGAAAGAATAATACTTACATTTGGAATCTTTGAATATAGTCTTTGAAAGAACTTGCAGACAGTATAGCAATACTCAAAGTACTAAAATACTCACAAATACGCTCGATATTATAGAGAGAGAAGAGAGAAATATTTAGTTTACGTTGTAATTTTCAATTCTAACCCAAGCCCTATTTATAGGAAAATGCTTAGAACACCAAAGCGAAATTTTAATATAATATTAATATTTATATTATAAATTCTCTCGCATTACTTAGCATCCTGAAATCACCCACCTAATCACATGTTAAATGAGTCCCAACAATGTAAAAAACGTTTTGTTAATATAATTATTTAAAACTTCCAAAAATCAATTATTACGGAACCTCGAAACTTTAATAATTCATAATAAATAGTCATTTTATCAAAAAATTCGAATCTTGAGACTTTTTATAGGAAATTCAATTCTCTACAACTTTGCGGAAGAAAGTTTTTCCAAATTCCAAATGAAATTGACCAAATCCATAAGCGGTAGATTTTACGGTATAATCAAATTTCATCGAGAAATGGGCCCACGAACATGTTTAACATGTTTTAAACAACTTTACAACAAAAATACTCCTCATCCTCATATACTCATATATCCCACATTCATTGTAAAAATATCCCCATTATTATATTATAATAATATAATAAAATATTATTTTATCAAAAAGATAAAATATCAATTTTAACAAT
Organism: Panax quinquefolius; assembly: GCA_020205615.1. Classification (NCBI taxonomy): domain Eukaryota; kingdom Viridiplantae; phylum Streptophyta; class Magnoliopsida; order Apiales; family Araliaceae; genus Panax; species Panax quinquefolius. The sequence continues at coordinate 10,573,762 of CM035169.1, forward strand.
TGTCACTTTAAAAATTTTCTCCATCTATATCCACATAAAATCAATATTTTTCTCATCATATAAATCAATAATTAATTATTCATAAATAATATTACGGAATCACAAGATCTTGTGACCAGTAGTTCCTGCGAAAGAGGGGCTTTCGATAAAGATTTCTCTCTTACTTGGTAGCAATTAGGTGACCAAACCTCTCCTTGATGTAACTTTCTAGACATTTCCAATAATGTTTTCTAAAAATATTATTCGGATAATATGAATTATTGCTCAGATAATGAAAAATCTTTGTAGTAGTGACAATTATTGAAATAACGAGTAATATAAAAAAATCAATGCGTGAATTATTGAATCAATAAAATAAAATCTTTGAGCGATAATTCTTCGTAACAATTATTGACTAATGCCTTCTTACGTAAGAATCAATAATTGGTGCAATAACGTATCTTCTTGTTCAACAACGCGTAGACATCGTGTTTTAACCAATTCGGGTATTCCAACGATATAATTGTAATAATCTGCTAGATTATTTATAACAACTTATACTTGTTGTTTTCTTCATCCAATTTGTAAGACCCGACTTTTATAAATAAAGATGATTTTTTTATAAATATTATTTTTGAATATTATGGAATAAATTTGATATAATGTTATAGTTGTGGGTAATATTTATAAATTTTGCAAAGTAAGCGAAGTTGTTATAAAATATTACGTTTGGTCGGGGAATATTCTTTTTGTCGGGGAATATTAGTATGCACGGCTCAATCATTGGTGGACCCCATTAACGGAAGTATTGTCGTAGTTAAAAAGCGACAAAATTATTTTTCTATAAAAATAACTTGCGGCGAGGTGTTCTGGTCAAAACCGTTGAACTACTACCGGTAGTAAAAGAAATGATGTCTGGCGTAGTTGTATAGTAGTACATGATATTGATTATTGATGCTTACGTGAGAAGTCACTTTCAATTATGCTCAATTATTCTTCACGATAATTGTTGCATCATATCTCTTATATTATTGATTCAATTATTGTTAGTAGTATCATCTCGTATAATATGTTATAGTATTAAATTATTAATTGAGACGACAAGTTATAAATGATTAATAATTATTGAAAGATTAAATATGTGTTGATTAAAATAAAATGATTTGTGGTAATATTTATTCAATCCTTGATGTATATAAAGAGTACTGTTATGAGACGTTTGTGGTAAGTTTGATTATTTTATTGGGGCGTATGTCATCATCTAAGAGTCCTTCGTCGATAAGTAATTACCTTTGTGAAGTAATTACCTTTATGAATAAGTAATTACCTTCGTCGAATAGTAATTACCTTTACGAATAAGAATTACCTTTGTGAATAGTAATTACCTTCGTCGATAGTATTTACCTTCGTCGATAGTAATTACCTTCTTCATAGTAATTACCTTCGTCGATAGTAATTACCTTCGTCGATAGGAATTACCTCTTCACAAATAGTAGTTGTCTCTTCATATTACCAAGAGTCATTTTGACCCTTCGTTAAGACCAAGAGCCACCCTCGCTTTTCTATAAATAGAAAGCTCATTCCTTCATTATTTCTTACTTAATTCACCTGAAACTCTGTAAAAAGAGAAACTATAGAGAGAAAGAAGAAAAGTATTTTGCTACTTCACTTTTCCAATATTCACTCTTCTAAGGTAGGGAATATTATTTGTTGTACTTTCGTAAGGGGTGTTATTCTTTCTTATTCATAAAGAGAAGCTGTTGTTATTCCATTGCTTATTATTACATTGGAATAACCTATAAAAGTGGCATACCCTATACGACCACACATATATAATAATACCACATCTTGGTGAAATCCTTATATTATTCCATTCTTATTTATTACATTGGAATAACTTTGTATATCTGAAATCCCCTATACTTGGTGACATTCTTCTATTATTTTATTATTCCGTTGGAACATCCTCGCATCAGGTTCTACGGGACTTCGGTTAAAATCTTTATTATTCTGTCTTTATTATTCTATTGGAATATCCATGTCGTATGTTTTACAGGACTTGGTTCCGCTTCTTTATTATTCTTTCTTTATTATTCTATTGAAATATCATGTATACATGTGTTTTTACACCTACACAGTTAGTTCCGCTTTTATTATTACGTATTTATTATTACATTTGAATAACTTTTATACATCTGAATCTGCATGCGTGGTGATTTCTTTTGTTATTTCATTATTTATTATACTCGGTTGGTTAAAATTTTGACTACTATACTCCATGAATTTAGTGGAATATCCTTGATATTTAAGCTTCATCCGATATTTTGAATGAAAATATTTTTACGAGCATTCTTGAATTTTACTTTCTACAAAGCGTTATCATGTTGACAATTTGGGCGTTATTAGTTCTGAATAAATTAATTCGTGAACTTGTTTTATTGAATTATTATGTCATTGTCATCATCCTCATGTTATATTATGTTATCTTTGGCTTACGTGCATAGATGAACTTAGTATGATTATGACCGAGGATCATTCGGTATAATCATGGCTTGATATAAATGATGTGACAAAAGTCCTCGATGGCACATGTAATGCGATGATGGATAGTTTTTGCTATGATTATTACGGGGTGATTCGGTATAGTCATGACCATTGATAATTTGATGAAAATCCTTGGCCGTAGTACGAGGGATGATTAGATATTGTGGTTTATTCATTAAACCTGAGTCTTAGTGATAAAATTGATGAAAACCTTTTAAAACCTAAAAGATAGTAGACTTTATTTTCTACTTGACTCTTTTAATGGATTGCGTATTCATTGCAGATTAAAACCGGTTGTCTATTGTATTTTATCGGTTTAACATTGTTGAAGACTATTGATAATTTATTCTCGCATTATCTTAGTTATAATATTTCTTCTTGGGCTAGTTAGTAGCGCACCCTTTCTTTCTTTCACCGTTTTATCTTGAAATGAGAATATAAATTTGGGACGAGTCGGGAAAAGAGTGATGGTCCCAAGATAGCATTAGTAGTCCTCACTATTCTACATTAAATAGTGTGACAATAAATGTAATGAGGACTCCTTGAGTATGGATATTGTCCAAATGACAATATTCTATTAGAACTCTCGGTTTATGTATTGTCAGTATGTTACTGCGACGGATGTATAATTAAGTTTGTATTTGAATTTATGTACCGTATAGTGGCGACCCAAGATGGGTGGCGTATACATAATTTTGGGGTCGCCACACAATTGCTTTCCGTTATGGGGCCCACACAAGGCTGCACAGCGTCAATGCATTTAATATTTCCCAATGCAAGAATATTCCACGATCAAACGAATATTCTCCCAACAATGAGTATTTTATAACCACTTGCTTATTTGAAATATTTAGCATTTTACCCATAACTAACCACATTAATCAAAATAACCCTTCTTTGTTTCAAAATGATAAATAGAGGAAATTAAATTTCAATTATTAATAATTTGGGGTCTTACAACCTCCCCTCCTTATGAAATTTCGTCCTCAAAATTGACGTACGTACCTGGTGTTTCGAAAAGATGAGGATACCTCGCTTTCATTTCCGTTTCCAACTCCCAGGTCATTTTCTCAATAGCATGGTTTCTCCACAAAACTTTAACTTGTGGTATGACCTTTGTACGTAGGACATGCTCCTTCCTATCCAAAATCTTGACAGGTACCTCTTCATACGTTAAGTCTTCGGCTATCTCGTCCGATTCTAACTCAATAACATGGTTTGGGTCGTCCACATATTTACGTAACATCGATACGTAAAAAACGTTATGAACACGCGTCATACTTGACGGTAAAACGAGTCTATAGACCACAGTTCCTATTCGATCTAGGATTTTAAATGGACTAATAAATCGAAGGTTTGAGCTTTCCTCACCTCGCCAATTCTCGCTTTTGGAATAACAACTTCTTGTACCTCCTTCTTCATATTCATCGACTCGGGGTGTAGCTTGAACGTTTTAACTTTATCGATTAAAGTCGGTTCTACTTGTATATCATCACGTGAGTCCCTAGAGTCTTTAACTCTATATCTATCATTTGTAAGTTATATGAAATGGGTCTTTGACAATATCGCATTCGCATCAGATATACGATCTTTTACTCAACACGCCGCCTACCACGTTCGCTTTTTCGGGATGGTATGGTTAGAACATGTGCAAAAAATGAGTCTCTATCGAGTTCTTCAAAGCTTTTCCCACATTCCTTATTAGGTTTGTAATATTCAAGAACGCAATCAAATTGCACAAATAAAGCGGAAACGTGTAAAAAAAAAAGAGAGAGTTTAAAATTTTACAAACCATATACCCGGATCACCCTTTATGCACAATTATTAATTAAACGAAAAATTGAAGAACAAGAATCATACCACTTGAAGATCCGAGCTTCCTCGTACAAGTTCACCTCCAATTCTTTTCGCGTTCAACTTGAATCCACCGGGGTTTGGTTCCTTCCTTTGATCAACGTTAGCCACCCAAGTGTTTGGCCTCTGAGGTGATCCACCAGGAAGAAAAAGGATTCAAGAAGATGGGTGGTTGGCTAAACCCTAGTTTTTCTATCTCATAGAAAAGGAGCGTACTCTCCAACCATTGGAATTATAACGTAGTCTTGATATCCGATATAAGACTCTCTTATAAAGATATAAAAGTAACCCTATTAAAATAAGGTATTATTTAATTAAACCCTTTTAATTAAAGGGGCCCTTAATCTTATTAGGGATAATTAATTAAACTCCTTTAACTAATTTTCTTCTTAATCCAATTATGAATAAATGAGAGTACTTATATTAAATTAATTCCTAAACTCTTTTAAAAATTAAAATAATAATAATAATTGTAATAATATTAATAAGACTCCTCTTATTAATTTATATTTAATATTTCTAAAATATTAAATAATAAATATTAAGCTATTTAATTTATTCTATCACCATAGATTAAATTAAATATACATAACATATTATTACGATTATGCCATTAACTTCTTAAATAATCATTCTTCCTTTTATGGTGTGACCCTTTAGGTTCTCCATATTAAACCGGTTGTGAATAAATCAATTAGAACAATTCTAATCTTATTTAAATAAATAAATTAAATGTGAAACCCCAGATTTTATCAATAAAGATTTAAATTTTTTCAAATAATTTTTAATATTATGGTGTGAATTTGAGATAATATTATAGTTGTGGGTAGTATTTATAAATTTTGCAAAATATGCAGTGGTTATATTATATTCGATTGGTCTGGGAATATTCGGTTTAGCGGGGAATATTCGTATACAACTACTCAATCATTGGTGGACCCCATAATGTAATTATTGTCGGATTGAAAAGCGACAAAATATTTTTTATTGAAATAACGGTGGAAGTTTTACTGCTGTTAATCTTTGTTGAACTACTCTAGGTAGTAAAAGTACGATGTCGTGTGGTGTTGCGTAGTAGCGCACCAGTATTGATTATTGATGCTTATGTTTAGTTTGATTCCATTATTGTCGATTAATAATATGAATTATTATAGCGATAATGACGTTTTGTTTTATTCGTATTATTAACGTAATAAAATGAAACATCTTTATATAAAATAGAATACTTTATTAAAGTTATTCTATAAATAGAATATATTATATTTTATTATGCATAGTGTTGCATAGTGTTTTTTGCATAGTGTTTTGTATAGTGTTGCATAGTGTTTGCATAGTAAAATGTTTTTATATAAATAGAATATATGATATTTTATTTAAAAGATTTTGCTTTAAATATGGACCGTCGATTAAAGTAAATCAATCTGGATCGCTCATGGATTAATTACTATGCATTCTATTTTCCTATAAATAAGCTCATTCCTTCATTATTTTCTTTACGAATTCAATTTGAAACTCTAGATAGAGAAATTATAGAGAAGTTATAAAGAGAAAATCAATAGAGAAAAAGAAGAAAAGTATTCTGCTACTTCACTTTTCCAATATTCATTTCTTCTAAGGTAAGGGTATTATTTGTTGTACCCGTAAGGGGTGTTATTCTTTCTTATTCATGAAGAGAACTTACATTATTCCATTCATTATTATTACATTGGAATAACTTTTAAAAAGTGGTATACCCTATACATAACCTCGTGATATGCCAGATACCCTATACTTGGTGAAATCCTTATGTTATTCCATTCTTATTTATTATGTTGGAATAACTTTACGCTAATCCCCTATACTTGGTGATCTTCTTCATTATTCCATTCTTTATTATTACATTGGAATATCACATGCATGTGTTTTACACCTACACAGTTCCACCGCTTATTATTCCGCATTTATTATTACATTTGGAATATCCTCGTACATGTGTTTTTACACCGACTTCGGTTCCATTGTTTATTATTCAAAGATTTATTATTCATTTGGATCATCCCGTCGATGTGAATTTCACCGACCGGTTCCGTTATTATTATTCTACATTGGAATAACTTTGCCTATGCTGATCACCGCATTCATGTTGATTTCTTTTGTTATTCCATTCTTTATTATACCCAGGTTGGTTAAAACTTTGACTTCTATACTCCATGAAATTAGTAGAATATCCTTGATATTTGCGTTTCATCCAAGATCTTTTCATGGAAATATTCTTGATCATTCTTGAATTTTACTCTACAAAACAAGTATCTTTGTTGACAATTTGGGCGTTACTAATTCCTGGATAAAATAATTCTTGAACTTGTTTTATTGAATTATTATGTCATCATCATCATCCTCATGATATATTATGTTATCTTTTGGCTTACGTGCATAGATGAACTTAGTATGATTATGACCAGGGATCATTCGGTATAATCATGGCTTGTTATAAATGATGTGATAAAAGTCCTTAGTGGCCTGTAATGCAGTGATGGATAGTTTTTGGTATGATTATGACCAGGGGTGATTCGGTATAGTCATGACCATTGATAATTTGATGAAAATCCTTGGCCGTGGTACGGGATGATTAGATATTGTGGTTTATTTATTAAAATTTGAGTCTCGACTTTAACTTGATGATGAAAAACCTTTTAAATCATAAAAGATAGTAGATTTTATTTTCTATTTGACTCTTTTAATGGATTGCTTGTTCTACTGCAGCTAAACTTGATGTTTATTATATTTTATCGGTTTAACACTCTTGTTGAAGGCTAATGATAATTTATTACGCATTATCTTAGTCATAATATTTCTTCTTGGGCTAGTTGAGCTCACCTTTTTCTTTCACCGTTTTCTCTTGAGGAAATGAGAACATAGTTGGGACGAGTCGGGGAACGGAGTAATGGTCCAGAGGATAGCATTAGTAGTCCTCACTATTCTGTGAAATAGTGTGATAATAGTTGTAATGAGGACTCCTTTTGAGTTTGTATAATATCTAGTAGGCAATATTTGTATTCAAACTCACAGTTTATGTCGTATTGTACACGACAGTTATATTAGTAAGTTGTATTTAAATTCTGTACCATGTAAGTGGCGACCCAAGATGGGTGACGTATACCTAATTTTGGGGGCGTCACATTAAACAATTAATTTATTTAAATAAATAATATTTATTCTACAATAGGGATAAGCCTCCCTAGCGATCAATGACTTTCCAGATAATATAGATTTCAACATTAATCATAAAAGAACCTTTGAGTAAATAGTTACTGCATAATTCAATCCTTCCACCATACACGTCCCAATTAAATATAAGACATGGAATTACTTGTCAAGTCTTATTTTATTTAATTATATGTATTTTGACTCCTTAAATGCACAACTCAAATAATGCAAATTAGAAACTCCTTTCTAATTTCATTCTCTTTGCCAAGGACTACTTTGGGTTGTCATTTATCGAATCACATAGGACATTTCTCTTCTTTTACTAGAAGTGGTAGATTCTTTATTGATCATATATTATCTCCATGTATAACTTGTTATACCCAAGCATACCCTTTGATAAATCCTAAGGGTCTTAAGGAATAATTCAAAGTATAACTCATCATACACAAGATACTATGATGATCTCAAGTCCAAGGATTACTTGTACTACTATCACTACAGGAATTCCTATTGACAGACAAGTAAAACTCCATTAGGTATTCCTTAGCGAGCCACGCTCAAAGTGAACTTATTCTCCAATAAGCACCTACATACTTGCTTTTTAGTGTTCCACACAAATGATCATGAGATCAATCATCCTCATCCAATGAGCAAGTTAACGTATGTACCAATCTATCCTGATTCACTAATCCCAATTTAGTAATCCAACGATTGGGAACTATTTTAGTTTTAAGCTTTCTAAGAATTTAGATCTCATTAGAATGATCATCATCATTATTCTAAAAGCATTGCTTAAAACTATGGGTTTATCACATATATATAAAACAAAGATCATGTAGATAATTAAAAGCCTTTAATAAATTAATACTTTTTATTTAATAAATGAATAAGATTGTTACAAAGTATATGCTTTATCATCAAACATGATTGGCTTGTGTGCATACTACTTTCAATCTCCCACTTGCACTAAAGTCAATCGTCATGGTATCTCATACTCTTCTTCTCTAAGTGATTTATTATCCCGCATTGTTGATAAGCTTTAGTTAATGGATATGTAATGTTGTTTTTGAGAGTTCACTATCTCTATAGTGATTTCCCATCTTTCAATGATTCTATAATCAAATGAAAGTGCTACAACACATGTTTAGATCCAAGATGAGATTTAGGAACTATTCCTAGTTCTCAGAATGAACTTATCATCCAAACAATCAACTTGCGCAGCTTCATTTACAACTATATACTTTGTCTTTATCATTAAACCAAAGAACCTTTTGCTATTTGGAACCTTTCAAATTCACTCGCACCACTGCTTCAAGGTAACACTTTACCTTAAAGTGGATTTTCGGTCGTCTTGTCTCGTCTCGAAAAACTTGAGTCTCGTAAAGCCCTCTAGTTTTAATTCGGACCCACCATGTATATGCTCATATCCTTAGTGCTTGCTAAGAACTTTAAGATGTTTTTCACCGACTACGGTGATCTTCTCCAGAATATGACCGATCAACATTAGATCTTGTATATTTCATTGCATACATGATAGTCACTCATGCGATCTCTCTTTTCAGGAGTCTGTGGGGACTATAAAGAGAGATACACTCCATAGCTCATCATCACGAGACATCTCTTGAGTTTGCCATGCTAAACGACTTTAGCATCAAATGAATATACGCCTCGGGGTTAAGTCGAGCATCCTTTTAAATCTATCTATATAGATTTTATCCCCAATAATGGTACTCTTCCCAAATCATTCATGGAGGATTGTTTAGACAACTTTATCTTTACTGATTGTAGCATTGGTATGTAATTCCTCATCCGTAGTATATCAACATATAATACTAGAAATTTCACGACGCTCCCACTGACCCTTTTGTACACACTAGAACTCTTACCTCATCATATGTAACTCGGATCATCATCTTCTATGATGCGTACCTCATCATCATCATCCATGATGAATCCATTACCTCCTAGGTATCTTTTGCACTATTCCAGATTTATGATTCTTGCCAGGTATAATAGTCTATCTATGTGTTCCTCTTATTCGACTTATAAAGTTTTGTGGATCATGAACTCTTCAAGATCTATAATCCTCCCACTAGCCCCTTCAATGATAAACATCTTTTATCTTAGAAGGCAAAGATATTTTGCAACAAACACCTTTTGCTAACTAAGATTATAGAACATATACCCTAAACTTACTTTAGGATGTCCCACAAATCGACACTTATAAAATCTTGTCCCAAGCTTATCCTTTGAAACCTTTTCACATAAGTTGGACAACCCCTTATCTTAACATACTTAAGATTAGGAATCCTCCCTGTCCATAACTTTTATGGAGTCTTGGGGCCGGATTTTGAGGTTACCATTTTCGTAGATATGCAGCCATTTCTAGGACATTATCCCAAAAGGATACTGGAATGTCGGTAAAATCATTATGGACCGCACCATGTCCAACAAGGTACAATTTTTCATTCAGATACATCAATCAATTATTGCGTATCAGGATGTGTCCATTATGAGAAAACCATTTGAGATGATCTAGAAACTTATTGCACAAGTATTTATTCCTTGATCTAATCAAAGAATCTTAATACATTGCTAATTTGTTTCACTTCAATTCTTTGAACCTTTCAAATAATTCACACTTGTATTTTAGCAAATACACACATTCAACTCTTTGAATGATCATCTCCTTTTCTATATACTTAATTTGTTCAATATGCAAAATTATTTTCATGTAAGTCAAGTATACAAAATTTATTAAGTAATATTCCATTTATACAAAACATTATTATTATAAATAGTTCTTAATAATACCAAAGATTTCATCATTCAACAATTGTTCTTAATTATAATACCAAAGATTTCATTGTCCAACAAAAAATGGAAATAATATTTTAACAAGATTACTTATATTCGCTTAGAATACAATAACAACTTATTTATGATAACCAAAGTCTTAATAGATTTGCTTAAAGAAAAATTAGGCATTATGTTTTGTAACTATAAGTTTCTATGGCTAATATTAGCCTCCTCGCAACCTTTGTTACATTTCCTTATCATAGGAAGCATTAGATTACTTATATTTGTTTAGCTTTCTACTTTGAATCGCTTTCTTTCGGATCCTTCATAAATCTATATTTATGATAACCAATGTGAGACCCCATTCATTTTATCAATAAAGATTTAAATTTAGTCGAAATAATTTTTAATATTATAGTGTGAATTTGAGATAATATTATAGTTGTGGGTAGTATTTATAAATTTTGCAAAGTATGCAAGTGGTTATATTATATTTGATTGGTCGGGGAATATTCGGTTTAGCAGGGAATATTCGCATAACTACTCAATCATTGGTGGACCCCACAATGTAATTATTGTCTTGATCGAGAAAACGACAAAAATATTTTATTTAAATAACTGGTGGAAGTTTTACTGCGCGTGATCTCGTTGAACTACTTTCAGTAGTAAAAAGTACAAAGAATACGTGTGGTTGCATAAGAAGACACCAGTATTGATTATCGATGCTTATGTGAGAAGTCACTCACTTTGATTCCATTATCGTCGATTAATAATATGAATTATTATAATGATAATGACGCTTTTTTTTATTCGATTATTAACGTAATAAAATGTAAAACATCTTTTATATAAAATAGAATACTTTATTAAAGTTATTCTATAAATAGAATATATTATATTTTATTATGCATAGTGTTGCATAGTGTTTTTGCATAGTGTTTTTGCATAGTATTGCATAAAGGTTTGCATAGTAAAATGTTTTTATATAAATAGAATATATTATATTTTATTTAAAAGATTTTTCTTTAAATATGGACCGTCGATTAAAGTAAATCAATCTGACCGCTCATGGATTAGTTACTATGCATTCCATTTTCCTATAAATAAGCTCATTCCTTCATTATTTTCTTACTTAATTCATCAAACTCTGAGAGAGAAATTATAGAGAGAAGGTTTATAAAGAGAAAATTATAGAAAGAAGAAGAGTATTCTCGCTACTTCACTACTTCTATATTCAGTTCTTTTACTAGAGTGGGTGTTATTCTTTTGTTTCAAAGAGAACTTCTGTTATTCCATTCATTATTATTCTGCTGAATAACCTCGTAAAAGTGGCATACCCTATACATAACCAGATAACGCCAGATACCCTATACTTGGTGAAATTCTTATATTATTCCATTCTTATTTATTCTCATTTGGAATAACTCGTATACGCCATTACCCTATACTTGGTGATTCTTCTTCTATTATTCGCTTGAACATCCGGAACATCACCGTATGTGTTTTTACATTCTGACTTCGGTTCCGCTCGCAGGTTTTATCATTCCGCGCTTTATATCCTATATCCTATCTGTGTTTTTACACCGATCCGTTCCATCTTTATTATTCTCGTTGGAACATCCTCGCTTGCGTGAATTTCACCGACTCCGTTCCGTTATTATTATTCTCGCTGAATAACTCGCCTATGCAAAGTACCGCATGCACGGTGATTTCTTTTGTTATTCCATTCTTTATTATACCCAAATAAGTTAAAACTTTGACTTCTATACTCCATGAAATTAGTAGAATATCCTCGATATTTGCATTTCATCCAAAGATCTTTCATGGAAATATTCTTCCGATCATTCTTGAATTTTACTCTACGAAACAAAGATCATGTCGACAATTTGGACGTTAATAATTCATGGATTAAATAATTCTTGAACTTGTTTTATTGAATTATTATGTCATTGTCATCATCCTCATGTTATATTATGTTATCTTTGGCTTACGCCATATAGATGAACTTAGTATGATTATGACCAGGATCATTCGGTATAATCACGACTTGATATAAATGATGTGACAAAAGTCCTCAAAGGGGCTCGTAATGCAGTTGATGGATAGTTTTTGGTATGATTATGACCGTGGGTGATTCTAAGATAGTCATGACCATTGATAATTTGATGAAAATCCTCGACCGTGGTACGTGGATGATTAGATGTGGTGGTTTATTTATTGTCGAGTCTCAAATGATAAAAATTGATGAAAACCTTTTAAAACCTAAAAGATAGTAGACTTTATTCTCTACTGACTTTTTAATGGATTACTTATTCCGTCAGCAGCTTAAACCGGTTGTCTATTGTATTTTATCGCTTAACAACAATCAAGGCTAATGATAATTTATTCTCGCATTATCTTAGTCATAATATTTCATCGGGCTAGTTGAGCTCACCCTTTTCTTTCACCGTTTCTCTTCGTGAAATGAGAACATAGTCGGGAAGCCTCGGGAACGTAAGTAATGGTCCGTAGGATAGCATTAGTAGTCCTCACTATTCGTGAAATAGTGTGATAATAGTTGTAATGAGGACTCCTTTTGAGTTTGTATAATATCTAGTAGACAATATTTGTATTCAAACTCACGCTTTATGTCGATTGCACACGCAGCTTAGGTTAGTAAGTTGTATTTGAATTTATGTACCATGTAAGTGGCGACCCCAAGATGGGTGACGATACCTAATTTTGGGGCGCGCCACAGCTTGGTATCGTAGCTTAGGATATGATCCTCGGCTAAGATGTGAGATAAGAACTAGAGGGAGAGAGATCGGAAATTCCTTCATTAGTATGACCTACCTAAGTTTATTTGGTATTTAATTGGCCTCACGTAGTATATAGGATAATATTTGATATATTAATTAACCCTCGTGTTGTGGCAAAGTTTGAAAATGGCAATTGAAAATATTCACAATGGAGTGAATGTGACCGCTGTGACACCTTTAATCACTAATCGAGTTAATGCAAAATTTATTTGAGGAACAAATTAGAGATATCCACGTAGTAAATGAAGAACTAATTGTTGCACCTTTAGCTAGTTGCAGAGGTAGGTAAGCAATTGAAAGTGAGGAAGAAGAGAAGAAGAGGAACCCGAGGAGAATTGGTTAGAAGAAATTTATGATCAAAACTTAGAATTACAAAATCGTGTTCGTGAGCTAAAGAACAAAGTTGAAGAACGGCAACTGGTCGTGGAACAAAGGGATACAACAATTCAAAATTGGGTTACCCGATATGTGATGCTCGAACAAAATCACGCTTTGGCGGTGTGTAAGATATTAAAGTTGGAATCGAGAATTTAAAATCAAAGATCAATTTGAAAGAAGAAACAATCGAACGAAGGAGAATAGATTTATGCATGGGTAAAAGTCGCACAACGCGTTGATAGTGTAGAAAAAGACGTCCATCCAATAAAGCCAAAATAGATGAAATGGACTTTGCTTTTTGACAAAGAATTGGGAGAACCCAACATCAATTCGGAATTACCTCGCAAGATAGCGGTCAACCCGAATTCGATATGGATCGGAGAATAATGATTCAAATCATGGATCGAGAATGTGAAGAAGCACTTAAGGGTGGAATGTACCCTATAGTAAAGTCAAACCTCATTTAAGCGAGGCGTTTATTTTAGAAACCGAACGGGTTATTACGTAAGTTAATTATTACAAAGTCTATACTTTATTCAATACAAGTTCTACCCACTCTTTTATTCTACCTAGTTGTGTTCAATGTTTAAATTTGACTCAAAAAAGATTAGACTTTGATTTATCTATTGAAACTTCGTTGGGAGAAACCTTCGTTACCTCCACTGCTTTTTAATCTTGTTGTTTCAAATAAACACTTTCACGCTATCTTATATCTTTTGAAAATACTTGCCTTTGAGGTAATTTTTTGAAATCGATTGATTAACTACTTATTATTCTTTTTGTAAGGTTGTTAGCTTTCATATTCCTAACCAACCTCAAGTTACTTAATTCAAAAGTAACCAAACCCTAAAGTTAATCATCATTATATCAAGCCATAAGTAAAGAGTCCCGATCCTTTCGTTGTTGACTTCCTTGTGTGGAATGCACCGGCCGGACTTTCAGAGGCGACATCGTGAATGAAGATGGCAAGTTTATAGGTATCATTGTGAGGTGCTATCTAGGTTAAGGATAGAAGTCACAATTGGTATCAATGTGACGTATTATCCAAGTCTTGATATAAGAGTAGCGCTTTTGAATGATATTTCTATCATTAATAAATTTCTTGACGATTCTTAAAGATTTCCTAGCCTACCCTAGAACGTGAAATCGAATTTTGTATCGACCCAAAGATAAAACCCATTTCTTAAACCCTCAAATATTTCTTCAACTAAAATGAATAGCTTTACGTGGTTTATGATGAAAGTCATAATAAAAGCATTGACTAATGAAAATCATGGGTATATGAAGTATTAGTAAGTGTTATGATGAGTTATGTTGGTTATTATGTGAAAACATGAAAGTTTCTTAGAAATCACAAAGAGTTGAAAATCGATTTTGGTGAAAAATGTAATATGAAATTCAATTGACCATATCTCCTATTATATTTTGAATTTTTGAATGTGGTCAAGTCCTAGAGTTAGATCTATGAGTTACCTAACTAATCCAAGTGGAATTACTGGAAAAGGTGTTGTAGATTTTTGTGGACTGATTTTAGCAAAGGAGGCCAAAGCTGTAAATTTCAAAAATGCTACTGCCCAGAAACTTTAAGGGGCTGTTTTGGCCAACTTAAATTATGAGAAAAATTCTGGCCTTTTGGGACATGAAGGTATATGGTATAAAGTATCTCCTGTCCAAAAATGAGCTCATTCTGACTTAAAATGAGCAAGTTATGACTATTTCAATATTTAGGTTTTTCCGATTTAAAATTTATAACCGGAGTTCTATAACTCCGATGACCATGAAATTTAAACTGAAGCTCACGTTAACATGTGTAAGGTCCTGCCAAGATTTGGGAATTTTTGGAGTTAAACTTGAGGTAGCTAATTTCTTAAGGAATTAATTAGAAATTGATTTTTGAAAAATAGTAAATGAATTTTAAAAATTCCGAGAAAAATATATTTTCATTATGGGACTATATTATGCTAAATCTCAGAAAAAGAAATATTTTTGGGACTAATTTGGTATTTTTCATGAAAATAGTTTAGTTACTTAACATATGAGTTAAATATGTTATGTGAAGTAACAAAAAGTTGAAAATAGGATTTTATGGCTAGAGAATCCTATATAGTAGTATATGCATATTTTTTGATGAGGGATTTGATAATTGGTGATGATATTTTATGAGTATGGCATTTTGAATGATTAAATGCATTATATGGTAAAAGTGTAAACAATTAAGATAAATTATTTATAAATTTAAGAAGTGATTAAAATATTATTATAATATTAATGATATTAGATTATGAGATTATTAAGTGATTGATAACATGGGGATATTCTTGAATCTCGGATAAATTATATTATAAATGTTTAATATTTATCCTTTATCTCATTTGATTGATTCTTTATATCATTATCCTCATGCTTATATTATGTTGAAAGTCATCTATGGCTTTGTAATGCATAGATGGACTTGGTATGATTATGACTGTGGATTGTTCTTCTAAGATAATCATAACAGTAAATGAATACACAATTATCTTTGGTCGTAGTGCATGGATAATTTGTGGTCGTGATACTAATGAATACACGATTATCTTTCAGTAGTGATGATTCGATGATGGATAATTTGTGGTCGTGATACTAATGAATACACGATTATCTTCGTAGTAGTGCATGGATAATTTGTTACACATTATCTTCGCGTGATACTTAATGAATACACGATTATCTTTATCTTCGTAGTGCATGGATAATTTGTGGTCGTGATACTAATGAATACACGATTATCTTTGGTAGTAGTGCATGGATAATTTGTGGTCGTGAATATTAATGAAATACACAATTATCTTCGGTAGTAGGTGCATGGATAATTTGTGGTCGTGATACTAATGAATATCCTTGGCCCAGATAGTATCCTCGATGATTCGATGATATGGATTAATTATCGAAATGAGTCTCAAAGAATGAAATATTAATTCATGGATGTGGTAAAAGTCATCTTCGTCAGTAGTATTGCATTGATAGACTTGGTATGATTATGACCACGGATTATTCTAAGATAATCATAATCAGAATTGAAAACACGAATATCCTTAGCCAAGAAGTGCATGGATAATTTATGGTTGTGATACTATTAAGTCGAGTCTCAGATTATTGGTTTTACAGCTTATATATCTTTAGCCTCAGTAGTGCAAAAGATGAATTGTTAATGAATATCTTTGGCCTGATTGCAAAGATGAACTTAATATTTTCAACGATAAAGGTATTCAAAGGTATCCTCACTCTTTATCATATCAGTATCGCACTCTAATTTCGAGGGCTTAAATTCCATAAGGAGGGAGATCAGTGAGACCCCGATTTTATCAATAAAGATTTAAATTTAGTCGAAATAATTTTTAATATTATAGTGTGAATTTGAGATAATATTATAGTTGTGGGTAGTATTTATAAATTTTGCAAAGTATGCAAGTGGTTATATTATATTCGATTGGTCTGGGAATATTCTTGCTTAGCAGGAATATTCGCACAACTACTCAATCATCAGTGGACCCCACAAATGTAATTATTGTTTGATCGAGAAAATGACAAAAATATTTTATTGAAATAACTACGAGAGTTTTACCGTGGTTACTTGTTGAACTACTCTCTAGAGTAAAAGTACAAGAATAATGTGGTTTGCATAAGAAGACACCAGTATTGATTATCGATGCTTATGTGAGAAGTCACCGCTTTGATTCCATTATCATCGATTAATAATATGAATTATTATAATGATAATGACGCTTTTGTTTTATTCAGATTATTAACGTAATAAAATGTAAACATCTTTTATATAAAATAGAATACTTTATTAAAGTTATTCTATAAATAATATATTATATTTTATTACGATAAGTATAGATATAGTGTTTTGCATAAGTTTTTGCATAAGATTGCATAAAGTTTTTGCATAGTAAAATGTTTTTATATAAATAGAATATATTATATTTTATTTAAAAGATTTTTCTTTAAATATGGACCGTTAGATTAAAGTAAATCAATCTGACCGCTCATGGATTAGTTACTACGCATTCCATTTTCCTATAAATAAAGCTCATTCCTTCATTATTTTCTTACTTTAATTCATCAAACTCTGTAGAGAGAAATTATAGAGAGAAGCTATAAAGAGAAAATTATAGAAAAGAAGAAGAGTATTCTCGCTACTTCACTACTTCTATATTCAGCTTTTTTACTAGTAGTGGATATTATTCGTTTCTTTCTTCGAAGAGAACCTCATTATTCCATTCATTATTATTCTGCTTGAATAACTCCGTAAAAGTGGTATACCCTATACATAACCTCATGGCATACCCTATACTTGGTGAAATCTTTATGTTATTCCATCGCTATTATTCTCGCTGAATAACTCTATACTTGGTGAAATTCTTATATTATTCCATTCTTATTTATTCTCATGGAATAACTCGTATCGCATGTTTTACCCTATACTTGGTGACATTCTTCTATTATTCTCATTGAACATCCTCGCTCATGTGTTTTACACCTGACCGGGTTCCGCTTTTTATCATTCTCGTTGGAATATCCTATCTCGTGTGTTTTACACCGATCCGGTTCCATCTTTATTATTCTCATTGAACATCCCGCTTGCGTGTGAATTTCACCGACCGTTCCGTTATTATTATTCTCGCTGAATAACTCGCCTATGCAAAGTACCGCATGCATGGTGATTTCTTTTTGTTATTCCATTCTTTATTATACCCAAATAAGTTAAAACTTTGACTTCTATACTCCATGAAATTAGTAGAATATCCTCGATATTTGCGTTTTCATCCAAAGATCTTTTCATGGAAATATTCTTCCGATCATTCTTGAATTTTACTCACTTAAACAAAGATCATGTTGATAATTTGACGTTAATAATTCATGGATTAAATAATTCTTGAACTTGTTTTATTGAATTATTATGTCATTGTCATCATCCTCATGTTATATTATGTTATCTTTGGCTTACGTGCATAGATGAACTTAGTATGATTATGACTGTGGATCATTCTAAGATAATCACGACTTGATATAAAATGATGTGACAAAAGTCCTCAAAGGGTCTGTAATGCAAAATGATGGATAGTTTTTGGTATGATTATGACCGTGGGGTGATTCTAAGATAGTCATTTACCATTGATAATTTGATGAAAATCCTTGACCGTGGTACAGTGGATGATTAGATGTGGTGGTTTATTTATTGTCGAGTCTCAAATGATAAAAATTGATGAAAACCTTTTAAAACCTAAAAGATAGTAGACTTTTATTCTCTACTTGACTCTTTTTAATGGATTGCTTATTCCGCCATAGCTTAAACCGGTTGTCTATTGTATTTTATCGCTTTAACACCGCAAGGCTAATGATAATTTATTCTCGCATTATCTTAGTCATAATATTTCTTCTTGGCTAGTTGAGCTCACCTTTTCTTTTCATCGTTCTCTTCAGAAAATGAGAACATAGTCAACTAGCCTGGGAACGCAAGTAATGGTCCGTAGGATAGCATTAGTAGTCCTCACTATTCTCGTGAAATAAATAGTGTGATAATAGTTGTAATGAGGACTCCTTTTGAGTTTGTATAATATCTAGTAGACAATATTTGTATTCAAACTCACGCTTTATGTCGTATTGCATACCTACGCTTAGGTTAGTAAGTTGTATTTTGAATTTATGTACCATGTAAGTGGCGACCCAAGATGGGTGACGATACCTAATTTTGGGGCGCCACAACCAAAGTTTGGGATCCAATACCCAAGTAGAACCTCGACTTAAAGAAAAATTTATTTCAAAAACATGAACAAAAGATTGTGAATCAAAACTCACTAAGCTTCTTTTCGTTAGCCTCTGCAAGATGCTTCGCAGCTTTCTTTCCATTATCCGTGCTTATTGCAAGGGGTAGCAAAGCTCCTTTGCTATCCGTATAAGTTTTGTTCTTATTATCCTTTGTTTATGCCTTTCTATTTACCTTCTTTGAATCGTTCTTCTTTTCGAAGATCCTTTGGCCCCTACCAAAGAAGACTTGATCTTTCTTGGTTGAAAGTGACTCTCAACATTTTCAATATGTTAAGCAAATCAATTAGGTGATATCTAGCTTGTTCATATGAAAAATTCACAACAATTAAGAAAGGAGTTCGGGAGTGAGTGCAAGATCAAATCTTGCTCAACTCTCCATCCATGACAAAACTCATTGTCAATTGATCAATCAAATTGATAATGTTAAGGACTTTTATCTCTTGTCAGAGTCATCCTTTTAGATCGGAAGATCTCCTTAGATATCCGATATCTATCGGCCCCACTTTCCTCACCATCAACTACTTGATGTGCGTGAATATAGTAGAAGATCCATAGTTTCATGCCGACGTCAAGCTCGTTACTCATAGATGCGAGCATGATGCATCGAGCCAATCAGGCATCATCTTGCCACTTTCTAAAAGTAGCAATGTCTTCCTCGTAGGCATTGTCTCGCAACCATCATAGCAGGATAGGCGATTATGACATAAGATAACTTTTCACCATGATGAGAACTATTCTCAAATTCCTTAACCAATCCGCTTAATACGGTTTGGTTAAATAACATCTAATATGCTTCGCAGTGATAGTAATTTTAGACATTGTAAAATTCTCAGAAATGAATTTGTAATTAACAACATTTTAACATACATTCTTTTATTAATTACCAAAATAATTTAGGTCTTGTTTTAAATTGGTATCTCCCACTATTTTCTTCAAACTATATTACCTCACTTATATTGTTCGGCAAAAAATCTAATTAAAGATTTGCTAAGGAGAATAAGGATCCCATTTCAAATGTATATAGCCTGTGTGGTGACACAACAAACTATATATAAATAAATAGGTAGATAACTTTTGTCAATTACATCAACTATGCAACTCCTTTTCTTTTTACCTCTTAGATTATTTTGATCAAGTGGTGGCACATCCGAATCAAAATTATCCAAGTTAAGTCCGACCTAGCACTCCATATATTCAAAAAGAAAAATATCATCCTTGTGGTGACACAATAAAACAATATTGTTCAATTTTCTTTATAAGCATCAAATGTGATAAATTAACATCTTAAATACTTAATACTTGCCTTGTGGTGACACAACAAACTCATATTAAATATTTAATACTCTATTAATTTTATCATGCTAGAAGGCGACGCTCGATATTCCAAATATCTTTGAACGCTTAGGACTTAATATAAAAAAATTGAGGGGTTTGTTATTAATTTGTCTCATCTTGTTTAGCACATGCATATATATATATATATATAAATACGCTATCATATTAATGAACATGCGCGAAGCATGTTTGCATAATATATAATATATATATAGTATAAGCATGCACATATAGTATATTATATTCTATCCGGATTGATTATGGACTTTTATTCTAGTTTGGTTCACTAGAGCCACCAAGTGAACCAAAAGGTCAAACCCTAGGGTGCAAGAATTAATATTTAAATATAACTATTACATTTAAACCCGGCTCCATTACAAACGGTCTTCAAGTTCGCTTGCTTCCTTGATCTCCAATTCTTCAAAATTAATTCTAACTATTCTTATTACAAAACTATTTAAAATAAATAGAAACCTCGATCGCTAGCCAAGGGAAGTACATAGGAGGAGATAGAATTTACATTAAGAAAAATTAGAGAAGACGAGGTACGCAGAATTCCCATTTAATAAAAAATCCATATATTCATGCATCCAACTAAAATAAATCTAATCATATCGGTCAATAGTCCATAATCAATCCCATTTATTATCATTCACATCACCATACGCATCAATAAATAACATTCATCTCATGAATAATAAACATATAATATATATATTGATATCATTTAATGGGCAAATTTAGTTAGTATAAATCTAATTTTGAATCAAAATAAACTCCTTTATTTTAATCCAAATTTAAATTAAAATAAAACTATTTTATTTTAATTTATCCAATTTTGAATAAAATAAACTATTTTATTTTAATCAAAATTTTTAATCAAAATAAACTCCTTTATTTTAATTAATTATGGAATCCAATTCCATATAAAAAAAACTTTGATTAAAGGAAACACGATTCTCTTTCCTATTCACAAATAAACTCCTTTATTTTGAATAATATGAAATCTTATTTCATATCTAAATAAACTCTTTTATTTAAGGAAATACTTGATTCTCTTTTTCTTATTCACAAATAAACTCTTTTTATTTTGAATAATATGAAATCTTATTTCATATCTAAATAAACACCTTTATTTAAGAAAATATGGAATCCAATTTTAACTCCAATTAGTTATCATGGAATTCAATTCCAACTCTAATTAGTTAGATAAAATCTAATTTTAAAATTAAAATAAACTTTTTATTTAATTATAAAATTATTAAAATATATATTACATATACATAATATATATATATATATATATATATATATATATTATTACGGTATATATATATATATATATATATATATATATTCCTTATCCATGAAATCACCGCTATCCCTTCAAAATTGATTCATAAATAATTATATGCATTCTTAATATCCATGCATGTTATAACATATATTATATATATAATATATAACCACGTGAATCATGAAATAATTGAATAAGAATCCTGCAACTCGATCATGCCCCACAATTTAAAGAAATCAAAAGTAACAATGACCCATTTAATTAAATAAAAAAAAAAGCTGCTTTTCAAAATCAGTTTTTGAGATTTTTTTTTTATATTTTATATAAAAAATTATGCCCAATTAAATTGTTCTAAACACATATCAATATACATATCAAATTAAAACAATTAATAATTCCCATAAAGGTTTGGCTCGATGCCACTCATTAGGTTTGTAATATTCAAGAACGCAATCAAATTGCACAAATAAAGCGAAACGTAAAAAAAAAGAGTTTAAAATTTTACAAACCATATACCCGGATCACCCTTTATGCACAATTATTAATTAAACGAAAAATGAAGAACAAGAATCATACCCTTGAAGATCCGAAGCTTCCTCGTGTACAAGTTCACCTCCAATTCTTTTTCGCTCAACTTGAATCCACCGGGTTTGGTTCCTTCCTTTGATCAACGCTAGCCACCCAAGTGTTTGGCCTCTCTGAGGTGATCCACCAAGGAAGAAGAAGGATTCAAGAAGATGGGTGGTTGGCTAAACCCTAGTTTTTCTATCTCTATAGAAAAGGAGCGTCTTTCTCAACCATCGAATTATAACGTAGTCTTGATATCCGATATAAGACTCTCTTATAAAGATATAAAGTAACCCTATTAAAATAAGGTATTATTTAATTAAACCCTTTTAATTAAAGGGCTCCCTAATCTTATTAGGGATAATTAATTAAACTCCTTTAACTAATTTTCCTTCCTAATCCAATTAGGAATAAATGAGAGTATTTATATTAAATTAATTCCTAAACTCTTTTAGAAATTAAAATAATAATAATAATTGTAATAATATTAATAAGACTCGTCTTATTAATTTATATTTAATATTTCTAAAATATTAAATAATAATATTAAGCTATTTAATTTATTCTATCACCATAGATTAAATTAAATATACATAACATATTATTACGATTATGTCATTAACTTCTTAAATAATCATTCTTTCTTTTATGGTGCAGTGACCCTTTAGGTTCTCCATATTAAACCTAAGTATGAATAAATCAATTAGAATAATTCTAATCTTATTTAAATAAATAAATTAAACAATTAATTTATTTAAATAAATAATATTTATTCTACAATAGGATAAAGCCTCCTAGCAATCATCAACGACTTTCCGTATAATATAGATTTAACATTAATCATAAAAGAACCTTTGAGTAAATAGTTACCGTGACAATTCAATCCTTCCACCATACAATGTCCCAATTAAATATAAGACATGGAATTACCTCACAAGTCTTATTTTATTTAATTATATGTATTTCGACTCTTAAATGCACAACTCCAAATAATGCAAATTAGAAACTCCTTTCTAATTTCATTCTCGCCGCCAAGGACTACTTGGGTTGTCATTTATCGAATCACATAGACATTTCTCTCTTTACTAGAAGTGGTAGATTCTTTATCGATCATATATTATCTCCATGTATAACTTGTTATACCCAAGCATACCCTTTGATAAATCCTAAGGGTCTTAAGGAATAAGTCAAAGTATAACTCATCATACACAAGATACTATGATGATCTCAAGTCCAAGGATTACTTGACTACTATCACTACAGAAATTCCTATCGACAGACAAGTAAAACTCCATTAGGTATTCCTTAGCGAGCCAATGCGTTCAAAGGAACTTATTCTCCAATAAGCACCTACATACTTGCTTTTAGTGTCTCCACACAAATGATCATGAGATCAATCATCCTCATCCAACGAAAGCAAGAACGTATGTACCAATCTATCCGGATTCACTAATCCCAATTTAGTAATCCAACGATTGGGAACTATTTTAGTTTTAAGCTTTCTAAGAATTTAGATCTCATTAGAATGATCATCATCATTATTCTAAAAGCATTGCTTAAAACTATGGGTTTATCACATATTATAAAACAAAGATCATGTAGATAATTAAAAGCCTTTAATAAATTAATACTTTTATTTAATAAATGAATAAGATTGTTACAAAGTATATGCTTTATCATCAAACATGATTGGCTTGTGTGCATACTACTTTTAATTCCTTGCTCCATTCGAATTTTGTATCTCTACGAGTCAACTGCGTTAATGGAGTAGCGATTCGAGAAAATCTTTTCACAAAATCTTCGATAATAACCAGCTAAGCATAGAAAGCTACGTATTTCGATTCTTGACTTAGGTTGCTCTCAATCGTGACTCATATCCCAATCTTGGATAAAGCACATCACAATGACACCTATCGCTTTACTACAGCACAAATATGGCGTCCCCTACGGAGAGTCTCGCTTCTGCATTCCACAAAGGAAGTCACCAGATAAAGGCTCGGTACCAAATTTATAGTTGAATTTTAACTCCTAAAGTTCAATAGAGCCATGAGATTTTAGAAATAGGTTTTGTCTGGGGTTCAAAGTCGATACAAAATTCAATATCACACTTTGGGAGTAAGCCAAGAAATTCTTCAGGAAATACATCAGGAAATTTACTAACAATAGAAATATCATTCAAATCTGACGTATTTTTGTTTAAGTCCATAACATGGGCTAAGAAAACTTGACATCCGTTTTTCAATAAACGAATGACTTTATGGCTTGATATGAAAGTGTTTGACTTCAATGGTTTGGTTGCTTGAATTCGAATAACAGGTTGCTTAGGAATATGAAAACTAACAACCTTACGAAAGCAATCAATTTTGGCATGATGAGTAGTTAATCAATCAATCCCCAAAATCACATCAAAAGCAAGTATCTTTAAAGAAATAAGGTCAACAGGTAATGCGATGGTGCCAACTTTGATCAAACAAGATTTATAAACAGTGGATGTGATGAAAGTTTCTCCTAACGGAGTTTCCACAGATAGGTCAAAGTCTAATTTCTCCGGAGTCAAGTTTAAACGTTGAGCACAAGCAGGAGAGATAAATGAATGGGTAGCACCCAGATTCTAGTAATGTATAAACTTCATTTGAATTTATGATTAAACACCCGTGATCACCTCGTTTGGGTTCTCGCGTGTTGACCAATCCACGCAAAAACACTCTTCTAGGAACAGCTTGACTTTGACTTTTCCGGGATGACCTTTTGAGTCACCATCCCCATCGTGTTTGGTTTCGCTACCATACAATCTCGGCGATATGTCCTTCCTTTCCACAATTATAGCATACCTTGAACTGTTGTGAGGCGGTTTGATGTGTCCCTCTTTTCCACATTTATAGCGCATACGACCAAAGGGTCGCTTCTCCTCCCTTAAAACCGATTCTTCTTTGGTGTTTGACGCTCTGTGATGTCATTGTTGAATCTCCACTTTTAAAATATCCCCCACTCGCTTTTCTCTATTTTCATGGCCACGATTACCACCAGTGTGGTTGTCGCTCTTGTCCGTATTTTTCTTTCTCCGCTTAGTTATCGTTGTTCGATGATCGCTATCACCCAGATGATCCTCGTTGCGGTCTCTTGGTTGAACGTGACTTTCATTATCTCGCTCTAATAATTGAGCCCTCATTGACAACATCTCAATATAAAGAAAATTTATGAGAAATAAGATATTCTTAGAATCTCGGGTTTTAAACCTCTCGAAACATCCTCGTCATTCGTTCCTCATTCTCTATCAAATGAGGTGCAAACCTGGATAACTCTGCGAACTTCGCCTCGTATTGGGACACCGTCATATTGTTTTGTTCTAGTCTAATACCTCTTTCATATGACGAATACTTTCAGGAAAGTATTTTTCGTTGAAAAGTTTCTGAAACGTTTCCCAAGACACGACGAGTGTGGCAGGCTGGGTACATTTCACAGACTCCCACCAGTAATCTGCCTCGCCACGGAACATAAAGGTGGCGAATGGAACCTTCTGTTCCTCCGTGCATCCCAATACATCAAAAATCTTGGTAATTTGCTTGACCCATGTTTCCGCCATGATCGGATCCGGCTTTTTCTTAAATTCTAGTGGTCCCAACTCTTTGAACTGCTTGGTAGCGTGACAATGTCACGTTCTTATCATTTCCACCCGTATTTGCATACACGAGTCTCCTCGTGCGGTTTTTGCATGAACTGCGCAAAAGCTCCTAAACATCCCGTGCTTCATCGTCTCGCTTCGGTGGTGTTGTTTACGGAGGAATATTGCCTTTCTATCAGCACGTTCCACAGGTGGTGATTAAAGGTGTTTCAACGGTCTCATTAACTCCACCGTTAATATTCTCAAATTTGTCATTCTTAAATCTTGCCATAAAACAAGGATTAATTAAACAAATTAACATATCACATATTAACCATATAGTTCGAATTGACCAACAAATAAACTTAGGGTATGACATACTAGCGAAGGATTACTCGCTCTCCCCTCCTAGTACTATTCCCCGATCTCCGCCAGAGACCATATCCTAAGCTCTGGTACCAATCAGAACTCATGTCCCAACCATGGACAAAGACCTCACAAGTGGTACTTATCGGTTTGCCACCATGAATCAGGCGTCCCTACGGAGAGTCTGGCTTCAGTGCATCCCCCATCAACAGGAAGTCACCAGCAAGAGGCTCGGGGCTCTTTACTTATAACTCTGATACCAACTGTGACGCCCCCAAAATAGGTATACAACACCCATTCTGAGTCGCCAAATACATGGTATAGAAACAACTACAACTTTATTAATACAACATAAAAACTGTGAGTTTAAATACAATATTGTCATCTAGAAAATATCTACACTCAAATAAGTCCTCATTACAATTATTAATACACTATTTTACATAATAGTGAGGACTACTAGAATAACTTCTAGAACCATCATTCCACACCCCGACTAGTACTTGCTACATTCTCGCCTCCTGAGAAGAAAAATGGAACAACAAGGAAATGGGTGAGCTCAATACTCATATTTCATTAGAAGAGTTAGAAGAGTTAAGTAGAGAATGCAAACTACTATCTTCTATATATGAATTTAAAAGTTTATCATCGATATTTTATCCCTGTAACATCAATCAATATATATCTGGAATCAAATATTCATCTTTGCACTACAAAAGCCAAAGATATTCATCAATTAATTCATGTTCATCTAAACACTGCTCATCTTTGCACTACAGAGCCAAAGATATTAATCAGTCGGTCATGTTCATCTCAACATCTGTTCATCTTTGCACTACGGGCCAATGATATTCATCAAGAAATCATTCATCTTTGCACTACAGGCCAAAGATATTCCGTTATATCATCATTTAGGACTGAGGATGATGAAAAATATTTTAAAGAAAACGAATCCAGTTGAAGCAAAAGAACAAATATTAAGGATTCGTACTTTTAAACAATTTCCATTCAAAAATACTTCATAAATAACCGAGTGGGGTAAAATTCAAGAATGAAGATCAAAACATAGATCCAATCAAAGATAGGAATCATAACGAGATAATCTTGGACATGTAAAAGAAAATTTAATTTTTCCGTGAATAAAGGTCGATTCGTGAATAGTCTTTGTATCGTGAATAAGAACTCAGACCTCAAAAGATAGAAATTTCACAAAAAAAACATCATCACGCTTTGTGAATAAGAAACTTCGTGAATAAGTAACTCATGAATAGTAACTCGTGAATAAGAACTCATGAATAGTAAATCCGACATAAAAAGTTCCAAATTTGATAAAATTTCCAACCAATATTTCGGCATAATGATATTGAAGAAATAATATCATTTTCGAATAAAATAACATCCCTTACCTCGAGAAAGAATAGTACTTACGACCGAATATTTGGATATATAGTCTTAAAAGAACTTGCACCAGTATAGCAATACTCAAAGTACTAAAATACTCACAAATACGCTCGATATTATAGAGAGAAAGAGAGAAAATATTTAGTTTCAATTGTGATTTTCAATTCTAACCCAAGCACCCTATTTATAGGAAAATGCTTAGAACACCAAAAAGCAAAATTTTAATATAATATTAATATTTATATTATAAATTCTCTCACGCACACTTAACATCCAAATCACCCACCTAATCACATGTTAAATGAGTCCCAACAATGTAAAAAACGTTTTTGTTAATATAATTATTTAAAACTTCCAAAAATCAATTATTCTGGAACCTCGGAACTTCAATAATTCATAATAAATAGCCCTTTTAATAGAAAATTCGAATCTCGCAATTTTTTATAGGAAATTCAATTTTCTACAACTTTGCAGAAGAAAGTTTTTCTAAATTCCAAACAGAAATTGACCGAAATCCATAAACGGGCGATTTTACAGGTTATAATCAAATTTCAGTCAAGAAATGGGCCCACGGACATGTTTAACATGTTTTAAACAACTTTTGCAACAAAAATACTACTCATCCTCATATACTCATATATCCCACATTTATTGTAAAAATATCCCCATTATTATATTATAATAATATAATAAAATATTATTTTATCACAAAAGATAAAATATCAATTTTTAACAATTGTCACTTTAAATTTTTTCCATCTATATCCACATAAAATCAATATTTTCCTCATCATATAAATCAATAATTAATTATTCATAAATAATATTACAAAATCACAATATCGGGCAACCAGTGCCGCTCCGGAAAGAGGGGCTTTCCAATAAAGATTTCTCCTCATCTTCAAGCGCAATTAGGTGACCAAACCTCTCCTTAGATGTAACTTTTTTTTAGACATTGCCAATAATATTTTCTAAAAATATTATTCGGATAATATGAATTATTGCTCAGATAATGAAAAATCTTTGTGTAGTGACAATTATTGAAATAACAAAGAATATAAAAAATCAACGCAGCAATTATTGAATCAATAAAATAAAATATCTTTGAATAATAATTACCGTAACAATTATTGAGTAATGCCTTCTTACGTAAGAATCAATAATTGATGCAATACCGTGTCTTCTTGCTCAACAACGCCAGACATCGTGTTTTAAACCACCGGTATTCCAACAAGATTAATCAGTAATAACTGTACAAGTTATTTATAACGACTTATACTTGTCGCTTTCTTCATCCAATTGCTTTCCATTATGGGACCCACGCAAGGTCAAGGCCGTCGTACGAATATTCCCGACAAAGAAGAATATTCCACGACCCAAACGAATATTCTCCAAATGACAATGAGTATTTTATAACCACTTACTTATTTAAAATATTTAAGATTTTACCCATAACTAACCACATTAATCAAATCAACCCTTACTATTTCAAAATGATAAATAGAGGAAATTAAATTTCAATTATTAATAATTTGGGGTCTTACAACATTCGTCAATAGTAATTACCCTCCTCAATAGTAATTACCTTTACCAGACGTCAAACCACTTGCCGTTTCATATTACAGGCGTCAAACCAATTGTCGTTTCACATTACAGGCATCAAACCACTTGGTGTTTCACATTACAAAGTCCAACCACATTTCTTTTCACATCACCAAATATCGAGCCACTTGCGCTTTTTCACATTTCAAGTGTTAAGCTAGAAATCTTCTATAAATAGAGGCCTAGTGCTTCATTATTTTCACGAATTCATTCAAGCTATAGAGAGAGAAAGTATAGAGAGAATAAGAGAGAAAGAAGAGTGAGTATTCTGTTACTTACACTATTGCGATATTCAATCTCCTACTAATGTAAGGGGTGTTATTCTTTTTCTTATTCATAAAGAGAATCTGTTGTTATTTCATTCGCTTATTATTACTTGGAATAACTTTTAGATACGCTGCCATTTACCTATACTTGGTGACATTCTTCTATTATTCTCATTGGAACATCCTGTTTGTGTGTTTTACACCCACCTAGTTCCGCCTCTTTATTATTATTCTGTTGGAACATCCTGTTTGTGTGTTTTACAATTTGACCGGTTCCGCCTTTTTATTATTATTCTGTTGGAACATCACATGCATGTGTTTTTTACCGGACTTCGGTTCCGCCTTTTATTATTCTGTTTGAACATCCTGTCGGGTGCAAATTTTGCACGATCTCGTTCCGTTATTATTATTCTGTTTGAATAACTTTATACTATCGCAAGTATCGCATTTACGGTGATTTTTTTTTGTTTTTCATTCTTTATTATACTCAAATGGTTAAAGTTTTGACTTCTATACTCCATGAAATTAGTAGAATATCCTTGATATTTCAAGCGCTTCATCCAAAGATCTTTTCATGGAAATATTCTTCCGATCATTCTTGAATTTTACTCTACAAAGCGATGTCGTGTTGACAATTTGGACATTATTAGTTCCCGGATAAATTAATTCTTGAACTTGTTTTATTGAATTCTTATATCATTGTCATCATCCTCATGTTTATATTATGTTGAAAGTCATCTGTGGCACAGAGTGCATCGGATGGACTTGGGATGATTATGACTGAGGATTAATCGGTGTAATCATGGTAGTAATATTACAAATGATGTGGTAAAAGTTATCATTGTGATGAGTGCATTGATGGATAAATTGTTGGCATGATCATGACCATTAATGAATACACGAATATCATTGGGTCAGAGTGTATGGATAATTTGTGGTCGTTATACTAAAGAATATCCTCGGCCAGTAGTGCGAGGGGTGATTCGATGATGTGGATTATTTATTAAAATCGAGTCCCAAATATAAAAAGTCATGAAAGACCTTTTAAATCATAAAAGATAGTAGATTTTATTCTCTACTTGACTCTTTTAATGGATTGCTTGTTCATTGTAGTTAAACTTGATGTTGTTATATTTTATCGGTTTAATGATTGTTTGAAGGCTAACGATAATTTATTCGCATTATCTTAGTCATAATATTTCTTCTTTGGGCTAGTTGAAATTCACCCTTTCTTTCACCGTTCTCTTGAAATGAGAACATAGCGGGGACTAGTCGAGAACGGAGTGACGGTCGAGAGGATAGCATTAGTAGTCCTCACTATTCGTGAAATAGTGTGTTAATAATTGTAATGAGGACTCCTTTTGAGTTTGTATAATCTCTAGTAGACAATAATTGTATTCAAACTCACAAGTTATGTTTTGTCGTATTGTACACCTGCAAATTGTATTAGTAAGTTGTATTTGAATTTTGTACCACGATCCGACGACCCAAGATGGGTGATGTATACCTAATTTTGGGGGCGTCACATTAATTACTTAAAAACTATATTATTAAATATAATTAAATAAATTATGATATCACTTAATTGGTTGAACTATTAAAATCTCGAATTAGAATAATATCACTTAATTGGTTGCATATTTTTATTCATGGTTCAATAGTTATAATTAATAGAAGGGTAAATTTGTAAAAGTGATATTTTTCTTTTCTTTTCATTGGAACTCAAAAGCGCAAGAAAAGAAATTTTTTAAATTTTCTATTGTTTTTTATTAAAAACTCAGAAACAACACAAATTTATGTTCTAATTTAAGTTTTCTATTCTTTTCTTTTCCGTCCAAAACTCAAAAACAGTGTGTAAGCTTATTTATGTTTTGATGTCATCAATATTCAATATGACATCATTTCGCTTTATTTTTTTTTTGATAAAGGCATCACACTACTAATTTTACAATAAATCTACTATCACATAAAAACCGCTCATATATATTCACATACATATTGATATGGCTCACATGCAGAACAACCAACCAAAACGATTCGTTATTTACTTATAATTTGGTATTGATTGTTGGTGAAAATCGATTATAGGTGACAACAATCCATTTGTTTTAAAAAATCAATTACACAATCCTACTATAATTTTTGTAACATTAATACCTATCTATCTCTCATTGATTCTTCGCGCTATGTTAAAGCTTCTTTAACTAAAATAATAATAATACATTTGATTTGAGGTTGTGTAAAAAGTTAGATACTCCAAATTATAAACCATACTTACTGCATCTCCCCAATTTTAACAAATACTCCTTGCACAGTAACCATTTACTCCTTGTTAATGTAAACAAATAAAGGAATGCTTATTATGATGTTCTCCTGTACAAGTGGTTCCACCAAATCTATCTTTACACCAAGCCTACCTGCAATCCAGCTCTAAAATTAGAGATACTATTTAACTTTTGAGGCCAAATGATGGCTTAAAATTAAATAAATTTTCCGACTATACAATTATAATAACTGTATCAACCAAAATTAAATAAATTCACATTGAAGTTTAATATGTCCTCGTTTGACCTCAATACTCAAATTCATGTATTTCTAATTTTGGAACCGAGAGACTATTATGTAATTTATAAACAAGCATTATTTTCAAGATACTCTCTGTTTCTTGTGAACATGGATCCTTTCTGGGGTCCAATTGTCTTCCCTATCGCGATCAGAACCATGAAAACCCTTCTCCATCTCCTCTGGACCTTAATATTAACAGAATTATTATCCTGAGAACCAACTAACAGGATTCCGGGGAGGTTTTATCAGCCACAGCAGGGTTTTCTGGTTGATGATGGTTGATGTTATTATTGAGAAACTGCAGATGCTCGCGCTCATCAAAATAACGAATTACAGAATCAGGACTGTAGATTGGACCGTAGGAGCCTTGGCCAGGGACATTCAAGAGATCTTCCATAAAATCATCACTTCCAGGGTGAGAACCATTCAACCTACTTGATTCCCCAGTGCAACTAATGGATGGAATGATACCATGAGACGACTTACCTGGCTGTGTATTCATCATTGGAGGAGGCTCGCAGTTACATACAATACCACTCTCCGGCCTGGGTGACTCTGAAAAGTGGGAAAAGCTTTCCATGAAACAGTTCTCATCATCGAAAGAAATTACTTCGTTCCAGTGTCCAAATGCATGTATTACCCACTTTTGGGCATTCCCCTGTCATAAAACCAATTTAAACAGGTTAGTAATTGCCAAAGAACAAAGAAAATAAAGAAACTTCAAGGAAAAGGAGAAACATGCCTTTTCTTTCTCAGATAGGTTATCAATAAGAACATACTGGGACTCCTTGACTAATCCCTTCGCATGCCCCACAACATTGAAAACAACTCCCATTTTTTGTTGTGAATTGGGATAATAGTACAAGTGCACCGCATCATCAATCATACATGTCCTTGCATGGTCTGTTATAACTTCCCACATCTTAGCACCAGCACCAAGTATCTGTAGACATCAGAACGACCATATTATTATGTCATATCCAGAGGAGAGTGAAATAATTTATTTCATTAGATATGAAAATCCTCAGAATGTTAAAACTATTATGGTGTAAGCCAAACATTCCCAGAAGATAAATTAAATTGATAGCTTGAATTTCATCATTCATATGAATAAATTTTATTTAGGCCACTGACATTCGACCCTGATTGTGAGAAGCATGACAATCTTCATATTACAAATCTACATACCAAGGAGGATGTAAGGAAGCAGCATGCAAATGCAAAACATACACACTAGTGTACCATAGGCCATGTGAAATTGTAAATAGATTGTCAATGTTTATGCGGATTGCTCGTTTTAAGTGTGTGATACAATAAAACAAACTGTCCCTTGAACCTGTTCTCTTTTGCAACAAACAAATATCTTTATTTTATAATGTTCAAATAACTGAGCTCTAATTAAGATGTACAGAATGTAGCATAATGATAAATACAGAAATGTTAGCATATTGAAGCTAGCAATGTTTAATGCTAAAAGACTGACAATATACAAAAATAAGAGCTTCAATAAGATGAAAGATTCATACTTTTTTGAGCCTTTGAGGATTCATAATAAGGAGTTTCAGAAAATCCTTCACGGTGGTAATATTTTCCCCACTCAAACGTTTACGGAAAGCACCTTTTCTGCCAATCTTTTCTAATCGCCACACTTCATCGGACAAAGATGGAGGATGATTCTTTACATATACTGCAAACAAAGACCAAAAGTTGCATTGGAATTTGGATAGTATTTGATTTGATTTGATTTCTATTTTTCCTTTATTTGGATTATAGTTTTACATGATTCTAGGAGAGCAGAAGTCAGTTAGACTAGAATACAAGTTATGTGACTCACGGCCATAAGTTAATTGCTTACATATATGGGATAGATTGATAGATATATATATACGAAATCACATTGCTCGTGGACCACCAAGCAGTAGGTCTAGAAACTTTATGGGGCGACATGAATGTACTTTAATATAAAAAGAGAAACAAATTCCAACCTTCCATCATAGATGTTAGTTAATACTTCAAACATTTGTCTCCATTGAAACCGTGCACCTTTATTTGACTATTTTTATAAAAACACACAACTCTCTAGCTTGCTGGGCTCTTCTTCTTTGTTTATACACTCGGTCCTATACCAAACTAAAACAATACATATTGACATTTCGTATATTGATGATAAAATCAAGATTATATAGTTAAGAAACATTATGATTCGAAAGAAAAAACAACATTCATCAAATTTTTAGCTCCATGCTATACTCCTATTTAACAGTGTAAGTAGGGTTACAGAACCAATCTGGAAAAGAAATAAACAAAAATATTATATTATTTCTTCATAGACTAAAAAAAACAAGAAAAAACCCGCCATGCTATTTCCCATGTTATCCAATACTCATATTTCTTTTTCTCTAAAGCAAACTTATTGAATAATATCAAGGAAAATCTATTTGTCAATATAATTACCCCTCTAAAGTTTAAAGTGTGAAAAAACTGATTAAAATTTAAAAAGTATAATTTACGTAATTCAGGTTAAGGCACAGAATCACTAATGCAGTCTGCAACTACACACTCAATATTGTGCAAAATTCTACACCAAATTTGCAAATTTACCTATACTCAATTGCTACAACATAGTCTATGATCCTTCAGACCACCTCTATTCAGTTGCTATCCAGAAGTTGGATCTGAATTCCCTATACGGGTACAAATTGGGTGATTCGCGTGACACTGTGTTAACTCCAAGGGGTCAGTTTTCCATCCATTTTCTTCCATCATTTTTGGCCACTATAGTAGTTGCCAAAAGTCTTTCATATATGCATTTTCACAATAATAGATGTCACCACACTATCTCTAACTTTATAGTAATTTATTCTATGCCCTAGTATCACCGAAGATTTAATTTGGAAGAATAAATAGCACCAATAAAAGGAAAATTAAAGTACTAACATGAGGTTCGGCAATCTTTAAGGATGAAAGATTCCGTCTTTGTTGCCTTTATTGTAGTTCCAGGGAAATCATCAACAACTCTTGCCCCAAGACGCAACTTACATCTCTTCATCCAGCCTGAATTATGTATAAAATAAATCTCACCTATGTTACCGATGCCTTCTTTAAGGTTCAAGTAAGTATGTCCTTTAAGTATAGATTTCTTTCCTTTTCTTGCTTCAACAATCTCATTTTTGAAGTTTTCAACTGTCCAATTATCTCCTCCATCACCACTAGAATCTCCCTCAAGAACCACTAATTCAACATTTGCTTTGGCTTCACGTCCAGATTTTACAACTTCTCCAGTTAGACTGTCAACTAAAGCCACTCTAATGGAGGTACATCTTTCTCCTTTGATTTTCTTTCCAGTGAAAACTGGGAGAGAGATTTTGTCCAAGAACTTTAGTTGTAAACATCGTGATTCAGAAGTACCCAATTGTTTCCCACAGTTGCTGCATAAGAAGTGAAAGATTTGTCAGGTATATCAGAGCTATAACATAAGTGGTTAAATTTTATTACTTCCTCACTACCAAAAAAGACCAAAAAAGAAAAGAAAAGGGAAAAAAACAAATCTGTTCAATAGTCCTGTTCTCACCATTTTATGCTAGTCATCAGATTTTCTTGTAGGAATTCCAATTTCTCTTTTACCTGCAAATACGCATATCGTGAATTGGTATAATTTATAAAGGCCAGTCTGCAGTAACATAAAGTGTAATACATAGACTCTCTAAAATGGTAAAAATGCTTCCATCCACAGATAGAATACTTTAACTACTTTTTTTTTTAATGAGTAGAACATAATGCATCAGTTGTGAAACTTGTACAAAATACAGGGCCTAAATGAAAGCATCTGTAAATAACATTTTTGATTACAAAATAGGGTTTTATAAAGAGTCGGAAAAGAATCCAGCAGTTAGAGACCAGAGCACGACTTTCACCTCTTAATTTAAAAAAGAGAAGTAGATGACATACTCTCCTCCATAGTACGCAAAAAAGAAACAGAGCAGCAAGAGCTAAATCTAGTTCACTTGTTTAATGAAAAATCCTAATACGAATAAGAAATAATAGGCAAGAAGAAAGTCAGAATCATGAAAGATGCTGCTAAGATGAATTTTTAATAGTCATGAGTTGAGACTGTGCAAAGCATAAATGTGTAAGTTCACACAATCAAAATATATGTCTCTATCCGACCATAAAAATACTCATCTATCTCAGAAAGACACCCATATGTTGTGCATACGCAGCTAAAGGCCAAGTTTTATGTTGTATCGAATGTATTTATACATGGACAAAGCACAAAATTGGTCATAGGCCACTAGAAATACATAAAGAGGGACAGATCCCTACAAATATTCGTAAAATTGGTAAAAGATGCACTCACAATTGTACGAACCAAATGCTCCATAAGAGGCCCGATAAGACGCTCGACCGTCCGGATCAGCAATACCTCCAGTTCCCCCCTAAACAAAAGAAGCAAGAGGATAATAAACGCTATCAAATAATTAGACAAGTTCCATACCCAAGTGGGAAAAAAAATCAAAAGATTAATGCATTTGTAGCAAATAAATATCATAAATAAACAAAACCCAATTCATTTTTTGAATTAATTCATGGTGGAAAGAATACAATAGAGCCCTACTAGTGTAAGTATATCATGAAAAAAGGGGAAAGAAAAAGGAGTACATATATATATATATATATATATATATATATATATATATATATCTCACTTTGTTGGTTGAAAGATCCTTGTGAGTTCATCCTCTGAAGTGTAGTTTTGTTCTGGTTCTGGTTCTGGTTCCTGGTTGTTTGCATCTTCCAACTGTCCAGGAACCGACATTTTCTCTCTTTTTCTAAACAAACAAACAAACGAAACTGTATGAGGATTGTAGTAGTGGTTATTATGATAAAATTGTACAGTTATTATGGTTGTTTGGGGGCAAACAGATCCCTATTTCGTGATTGTCCCTCCCAAGTCCTAACCTAACACCGAATATTACAAAAGAGCAAGTAGTGGGACCAAATAAAGCGCGTACGTGTAGAAAATAGGAGTACACACCAAAAACTCACTCTTTATGTTGGCTTGTGTCTTAATGATGCCACCAACCAAATACAATACGAGGGAATTATGTCAAATCTAGTTTCTCCTTTTCGAATATACTATAAAAGGAGAAGAAACAAAGGCCCCCCTATGAATTATTTTATTTTAATTTTTTTTTATATAATGCATTCGAGTAAAATTGATATATCCATAATTTACCCAATGCAAAATGTTTTTTCCAATTCTGCCCATATTTTTTCTTTTTGTCTCTAGGGTACTTCAACTTGACCATTTACTAGTTAATAGATAGGGGAGATATTTTAAGATCCTACGCGGGACGGCGGGAGTGGCCTTCCCAATTAGCCTGTTCTTTCTGTTTACGTGTTGTTAACTTGAAAAAGTTCAATGTCAAAATCAAAAAAGGAGCAATTAATATCAACTTTTATTTATTCTCTTATTATTTCTTCTTTTGTTCTAGTTTATTAATTAAAATTAAAATGTTACTTTTGATCATCATATTATAAAAATTAAAAATAAAAAAAATTATGAGGTTGTACAAAAAATGGTTAAGTGAGAGTTAGGGAGCAGTGTTCAAAGTTGAAGTAAATGTATTTACAAGGTCCTGCCTTGTTTCTTGCAAAGGAATGTGGATTGAGGAACCTACTCAGAAGAAAGATTCCTCTTGCAGAGACCAAATGGGTGCGAGCCATAGAAAACACCAAAGAGACGCATAAGTAGTTATCATCTATGACACGCACACGGGCGGTGAGTATAATAAAATTGACAACCAACATATCCAAGGAGCACTCCAGGCCAGGGAAGGATACTTCTATGCTACTACCTTTTTGTCAACATTTTAATTTATCAAATATATATATATATATATATATAGACATATATATATATGGCGTGACGAAGCTTTTTTATGCATGACATCAGTAGCCTGTAATAAATTAGTCTAAAAACCGTCATCGTCATATATTGGACTATGTATATACATTTTCCCATATATATATATATATATACATCTTAATTCCGCATTCCCAAAGACTACACTAGACAACGTATAATTTATCCCAAATTTTAGTATTTTACCAGATAATTTATTAAAATAATGGTAAATTCAAAATCAACAGATATATTTATATATATATATATATATATATCATATATATATATATATATATATATATATATATCCTTCATCACTACTAAAACAAATTTGCCAATGTGTGATGAAATGTTGATAATACCGAAGCATGAATTGTTTGGGATTTCAAAGTAGCCTTAACTAACCGGGGAGGGGGGCGGGGGGGTTTCCAAGCCCAGCGTTTAGCAAAAAGGACATACATATGTGATATGACCCCTTTATCCCATCTACTACAAATATTCACACTTCTGTTTCTTCACCACCTCTCTGCTGCCCTCTTTTAATGCATTATACACTAGGCAGCAGCAGCAGCAGCAGCAGCCGCCATGAGAATAGACAACTTAACTGAATTGAAATGGCAAAAAAAGATTAGCATCTGATATTAGGAATCCCTTATTTTCTGTGCTTCTTATTTCGTACAGGGACATCCAAGACAGGTAAACACCATGAAAACAATTGAAGAAAATGCACAGGCTCACTTCAGAATACAAAAGGTCTACAACTCGAGAGCACTTCTCTTTTCTTTAACTTACATGATGAAAGCTACTTAACCTTAAGCAACTAGAATTTACTGCTTCATGTTCGGGGATCAAGTCAAGTAACTACCAGCTTGTAGGAAAAACACCAAAACCATATATTGTGATCCAGAGAGACCAACTTAAATTTTCAGCTAGCAGAGCAGAGCTGATATATCAAAATAAACTATAGGTTGTATATACATCTAACAAAACCTCAACTCATCTTCTCCCTAAAACTGCACACACTTCTTAGTTGGACAGCACTTACTAGTAATATATTTGCATTTCTGATCTAAACTTGTTTGTGCGGGCTTCATCAACTATATTCGTGTTTCTCTAATGTCGACTTCCTTGCCACAATTCTTCTTATTGAAAACCATCTAAGAACACTGAATAGTATTGTCCATCTCCTATGAGCTTTAACAATGGCTACTGCAGAATGAGCATACAGAAAACCATCGACACCACTGATTTGATCAGCCTGTGACTCCGGACATGAACTCTGCAGGGAGCAATCAGTATCAAAATACTGTAGATGCTCATCCTCCAATAAGGCTGGAGTGATGGACTCAGTGTCACAGATCAAAGAGTTTGCGGCCTGGTTTGGGAAACTCAAAGTTTGGTCGAATCTGACATCTATGGATTCAATACTGCGTATGCTACAATCATCCATGCTACTAGCACACCCCAAGGAATAGACATCTGGAGTAGAGGCACTACGTTGTGGATAATCAAAGCTGACATCCTTGACCGAGGTTAAAATATTAATGTTGTCAGAGCTCCCTGCCATCGGTAAATTTGAGGGGTAAAGAACATTGGATAAGAGTGAAAATCCATCAACAAGAGAGGTATCATCATCCAAAGCGACTACTTCTTCCCATTGTTTAAATGCCAATATCACCAAGCTGCGGGCATCAGCCTAAAGACGATGATATTGTGCATAATTAGTATGATATTGGCACAAGGGAAAGAAGAGAATAGAATTGAATCGAATGAAAATTGGGAACAGAATTTAAGAAACCAAGTAGTTTTCAATAGATAGTAAAAGCATTCCTTGCATTAGAAAGTAAAACAATATGAATGATAGGAGGAGCGCACCTTTTCAGTTTCAGACAGCCTATCAATGGGAACATACTGATGATCTGAAAGCAATCCCATCACTTGTCCCACAACATTGAAAACCACACCAGTCTTTTCCTGAGATTTAGGATGGTACATGTATAATCTCTTATCAAGCACACATGACCTAGCATGCTCCACAGTAACTTCCCACATTTTAGCAGACATGCCCGTGCCAAGGATCTGCAGGAATGGCACATAACGAATACTAGTAATACTTCACAACATCAAGGGGGTCACATGAAAGACAAAAAAGAACAGAAGTCGCAAGGTTTATTGTTATGCAGTAATGAACAATTGTACACTATTTAGAAGGCACGCAGAACTAGATTTCAAGGTGAAGAAAGCCCGAGTTTTATCACAATTTCACTGATTTGATCCCTTACTTCCAATGAAAAGCAATCCTAACCCCAAGGGGTTAGCTCAAGAGGTAGTGAGCCTAGTGATTAAAAGCATAGTCGCATAGGTAATGGTTCAATACTCGCAAAGGCAATGATCTCGTAAGAACCAGACGCACATAGTTTAGTAGTTTACTATGGGATTACCCATTGCACATTGGTTGGTGAGGTAGTACGTGTAACAGTTGTTACCCACTGCGCACCATAAGGGTAGTTGCTGCATTCCACTAACGTTAAAAACAAAAAAAGAACAATCCTTATGCTAGAAAGCTATGGACAAAGAAGAAAGACATATATCCAAAATTGATATGAGGTGCCCAGAAGGGAACTCTAGAAACCATATTTATGAACAATGGCTATGGCAAGGGCGGGGGGGCAAGTGCCCACCCTTGTTTTTTTATTTTTTTTTGTAAGTTTAGGCTAAAAATGGTAAAGTGGTGCCCCTTAAAAAAAAATAAAAGAAGCCTTGGGTCACTTGACAATAATTAGGTATTTGTAAAATTCTCTTTCAAGTTCAAATTTACATTTCTGTTTTCATGAGTACTCTATTTGATTTTCCCCAAATTTTGTTAAGGTTCAATATCATTAAATTTTTCTCTAAAATTAATTGTCTAGTTAATTACTTAGTTTTAATTCTTATTTATTTTTATTCATTCATGCTAACATCTGTACATACTATTTAATTTTATAGTATATATTAAAGTTTTCGATATATGTGTCATTTGATATTGTATTTAAATCACTAAAGGCATTTATTGTGAATTATGAAGATATAATTTTGATTTAAGACTAGATTAGCAAGTTTTTGATTTATTCATATTATTAAATTTATTTTATAGTTTGTTTTTATTATGTTGCAAATTTGCATTTGATATTTGAACTTTAGGATGAATAAAAATATTTTTCAAGATCTAACGCTGGTTACGCTGCTAAATATCCTTGATCAGAATTTTATTTTGTTGAACCTACTTAAAAGTCAATCCAAGAAATAAAGTCGAAAAATGATTTTGTGGTAACTTTTATGTATTTTTACTTGAAATTTATATAAATACCATGTTAATATCTTTTTTTTATTATTATAAAAGTGCTTCCCTTGACAAAAATCATGCGTCCGCCCCTAGCTGGCAACATACACGAGACCATAACAGATGTCTCGAAACTGGTCCAAATAAAAACAAAAGGCTAATATCACAACTTATTTTTTCATAGGTGCAAAAGCAAGTCTAACTTCATAAATTGTACTCCCTCCTTTTTAAAGGAAAGAGTACTGCCTTTTGTTTTCTTTTTTCAATGTTAAGGTTTGGAGAACACACTTGCATATAATTCTTCAATTATCTTTTTCAATTCTAAACTTTTAATAT
Organism: Panax quinquefolius; assembly: GCA_020205615.1. Lineage (NCBI taxonomy): Eukaryota > Viridiplantae > Streptophyta > Magnoliopsida > Apiales > Araliaceae > Panax > Panax quinquefolius. Next base: position 10,615,677 of record CM035169.1, read on the forward strand.
TCAAATTTATCATTAGAAAAAAATGTGTCAAAATGTGTTACATGCAAACCTTGATAGTCGTAGAAAAATCAACAAAAATACTAGTCTTTTTCATATATTATCTCAAGCAACTAACAGCAACATAGACTTTCAATGTCATTAACAAAGAGGATGCTCTCAATTTTCCAGGACATAGGTGTCACCAAACCAGAAACTTTCTTAAAAATCACACAACCACTTTATCATTACTTCACTCGTTTAAACAATTGCATGAAGAAAGAGACTTCGTCTAATATACTCCTAAGTTACGTTGCAAAGGTAAAATATAAAAAATAGAAATCAAAATCTTACATAACGTAGCCTTGCAGGGTCTAAGAAGAGTAGAATCAGAAAATCCTTGACCGTGTTAACTTTTTCCATACTCAAACGTTTGTGGAAAGCTCCTTCTTTGCCAATTTTCTCCAGCCGCCATACCTCATCCAACAGACATGGAGGATAATGTTTCTTGTACACTGCAAACAGAAGCAGCAAAGTAACATTGAAATTCAATTACTCTATAAAGCCCACTGCCCAGGTACTCATGCAATGGTATGCATCAATTAACTCCCAGTTATCTCGTCTTTCTATAGTCTAATATGTTCCTTGATGATTATTTTAAGTTATGTTTTCTTCGATACAACATTGCAGTAAGAAAGACAAAACATAAGAGGCCAACAATGAGATAAAAATATGGCACAAAATTAGTAATCATGGAACATGAACATATAATTAACAAATTGAAGTTATATGAAGAGAGAATGAAAAATGATTGCACCTGATCAAAATAAACATATACAGTAATGAAATTGGAAAAATATGGCCCACTTGTATTTTAAACCCCCTTTCAACCCCCTCTTTCCTAAATTTCATACTCTTAGTTACAAATTGAAATAGATAAAAGAAGAAGAATAGATGAGAGTAAAGCATTGAGTATTATGAAAGCGGAATAACTCACATTCTCCACGGTGATCCCTAACAATGAAAGACTCCGTCTTTGCTTCTCTTACTCTAATTCCATCACAATTATCCACAATTCTTGCCCCCAACCTGAACTTACGGCTTCTTGTCCAGCTTGAATTATCTGTGAAAGAAATCTCGCCAAGCAAACCGATGCCCTCTTTAAGATTCAAAAATGCATCCCCAGTAAGAAGGGCCTTTTTCCCTTTCCTCGCCCTAACAAGGTTACTCTTGAACTCCTCAAGTGTCCAATTGTCTCCATCATTACCATCAAAGTCTCCCTCAAGAACTACAACTTCAACCTTTGCTGAGGATATAGGCCCATATGAAACAACTTGTCCACCAACAGCATCAACTAAAGCTACTTTCATGGTAGTACATTCTTCTCCTTCAATACGAGATCCAGTAAATACTGGAAGTGAGATAGTGTCTATGAACTGTAACTGTAAGCTTCTTGAGTCGGAAGGCTGCATCTCTTCCCCAGAGTTCCTAAACAAGAATTGCAAAAGTATATCAAGCATACGATACGATTACCATAGATGATAATCTTCTTATTCAGTAAAAGCATATGTCTAAAAAGTAAAAGACTCCAAACATACTCTTATTCCTTACCACTCTACGCTGGTAAAATGCTTTCTCAAAGCCAAATCAACTTCCTCTTTAACCTGTACCCCAAAAAGTCGCATGGCTGAGTTATAACAAACTATTTTAACAGTTAAAGTAGCCACCGACAGTTTGCAGAACCAGAAATCATAACAGGAATCATCAGTTGAGCACTGTTACAAAATATTTTTGCTCCAATCACAGGAAAAATGTTTTAGGACAGTACTGGAACTCATACAGGACATCTTCTTCACTTCCTTGCAAAGGTTGATCAGGTTTGGCCTTGGGAGTCTGGGCTAAAATAGAAATTACATAAAACTAATTTGGGATAGTTTCGCATTTTTACAAACTGTTACGAGTGTCTTGAATTCTAATTCGGGATCCAACATTTGAACCAACCTGGATAATATTTTTGCGGCGACCAAAAGAAAAAGAAAGATTATGTTTAGTAGTATGCAAGGGCGTCGCTCCCGCGATATGGATTTGTTATGTTATGAGTGTATTATGTTTACAACCTAGCTATATACTCCCTCCGTCCCCAAATGGATGACATAAAGTGAAAGGTAGCCAAGTCATTTAGTGGGGTCCATTAGTATAAAAAAAATAAAAGTAGTCATCGCTTTATATAATCTTGTGGGGCCACTATTTACTCTCTTTCCTCTACTTCTACTTATATTAATGTGTGCAAATTGTACTTTACTCATCCATATTTTCTTGTCTTTAATTTTTCGTCAATTGTTGTGTTTTCCCATGCATGGTATGGTATGATGTAACACAAACCAATTCCATCCCTAGCATGACCAAAATGTACCTTACCTAAATTTGCACATCCAATAAATTATAAATTTTCATTTAAGTTTCCTTTCCCTTTCTTTTCCCTCACGTATTCCAAGTTGTAAACATAGCCTTAAGGCTAGGAAGCACATCCACACCAAATAAAAGCTCTAGAAGTCAAACAAGCCTTAAAAGAAAAAAGGCTACTCGAAAACTAGGTATGAATGGATTGTGCTCATTCATCAATAGCTAATTATATAGAATCACCAAGTACTCATTACCCTTATAGATCTGGTGGAAATTCAGTGTCAAATTATTTTGAAACCAATTTTCTTCAAGTCTATAGTCTATGCAAACAACACAAAAAAATTATTATAAAACTTCATGAATAGAAGTTAGAAGCAATTGTAAAAAGTCCTTTAGTAGCAATATAAAACTTACAACTTTCCGGATCAAGGGCTCCAATACTGGCTCAAAAAATTGCTGAAGATTTCGAAACTTCATTACTTCCAGTAACGCACTAAAATTAACGAAAAAAAGAGTCGGTAGATAAGAACACAATTCCCCATCATAGATGCATCCGAACATCAAATCAAAAAGAACTTCGTCCTCAACAAAAAAAAATATTATAAACAATAAGTTCATCCTTTCCGCATCACAATCATTTAATGTAACCCTTTCTCTAAAAAACTCATTATCCTTTAAAAGAATCCCAACATCAATTCTAAAGAGTTCAAGGCAAAATCAATCACATTCACTAGAAAAATTACATATAAAAAGCAACACATAAAAGATATTCTTATTTAGAACAATATTCTTCTGTTCATCAAAACAAATAGGCACTTCATCACCGAGCTCTGTAATTTTATGCTACCATAAAAAAATTGAAACTCTTCATTTAAAAAAAATGGGAGAAGGGACTCTTTTGTGGAATAGAGCAAGTAATAATACTACCTTGTTCCAAAATTAGAGATAAAATTTGACTTTGTGAGGTAAATTTGGGTAATCAAAAAAGATACCAACTTATTTTAACTTTAGTAGAAACTGATATAACTGTTCTATGGTAGCTCACAAGAACTACTACCTACAGCAGCAATTGTAGCAGCCAAAAATTTTTGTCCATAAAATTGAAGGAAAGACAATAAAATTCCACACCAGCAAACCACATTCTTAAACAAATACCATGACTGATTCCAGTCAAATTAAAATTCCAGTATGCACCTTATATGGAGAGAATCAAACCAAAACAAAAACCAACAAAAAGAGAAAAAGAGAAGGAAAAGGGGGGAGATGCCACACTTTCTAAAAGAAGGAGTCTTCCGGCGCTTATCGTCGGCGCTACAGCCCTCCTCCGTCGTAGGTTTAGCATCCTCTTCTTGCTGTCGCTTCTGCGACATTATCGATGTTTTTCTTCCTCAGTTAAACAATATTTACAATACTAGTAACTAACTACTAAGTAAGTAGTGGGGTTGTAATTTGTAACCTTGAGGGAGCAAAAAGACCAACATGCGATGTCAGAACAGATGAAGATAGGAATATTATTGGACAAGGGAATATAATTATTTATTTTCCAATTTATATAGAGCTAGTAGTATATAATACTAGTAATATTCTAATTCTAATAGTAATGGGCATTTAGTGACATTCCTATCAAAACCCATCATATCTGATCTGAATTTGGCTGCTTGCTATGGAGTATTATTGATTATGGAGATTTGAGATCCAGAGACATAAGAGCTCCGGGATGAATAAGGGCAAGGGTTGGTAAGGTTTCCGGAGAGAGATGGGATCCACAAAAGCGCGTTATAGAATACTAAGGTGGAGTAGAGTGAGTTATAGAATACACCACATCATAGGATAACCTAGTCAAAGACACGAATGAATCCGCCGTTCTTTTTTTTTTTGTTCAAGCGTAGATATCTATAACCTACATGCTGCTCTGCTCATTGAATGGAGGTGGGACCCATTAATTATAAAATATTATTATTAAAATACATAACAATTACTAGTAAAATATAAAATGTTGTAATAATATAACTTTTGATTTATCCTCAAAACTTGAAAGACAACAACTAATAATCATATTTACTGAAGTAATATACATGCGATGCGTGCGTGTAGTGTGTTTATTATGAATTAAATAAGAAGTACACGCATGCAGTATTTATTTCCAAGCAAGTCCTCCGTCGTGCCTCTTTCTTTACCAAACACCATGGGCGAAGCCAGTTGTTAGTCAGTGGGGTCAATTGCATTCATTAATTTAATTTTATTTTAATATATGATAAATAAATTTTTTTGAGAGTCAGAAGAAGTAATTTGCACACACTGAAATTGGGTATTACACTTTACTGAAATTGGGTAATACACTTTTCCGTTTCAAAACAATTTGCATCCACTCTTTTTACACTGAAATTGTTAATCAAATTTTAACCACATATGACTCATATCCTCTCAATATATGTATCTCTCTCTATAATATTTTGAACTAAATAATAATCTAATTTATATTACTTTTAAAAATAAATAATGAATTACTACTTATGAACAATTGTGATTAAAAAAATCTATTATGAGTCAATATAGTGTATATATACCATATATTATTATTCATTATATTTTTATTGTAATATAGTATATATATATATATATATATATATATATTCGAAAGTATAAAGTATTAAAAAATTGGTTCGGGAGCGCTGTCCCCGAACCCCCACCAAATTATTTATAACTTGGTAATAATTTCGCTTCATCGATAATATTTTCGCTTCAACCCATGCTTGCTTGACACTCTCGGGGTCGAAAATATGTAGTAATATTCAATGTTCAAAAAACTAAAATCTCCAGTGCGATGCGTTTTCTCAGGCTATGCAAGGCGTAAGCCTCGAGTATGAAAGAAGGGAAGCCTTGATTTAAAGACCTAAAAGTCCCCAAAAAATATAAAAAATACTAATAAAACCATAAAATAATTCATCATTTATAAATAAGGTCATAGAAGACATAAATAACCAACGTCACAGTAATGTATCATTACAAAACATCAAAACAACATAATATCATCAAATACTTATATAGTGACCATCCATCACTATGTAAGTAATGTATCATTAGATCTAGCGGCGAATAATGGATCAAATCCTAGATCATCATCCCCATCACCATCATCACTATCATCACTAAGAGGATCCTCCATGGAATCATCATCGTATCTAAGAGCTCTGTCATCCTCCTCATTGTCGCCAAGCTAAGATCCTCAAACTCGTGTTCTTCATCAACCAATTGCAATCCTTCCCTTTATCTATAAATAAACAAGTGAATATATATTTAATCCAAATGAATATGTTTTTTAAAGAACACTTTAAAAAGGCAACTTAAGTAATGACACTAACCTTTTGACATAGTTTTTGATGGCAAAGTGTTTCTCTTTCTCTTTTGACTTCCTTGTTTACTACTTGTTCCCAGTCCCTTGCCTCCAAGTGTAATCTCCTCGCCTCTTCCTTAGAAGACCCAGCTTTTATAAATAAAGATGAATTTTCTATAAATATTATTTTTGAATATTATGGAATAATTTGATATAATGCTATAGTTATGGGTAATATTTATAAATTTTGCAAAGTATACAAGTGGTTATATTATATTCGATTGGTTAGGGAATATTCGGTTTAGCGGGGAATATTCGCATAACAACTACTCAATCATTGGTGGACCCCACAATGTAATTATTGTTTGATTGAGAAAAGACAAATATTTTATTGAAATAACTCTGCGGAAGTTTTACTGGTTGATCTCGTTGAACTACTCTTTGGTAGTAAAAGTGCGATGTCGTGTGGTTGCGTAAGAAGCACCACTATTGATTATCGATGCTTTATGTGAGAAGTCACTTAGTTTGATTCCATTATTGTCGATTAATAATATGAATTATTATAATGATAATGACGTTTTGTTTTATTCAGATTATTAACGTAATAAAAATGTAAACATCTTTTATATAAAATGTAATCTTTTATTAAAGTTATTTTATAAATAAAATATATTATATTATCGTAGTGTTTTTATGTTGTTTTGCGATAAGTAAAATATTTTTATATAAATAGAATATATTATATTTTATTTAAAAGATTTTTCTTTAAATATGGATCACGATTAAAGTAAATCAATCTGACCGCTTCATGGATTAGTTACTTATGCATTCCATTTTCCTATAAATAGAAGCTCATTCCTTCATTATTTTCTTACGAAATTCATTGAAACTCTGAGAGAAATTATAGAGAGAAGCTATAGAGAGAAAGTTATAGAAAGAAGAAGAGTATTCTGCTACTTCACTACTTCTATATTCGGTTCTTTTACTATGAAGTGGGTGTTATTCTTTCTTCTTGAAGAGAACTTCATTATTCCATTCACTATTATTCCATTGGAATAACTTTTGTAAAAGTGGCATACCCTATACATAACTTCGTGATACGCCAGATATACCCTATACTTAGTGAAATCCTTATGTTATTCCATTGCTTATTATTCTGTTGGAATAACTTTGATATCTGCTGATTTCACCCTATACTTGGTGACATTCTTCTATTATTCATTGGAACATCCATGCATCGTGTGTTTTACACCGGGATTCGGTTCCGCCTTTTATTATTATTCATTGAACATCCTGCTCATGCGTGTGTTTTACACCCACCGGTTCCGCTTTTTATTATTATTCTGCTGGAACATCCTGTCATGTGTGTGTTTTACACCGGACCGGTTCCGCTCTTTATCATTCATTGGAATATCCTATCTGTGTGTTTTTACACCGATCCGGTTCCATCTTTATTATTCTGTTGGAACATCCGCTTGTGTGAATTTCACCGACCTGTTCCGTTATTATTATTCTCGCTGAATAACTCATCTATCTGAAGTACCGCATGCATGGTGATTTCTTTTGTTATTCCATTCTTTATTATACCCAAATAAGTTAAAACTTTGACTTCTATACTCCATGAAATTAGTAGAATATCCTCGATATTTGCGTTTCATCCATAGATCTTTCCATGGAAATATTCTTCGATCATTCTTGAATTTTACTCTACAAAGAAGTATCATGTTGACAGTTTGGACGTTAAAATTCTGGATAAAATAATTCTTGAACTTGTTTTATCAATTCTTATATCATTGTCATCATCCTCATTTTATATTTTTTAAAGTCATCGTGGCACATAGAGCATGGATGGACTTGGTATGATTATGACCGTGGATTATTCGGTTATCATGACCGTAATGTTACAAATGATGTGGTAAAAAAAAAATCCTCGCCGTGGTCAGTAGTGCATTGATGGACGATTGTTGGCATGATCATGACCGTTAATGAATACACAACTATTCTCGGTCAGTAGTCAAGGTGAATAATTGTGATCGTGATACTAAAGAATATCCTTGGCCGTAGTGCGGGGTGATTCGATGATGTGGATTATTTATTAAAGTGAGTCTCGGCTATAATGATGATGAAAAACCTTTTAAAATCATAAAAGATAGTAGATTTTATTTTCTACTTGACTCTTTTAATGGATTGCGATATTCCTATGAGCTTAAACTGGTTGTCTATCAGATTTTATCGGTTTAACATTGTTGAAGACTATTGATAATTTATTTTGCATTATCTTAGTCATAATATTTCTTCTTCTGGGCTAGTTGAGCTCACCCTTTTTCTTTCACCGTTTCTTCAGAAATGAGAATATAAATTTGAGACGAAGTCGGGGAAACGAGTGATGGTCCCGAAGATAGCATTAGTAGTCCTCACTATTCTACGTGAAATAGTGTGATAATAATTGTAATGAGGACTTTTTGTTTGAGTTTGTATAATATCTAGTAGATTTATATTTGTATTTAAACTCACGCTTTATGTCAGATTGTATACCTACAGCTTATGTTAATAAGTTGTATTTAAATTCTGTACCATGTAAGTGGCGACCCAAGATGGGTGATGTATACCTAATTTTGGGGGCGTCACATCTTCTCCCCCAACTGTCTTCTCATTCCCATGAACCCTTTCACCCTCCTCCATATCATCATTCCCAGAAGTCAGTCCCGAGATATTTTCATCATTTCCCCCCGCAATCCACTCATTATTAGCTGTCTTCCTCTAATATCTTTCCAACCATCCCACAAGATTAACACCCCCGTATGTGCCCAAGTCTTTTTTACCTCCTCAACAAAGGCCTTTGTAGTCTTCTCTTCCTCCTTCAATATCCAAGAGCTAAGCTCAGATGGGGTGGGGGGTTTCAAACACGACCATAGTTCCCAATAGATCGACACATATTTATAAATGAAGGACTATCAAAGAAACATTGAGGGAATCCTGCTTTCAAAGAAGAATCGACCTATATCAAGACAGATTGCATTACGAGCCTCCTTTGAAAATACTGACGCCTTGAAGAAGATCATCATCACCAAAGATCAACATCCACAACAAATCTGGCCCATGGGTCCCGGACTCCCTCTCTCCTGAGGCACTACCCACGCTTGAACCTCCCATTCCCAAGGATGGATGACTACCATAATAAGACCCACTTTGTATTTTTTCAGCTTCATCTCTTTGTCTTTCCTCCTTGGAGTCCAAATTTTTCTTCATATATGAAGCAATCTCTTCCTTCACTTCGCTTGGTACTTTTTTGCAAGCCTCGACGTTACTATGATTTCCCACAAGATGATTTTTTAATCTTGTAATCCCTCCTTTGCAAATTTTCTTACAAAAATTGCATTCCACATATAAATGAGCTTTATTAACTCCAGGGATTGCGGTGCCATATTTCCATGCAGGATCTTTCTTACCCATAATCTTAATTCACTGTAATAATAAAAGCAATTGTTATTGACAGTCTAAAAAATCACTATAAGTCTATAATTGTAAACTATAATTGTTATACACTGTAAACTATAATTGTTATACACTATAATTGTAAACTATAATTGTATAATTGTTATACACTATAATTGTAAACTATAATTATACACTGTGAACTCAGTCGCTACAATTAAAACTAAAACAATTAAAACTAACACAGAACTCAGTCGCTACAAGAAAGAACCTCAAGAAAGAACTCATCAATTACTACTCGATTAAGGCGTCTCGGCTACAAGAAAGACGAGAGGAGAAGAGGAACTCAGACCCTCGATCGAAGGAGAACTGTCAGTCGCTACAAGAAAGAGATGAACTGTCAGTCGCGAGGAGAAGGACAACTGTCAGACGTGAGGAGAAGATGCACTGTCAGTCGCGACTCGCGAGGAGAACTCAGACCCTCGATCGAAGGAGAAGGAGAAGGAGAAGGAGAAGTCTCGCGAAGCAGAAACCCAGAAGTAGAAGTCTCGCGACTCTCGATCGAAGGAGAAGAAGAAGCCCAGGCAGTCTCGCGTTCAATAAGGTAAGTTCTGAAAAGTCGATCTGATATTAGGTATTTTTTATGCGAAAACAAGGCGTACGCCTCGCGACGCCTCAAGGCGCGACGCCACGAGGCGCAGGCTTCAGCATATAATGGCGTGTTTTCTGCTTAGTCCAGATAAAGCGTAAGCCTCGCAATCCTTTTCAGTCGCCTCGCTACGAGGCGTACGCCTCGAGCGCTTTTTCGAACATCGGTAATATTTTCTCTCTGAGAGTATAAAAGGAATTGCTATTTTTATAATAATAATAATAATAAAGTTTAGTAGGAAGTGGAATCATAAAGTAAGTAAGAAAGAAGCAAATAAAACAAACCAAATTGGTGACAACACATCATCATCATCATCATGTTACCTGCTCCTGTTTATCTTATCTCTTCTGGCGTGGCGTGCATGAAATGTGTTACTAGTACTAACTACCAAGGAGGAAACGAGCCTCGTTCATTCCCAATTGTCGACTTGATGGGGTTTGGCCCATGCATGATTTGACCTCTAATGTTTTTCCAATGGAATGGAATGGAATGGAATGGCAGGCATATATTGTTTGTTGATCGATGATGAGACATTTTAAAAGTGTTTGATTGATTGATATAAAAGAAGATAGTCAAATGTCCAAAAATAATATACTCCAGTATTTATTTCATCTTCAATTTTCCAACCAAAAGCATACATCAACTGAACGCTCCTCTCTTCTCCTTCTCTTTTGAATAATAATGTGCATAATTAACCATTTAACATCATGCACTAAGCAAGTCACCAACATGAATTCCATTACAAAACCAACCGCCTAGGCCTAGGCCTAACTTCCATTGTCATCCTACTCTCTCTGGTGCAAGTAAAACTATCAAGTTACACCAATTCTACCTCCTTTTGTCTATTGCTATCAAGCTGTGTTCAATTACATACCTGTATGTCTCTAATGGTAATTGCACTTTATTTCTTTGGTGCAAAAGAATATCACCTTCAACTGAGATTCATATGACCAACCATAGGCCACAATACCCAGCCGTGCTACAAGATCTTCGCCTACAACTGGTTGAATCAACACCACAATCCTCATCACTCAAGCATCTGTGGTCTTCACGAGCATCAAAAATGTGGCAACCACTCTCAACCTGTTGACAATGGTGTCCAGAATTCAATGTAATAGCCGGACACACAAACGAGGACATAGCACTAGATTGTTTTGCTTGTGTTGCATCCTGCAAGAAATGAGGGGTTATTTTGAAGTTAAACTTAAATATCTAATAAGCCAGGACAAGGATTTATGTTGTATTGTTCAACTACCTATACAAAAGGAAAAATATGATGAACAAACAAATAATACAAGAATCATATGCAATATAAAAAGGCCAATAATGTTTTTACGTCGACAAGTGAGGAAAATTTTAATATATCATTATGATATGGTAATTGGTAGGATTTGTCTCCCTTCCTCTTCTTTTCCCTAATTCCGCATCATTTAAATTCAGCACCAAAACCAAAGGTAATCTACTTGATGCATTAAGTCATAGGTCTAGCAATTAAAATCAAATGTTCCATCATACCGAGGGTTTGAATCAAGAAGAGCCTTGAAAAGAAAATTGAATCAAAAGCTCCAAATTAAGATGTGTAAGACGAGAATATCAATATTTACATGAGAAGGCAACTAACATGCTAAAAGAAGATAAGTTCATTAACATCTTAATAATATCAAGTAATAATGACTTTTAAACCAGGAAACAAAAATATTCAGGAGAGGAAGAATTAATACCTCTACCTCTAAAGAAGTCCAGTTGCTCGGGATGTATGTCTGCGGAAGCCTCTCATGCCAAGAACTCAAAACTGGAAGAGGGTGGCCTTCAGTTGTGAATATATAATTCCGACCAACCAAAAATGAATCATCAAAAAGAAGATATAAATACTTGCACCTACAGTATATAAAAGAGTACTTCAGAAACTCCACATGCAATAAAGTTATGTCAGTTGCACGTGCTTCTTAACCTCCATAGTTGCATTAAAAAATTCAGAGTATTATTACTCTAGTAAAAGGTAAAACTTCAGATGTATGATCCATATTAAACATAACGGTTATACAGCTACATGGTAAATATTCAGAATTCTCACGTTTCAGCAAGGAAGAAACTATGCTGATGATCTTCTAATTGCATAGTTGTCACATCTCTAATGCTTGCAAATCCACCTTCTACCTTTGTGTATAAATTAAGAGAATCTACAATCAACTCACCCACTTCCATGTACCAAGGATCTGTTAACAGTAAAGATACCAAATCTCAGAGGAGATAATATCAAAGGAATCAAAGTACAGCTTATGGCTAGAGGGCATAATGCACATTTAGTCTGCTGATTGCACCGCTGATGCAAGTCAAAATGCAACAGTTGATGATATGCTTTGGAAGAACTTAAAAGCATATCAAGATTTGATACAACAAACAATAACCTCTCCCATCCTCCCACCCAACATTCCCAACACACACAAAAGGCCCCCATACACATCTTCCATGAGGCATTACTTGAGGTCTCCCACCCCTTATTACTTCACCCTAGTAACTTTCCTTCTCTATTTCTTTTTTTTTTTTTAAAGTATCACCCAAATCACTTTGTTTCCCATCAATTACCATTAAGATGTTCAACATGAATGACCAAATTTCTACTGACAGCACACTAATGGTTACTTCAATACACAATGTGCTAGGAGGGGTAGTGTACAGATCCATCGATTGTATATTGCACAAAGGGCTTCCCTGTTACCCAAACTTAACATCCCTACCACTTAACTTAATATATTTTTACTTTTGAATTAGTACTAGGTGACAAAAAAATTAGGGCATGGTAAAACAAGTTATATAATACCAACATAGTTTTATAGTAAAAATATAATAACTAAATGTACTGAGAATATGAATTTTCTTTTTCTTGAAACGTGTTTTTGGCACTTATTTGTTTTAGATAAAACAAAAGAGTTTACTTGAAACATGTTTTTGACATTTCTTTAATCTAGATAATTGAAAAAACAAAGAATCACCACAGGTAAATTAAGATATAAGAGACAAGGAAGACCAGACATCCTCCAATCATAATAATAAGTAAAAGTTTTAGTGTAAAAACTCCCTCCATTCCCTACTCCCCCACCCTGGCCCAAAATAAATAAATAAATAAATAAGGGGAAACAGAAACGGAAAGGGAGGGACTAACAAGTATCTGTGTAGCAAATTTTATATACATATTTTGAACATATAATTAACTTTAGAAGAATTAACTCAAAATCATTCTTCTATAGGGCATCAACCAATGTGAACAGTCAACATGGGTACATGGGAGGGACTGACTAGGAACAAGACTGAAACCACCAACAGAATTATTAGTGAAAAGTGGCTGCAATGGATTAGAACCTAAGTTCCACGCTCTGCAGCCCACTTTGTGCTCTTGAATAAAGCAAAAAATGGAAGGACCTGAAAATAGTTGCTGCTGACCTTTAGTTGCTTGATAGAGGTAAAATGTGGACTCTGCCAATTCAGGGCGCAGAGGATAATATTTCTCTGTTGGGTGTAACATCTGATGATCCAGTAAATACCTAAATAATTTCAAAGGAAGTCAACAAATATGTTATATTTTTATCTAAATGAAGAAAAGAAGAAGAATGGATTCAAATAAGATGAAGGTATATGTATTAAACAAAGCAGATGGTCTTGAGAGGTACATGCATGATACCTTTCTGGCAGTACACCAAATTTCTCCCATACATGAAAAAACTCACGGTGAGAAGAATTAGCTGCTGCAATATCCCCAACAAGTACCTAATTACCATGAAAATAGTTAGAGATTATCAGGTTTAAATTAGCATTCAGGAATATCTCATAGTTCTCAATTACTTACCTGTACACCAGGCCAAAATGCTTGAAGGCTAGTAAGTTGCCAATAAGTTGCTTTTCCTGTCCTCATATCAGCTTCATGGTACCTGTCAGAGTTCAATGGTTCAATATTCCAATAGTCTCTCCTAAGTCAGGATGGTCAAAGCATACATATTCTGAAAATTAGGAAATTATCAGCTTTCAAAAAATGAGAGAAAAGAAAGTGTGCGAGAGGAAGAAATGTAATGACAACATAGAATAAACAGGAAAACATTCCATAGACTGATCACCACCCAAAAAAAAGGTGGTCAAATTACCATGGACCATGTCTGAAATATTTCTGCACAGCAAGGTAGGCAGACTGAAACATCATCCAAAATTCATCTTTTCCAAAAAGAATGTGGGCTTTGATCAGATACTCATAGAAAGAATCAACCCCTACAAAACCATAAGGAACTGAACATTAGATACAATAAGATATACAGATCAGAGAGGGTTTTTTTGTGTGTGTTGGGGGGAGGTTTGGGGGGAGGGTGATGCCTATCCTGCTAAGAAGCATGAGAACAAGGCATTATAATTTTCATAGAGAAATTGTGTGCATTTGCAAGGTTGATGAAATTGGCAACCCATAAACTGTTTCAAACACTCCACTTTCTCTTTCATAATAAAGCAAAGAATTAGTATTCGGGCGCCATAAGGTTTTTATAAAATGCCAAGGACATTCCCCTTTGCAGTTGCAGTACCAATAAGAGTGATACCACAAACACCTTTTGGGACACAAAACAAAGAACCAATGCAAGAGCACAAAGTTGAGACAGAAGTCACTCGACATACCAGCACCTATCCCAGATGAGTACTCAATCCACTCCCCAGTTTCTACATCCAGCGTGGTTCCCAAAAGATTCAGAGAACTACGCATGCTCCACAACTTCGGAGAGAACGCAATGCTGCAGATTCAAATCTGGGGTCACCAGTCAACCGGGATAATGCTCCCATTTCAAGAATAAGTGAACCTGAATCAACATTAAAAAAAAATTAATCAATTTCAGGACATGAAATTCTTTCATGGCTTCACTTAAAGTCTTAAACTGCCAAATAATTGCTCCTCACCACAGCCAGATGTGCTTGTTTCAGTAGTCTCATTCTCCAATACGCCATACTGTCCATAGAATTTTGCACTGATGTGGTGTCATATATCCTTCTTACAAACAAACCAGTAAACCATATTCATCCATATCCACTTAATGAAAAATTGGATAATTATAAAATATAATCCGTATAATGTAAGATACTCAACTTTCATGTAAGACAAATAAAGAATAGGAGTTCCATAAATGTTCTTTCACACTTCAATTGCACACAGTTTGGTACTTTATGAACTAAATTCAGTAGAATTATGACCTGAATGTTTATTCTCTAACATTAGGTTACTGATGTTGTAAATTAGCTATCCTTGGCTGAAAACTTTTATCCAAGTATAGGACTTCTCTTGCTTGAGGAGGTAACTATGATTTATAGATTTTCTAAACATTTTGTAATAAATATGACTTTCCAATCATTCATAACATATCACTACGTACAGTCTGATTCTCCCACCATTGACATACTACCAAGACCTTTTAAGGGAAGTCTTTTGATTTAGCATAATACCAAACATTCCAAGTTTGGTTCAACAGCAAAGCATGCCAAATCTTTTTCCCATTAAGGCAGAACTATTTATGCCAACAGAATATCATGCAAGTTTTCAGCATGTTTCTTGGATCTTGAGCCCGTACAGCGGTTCAGCCAGACAGTTAGGGCTTCCTATGAGTCACAGAATTGGAATGATGATTACAGAAAGAAGAATACAAGGATTAGTGGTTCTTCCCATGAAAGGACATTTATTTACTAATGAAACATTAAGACATTCAGGTCCAACACTCCAATTTCAAACCTAAGTATAAAAAAAAAGAAAAAAATATCAAATTCCACTACATAAGCAACTCTAATATCTTTTAATAGAACAATATTACCGCAAACAATATAAACACCTCAATTATCATAAAGCATATTAACAAACCTCACAGGCATAATAGCTCAAATATTTGAAACCATACTAGTCCAGCATAGCATACAACCCCATATTTAAATATTTTAAAGATACGGTTAATGAGCACCCCAGTCTAAGAGCAAAATATGCTAGCTTTAACTCTTGGAGTGGCACCCATTTGTGAATCAGTGGATTACATATATGAAATATTAGTTTACTACCATGATTTCTGGAATTATTATAAAGTTAAAGTTATCTTCTAATCCATATTGTAGTAAGTACCTTTAAGTTAATCCATGCATATGGCAATCCAGTGGCCGTATCAAATGCAGGAAGAAACCGACGTCCCAAATTTTCGGCTAGAATAAGAAGCTCATTGTTGTAAACTCCATGCATCAACCTGTTTGTAGAATCAGTTGCAAGAATATGAGCAGAAACAAGTCCTCCAAGAACTCTTATGTTGCACTACACAATAGCAATAGAGGGAAAAATGAACACCGTTAAAGCAATTCAACTAAGCCCAAAAAACACTCCTTAACGAAAGCTTCCTGTCAAAGAAGCCAATCATATACTCGATCACATAAGTATAGAAAGGTATACCTCAAAAAGATTTATCCTTGCATCAACATCAAACGTTAGATTCTCAGATAGCCAATAGACTGCCCTTTCAAACTCAGTGTTGTTGCCCATGATAACGAGACTGAGAGAAAAGAAAAAAAGAGAGTATCAAATTACTGGAACAAGCAAATTATTTAAAAAGGCATTAGGAAACACCTAGTGAAATAGTTCTAATTGCAACATAGACAAAAAAACCTAGAAGTACAATTGTAGCCTACTTATGATTAATTTGTCCTAAAAGAAGATAGCATACCTAGATAACGATTCAATAAGTGTAAGTGCTGATCCATTATACTGTTGTGGTAGGTGTTCAAGCTGAATTTGATAAAGCAGATAGTTAAGTTATCTACCTATAGGCTATAACTAACTTTCTCAGAAGTTCTCAAGTCAGAATATCACCTTCAAATTCCCAAGCTCGCTGAGAGAGTCGGTGAATGTTTTGGACAGAGGCTTGAGCTCATCATGCTGCAAATTTACTTTAATTTTTATGGATGGCAATCAACCAAAATATCTCATGCCATGAAAAATAACAAGTCAATATGAAAAACAAACAATACTGAGATTGTTGATTTTTACTAACCGGAAATGCATGCTTCATGTAGTTGTCATATGCATGGTAAAACCTGAAAAGGGGGAAATTATTTTGCATTCAACATCATGCTTCCTGTGTTCATCAATAAGAATAGAAAGATGACATAGAAATTTGTAAACAAAGGGCATATTCCCCATTTATGGTATCAATTGCAGAGTCGTGTTACTACAGCCACATCATAATATGCTGAAAATCACTTCAAAGTTTACTCAAGCTCATTTTGATTAAAAGAACACCGAAGATGGTTCTTCAATAACAGGTGCTAACAATTTAAAGTACCGGAACAGACATGTAGCAGCAAACATCGAAATTCCTAAAGAAGCAACAAGTTTAGAAAATGGCTCACTTCAAGATGGAACCCTCTTGGGACCTTTCACAGTTGAGTTTTAGGCAGTATTCAGTCTGTTTATTCTCTTCACGTTGGGTTTTCATAGTCAAGGGTATATTGAATCTTCGACATTTTCATAGTTAGATAGACATAAGTCATAATAGTGACATTTGGCTCTAATTTTCATAGAATATGAACTATTTCTCTCTGTGCAAGAATATAATGAGTCTCCATCAGGTTTCATAGTAAAACTAAAATAGGATATTAAGGAATATTTAATGCTTCCGATTTGATGGAAATTCGTACAAATCATAAAAAGCTTTTGAAGCCGGTTGGGATTGCGTAATGCAATTTCATCCATATAGGTGTGACCGCATGGAATTTAGATGTTATACCTTACTTATTCGTCTTTTTGCATCTAGTTTTACCTCAAAATTTGCCCATTCCATATATCCTATTGAGGGATAAGAATCACCAATAGACAAGAACTAGCAGGAAAAGGCTGCTTTATATGATGGCAACAGTATAAGTTGTTTCTATGCACCATATTCCATAAATTAATGGCTTCTATGAAGGTAAGAAGCAAATATTTAACACTAGAAAGTCAAAAGCACCTCCCCCCCACACACACACACACAAAAAAAAAAAAAAAACACTCTTACCTTTATTATCTTATTAAATATGATTAGTAAAACACATTTTGTACCAGAAACCCAAAGAAACTCAATAAGTAGTTAGAAAATCAAGGAGCTGCTTGCCAGGAACCCCTCCATAAATTAATTTTTCTTAATTTAACATATACTAAGATAACATGTATACACAGAGTTAGAAGTGGAATAGGATGAAATATTCGTTCAACCTCAAATATTCTTCAAAAGTGATGGCCTTTCACATAAATTTGAACTAGGAAGGCTAAACAAAAGCACACAGAACCTACAAAGCAAAGAATTAAAAAAAAAACTGGTAGAATTCATGGAATTAAGAGTTGGGGTACTTGTGATTCACTGATAAATTCCATAAATTGAAAGTGATAATTTAGATTTGTGGTGAACCGTAGCATAGGTTGCAGATACGGAGAAAATAAATTAATTTAGTTTTGAGATTAAATCAAAAAGAGATTCATAATATTGGATATAAACACGAAAATAAAATAAAAAAAATTGATATTTATGTTTACATGGTGCGAACTTTGTCACTCATGCGCCTCTTCTTAGCTGCCCAGCGGGGATCGAGAGCTGAGATGGATGAGGTTAGGAGGGTAGGAGAGAGAAGCAGAAAAATAACAACCCATGTCCCAATTTTCTTGTTACCAAACAACAACAACGTCATCTGGGGTGAAGCAGGAGTTGGGATCTGGTGCTTGATTTTTTGGCAGAAACAAGACAGAGCTGAGCGTAAATTTGGGAGTTTTGTTCTGTCTTTCTAATCTCTATCGCCTGTAACGGGGAAGCTTACATGATATATAGTAGGTCCAATAGATGCGTGACACCTCGTCTTTCTAGTTGTATTTTCTTTTTCTTTTTTTCTAATTCACTTTATAGTTGTTTTTAAATTAAATTTATGACACAACTAATGTAATAGTTACTGTATTTATTTTACATTGAGTGCGTGTCCATTATTTCCAATTTAGTAGTATTAGATTGTTACTAAAATTTTAAACAGTTGGTTAATATTACCGTAATACTAGTTAATACTACTACTTGTTTAGACATGGAACTAGTAGTAACATTTTAACCAACTGTTCAAATTCATTAAGAACTTTTGGACCATAAGAAGAATGTCCGAACTGAATGGATTGTTTTTTGGTACCATTACCATTTACGATGGAGAGGGAAAATTGAACACAACATCTCCTCCTCCTATAGAGATAGAGATGGAGTGTCAATGTCATACTACCATCCAGATCCAGGCTATGCCTCCTTGTACTGTTTGTTAATGGCATGGACAAACGAACAACCTACCTGTGTTCAAAATTACATGCATGTTTTGTGTCCAAAAAATGAGACCACCATTTGGCTCAGGAGCTACAACCAATTGATCATCCACACAATAATGCACACAAGTCCACACCAATTAACTCCTTCCAAAAAATTTTTATGGAATAATTTACAAAACAACACATTCAAGTCAGGAAGATCACACCATACACAAGACTTTTGTCATCCACCTAATAATGCCAAAGTCCTGTCCAATTAACTCCTTCCAAAAATGCTTAATTTTATAATTTACAAAATCACATTCAATTCACAATATCACAACACACTGTCACAATGCATCATACTTGGAAACTGATATTTTTGATATCCACGTGATCCTCCTTTGCGAGAAAAACAAAAATAACGTGAAAATATAACAAAACAAAATTTGACCATCACTATCTACAATGATCCACAATCATAATTACAACTTCAATCAATTAATTAATTAAAACTCCGTTGAGTTAGGACCATAAACGTTCCTCCCCACTCGGTACCGACTCAGCCCTCCTTCCAGCACCCCTTCCCAATCCACCTCTTCCTCCTCCTCCTCCTCCCCTCAACATCATCAACATCCTCCTTGCTTTCTCTCTGCCCCGCTCGCTTCCATTTTCCTCCACCTCACGCAACACCTCAGCCGCCCTCGCCTCCCTTGCTAAACCCTTAAACCTCAAACTCCCGTTACTCAGTGAGTAGAGCACGGCCACACAATTTTCCCGAGTTGTCTCAGACTCCAACTCCCTCCCATTTCTCAGCATCCCCACCAAACACCCCACCGCATTGGAATCCAGCATTGCCGACTTTCCCTCGGCGCACGTTGCTAAATTGCACAGCACCAACAATACTCTCCCCGCCAGGTCACCCCCTTTCAGCATTGCCAACAGAGTCGACACGGCGCCGAGTTTGATTATCTTGACTCGGTTGCTCTGAATTAACGACAGATGATACAGAGCCAATGCCGAGTCATGCCGAGTCCGCTCACCTTCTGATCTTATCGCGTGAAGAAGCGGCTGCAACGCCCCGAGAACGCCAATTGCGGTTTTGTTGCCGTCGTCCAGAGCTAAGCTAAACAACGCGCCCGCAGCGTGTTCCTGCGAATCAGGAAGTCCACCTTTCAAAATGTCGATCAACGGCGGCACGATTCCCGACCGAACGATCTTCACCTTGTTGACCTTTTCCAACGAGAGGTTGACTATAGCCGCGGCGGCGTTGGTCTGAACGTCGGCGTACCTCGAGATCAGCGCCGAGCGTAGCGCTAATAAAAGCCGCGAAGTACAGAGTGAAACCCTAGCTTCTTCGTTGGTTCTGGTAATTTTCCTCAGACTGATCAAGCCTTGTTCTTGTTCGAATACTTCCAGACTTTTGAGCTTATACATAATCGCTTCCTCTTCTTCTGAGCTAGAAGAATTAGGGATTAGGGTTTCGTCGAATACTATTTCGGCCGACGTTGATGTTGAAGAGGAGACAGAATAACACGAAGGTCGAGTTGTAAACTGGAGCAGAGGAGTCGTCGGAACGTTCGCAATCACGGATTCCTCCGAGCTCGAAGAGTAGAAATGATTGACACGGGGATTCAATTCAGTCGCCGCATGAGAGAACAGCACCGGCGGCTTCTCCGGCACACCTCTCAACAAATCCCTATCGGAATCCCTAAGGCTCGACCTCGAGGAATCCATTTCCGTACGGACGGAGCTTTGGAGGGAGAAGTAATCGGGTGTGGAAGGGTGTTGGATGCCCATGGTGTCGCACCAGTTGAGGATTGTGGTTTTAAGGGCTAAATTGGGGATTAAGGTGGAGAAATCGGGAACAGAGCCGTCGGGGAGAGGAGGAGTAAAGCCTAGGTCACGGCAAACATGAGCGGAGGTGCGTTCATAGGTCTGGCCGGAAGAGATGACGACAGGGTCAAACATTAAGGAAGAAGAAATGGGGCAAATGAACTCCTTAGGGGGTTCTTTATTTTGGGATTTGGAAGAAGATGATTTGTGAAAGGATAGTTTCCACCTGTGTTTGCCATTTCCACCCATCTGTTGATGCTGCTGTTATTTATACACAAAGCTATGTCTAAATACATGCACTTGAACTCGAACTCGAACGATTGGATTTGAATTTGGAGAATATGTTGAAGTTGAGAATGTGCTATTTTATTTAATTTAAAAAGAAGATGATGTATTCTGGGGGTGTTGGTAAATGCTGGATTATTTATTTATTTTTTGGTTGAAGAGGAGGAGGAGGAGAAGGAGACCGAGTCCGGAGAGAGGGGAGGATAAGGAAGGAGATTTGACTGTTGCAGATGATGATACCGATAAGTGTTTGACGACGATCTCTAAACCTCTGCGAGTTCACCCCTTATTTTGGCAAATAATTACAATATTGCCTATACAATAATGTAACACCACCCATAACCCATTCATTCAATTTTAAGCTTAGCTTGGCTTGTCTACAGACTACAGAGTAGTAGGGGCCGCAAAATAAAAGAGTAAATAACATTTATTTCTTATTTTTGGGTGTATTAGTATCAATTACTATTTGACTAACAATAAAATGGTTATGGACTTTTTATTTAAAAATGGCTATGGAACATGAAAATTGCAAAATTGAAAACAAATAAATTATTTTTTTATTTACATTAATTATAATTTGTGTAAAATAAATGTAGATAATTTCTTTACCGGTCTTTGAATTTTAATTTGAGAAAGGATATTATGTTTTTGGACTTTTTTAATAAAAGAGATAAGAAAAGAAAGTGAAGTAAAGTAGTGTTTTAGTTGGGAAATAAAAGAAAAGAAAGCGAGTGTATTTTAAGTTTAAAAAGAAAGTGAGGTTTAGAAAAAGTAAATAATTTGATAACCTCGTTTGTGTCTAATATTATGGTAAGGGAGAGTGTGACCCCCTAAAATAGGTATACATCATTTATTTTGAGTTATACGATATATAGATGCATGTAAATAACTACAATTTATTATTATAACATATAAATCATGAGTTTAAATACGATATTGCCATCTGTAGACAATATCCACACGCAAATAAATTCCCATCATAATTATTGATACATTATTTTACAAAATGGCGAGGACTACTAAACAACTCTCTCTAAACTTTCCTTCCATAATTGCACTAGTATTCGCTACATTTTCGCCTCCCCGAGAAGAAAAATGGAACAACAAGGAAAAAAGGGTGAGCTCAACTAGCCTTCAAGAAAAATATTACGACTAAGATAATATACAACAAATTATCATTAGTCTTCAACGGAAAAAAAACTAATAGAATACAATAGACAATGAGTTTTAAACCAATATTCGCAATGAAATAATAATTCATTAGAAGAGTTAAGTAGAGAATGCAAACTACTATCTTCATGTATGAATTTAAAAGTTAAATCGCCATCTTTTATCCATGTAACATCAATCAATATACATCCGGAATCAAATATTCATCTTTGCACTACGAGCCAAAGATATTCATCGATTAATTCATGTTCATCTAAACACTGCTCATCTTTTGCACTACTGGACCAAAGATATTCATCGAAATCATTCATCTTTCTTTTACCTACAGCCAAAAATGTGCGCCCCAAAAATAGGTATACATCACCCATCTTGGGTAGTCGATACATGGTACGTAATTTAAATACAACTTACTAATATAATTATGCGTGTATAATACTGACATAAACCGTGAGTTTGAATACAAATATTGTCTACTGTAGATAATACAAACTCAAAAGGAGTCCTCATTATAATTATTATCACACTATTTCACGAATAAGTGAGTCTTACTAATGTTATCCTCTGCACTATTACTCCGCTTCTCAGGCTAAATCCCAAATTTATATTCTCATTTCACAGAGAAAAAAGGTGAAAGAAAGGGTGAGCTCAACTAGCTCAAGAAGAAATATTATGACTAAGATAATGCGAGAATAAATTATCATTAGCTTCTGTGAAGTGTTAAACCGATAAAATATAATGAACATCAAGTTTAACTACAAATGAACCAACAATCCATTAAAAGAGTCAAGTAGAAAATAAAATATACTATCTTTTATGATTTTAAAAGGTTTTCATCATTTATATATAATGAGACTCGGCTTTAATAAATATTCCATATCATCGAATCACCCCCCTTACTACTGGCCAAGGATATTCTTTAGTATCACGACCACAATTATTCATGCACTACTACGCCAAGAATATTTGTGTATTCATTAATAATTCATGATCATGCCAACAATCCATCCATCAACGCACTACTGCCACCGAGGATTTTACCACATCATTTGTAACATTACGATTAATGATTACACCATAATAGTCTCTCGGTCATAATCATACCAAGTCCATCTATACACTACAGGTGCCACGATGACTTTCAACATAATATAAACATGAGGATGATGACAATGATATAAGAATTCAATAAAACAAGTTCAAGAATTATTTTATCCGAGAATTATTAACGTCCAAATTATCAACACGATATTGTTTTGTAGAGTAAAATTCAAGAATGATCGGAAGAATATTTCCATGAAAAGATCTTTGGATGAAACGCAAATATCAAGGATATTCCACTAATTTCATGGAGTATAAAGTCAAAGTTTTAACTTAACTGGGTATAATAAAGAATGGAATAACAAAAGAAATCACCATGTATGCGATAGATCAAGACAACAGGTGGTTTATTCCAATGAGAATAATAAATAACGGAACCCAGTCCGTAAGAAACGCCAGATGTGATGTTCCAATGTAATAATAATAAAGACGGAACCGGTCCGGTGTAAAACACACGCATGGATGTTCCAATGGAATAATAATAAAGGCGGAACAGGGTCCGGTGTAAAACACACGAATGTGATGTTCCAATAGAATAATAGAAGAATGTCACCAAGTATAGGGTAAATAAATGCAGTATAAAAGTTATTCCAATGAAATAATAAGCAATGAAATAACAACAATTCTCTTCATGAATAAGAAAGAATAACACCCTTACTTTTAGTAGGAGATTAAATCTGCAAAGATAGTGTAGTAACAAAATACTCTTCTTCTTTCTCTCTTATTCTCTATACTTTCTCTCTCTATAAGCTTGAATGAATTAAGTGAAAATAATGAAGCACTAGCCTCTATTTATAGAAGATTTCTAGCTTAAGACCGCCATGTGAAAAGCAAAAGTGGCTTGATCGATTTAGTGATGTGAAAAGAAAAGTGGTTTGGCCTTTGTAATGTGAAACGACAAGTGGTTCGACGCTTGTAATATGAAACGACAAGTGGTTCGACGCTTTTATAATATGAAACGGCAAGTGGTTTGACGTCACGGTAAAAGGTAATTACTATTGACGAAGGTAATTACTATTCACAAAGGTAATTACTATTGACGAAGGTAATTACTTATCGACGAAGAAACTCTTAGATGATGACATATGGGCCCCCATAAAATAATCAAACTTACCACAAACGTCTCATAATGACTCTTTATATACATCAAGGATATATTGAATAAATATTACCACAAATCATTTTATCAACACCTATTTAATCTTTCAACAATTATTAATCATTTATAATTTGTCGTCTCAATTATTGATTTAATACTATAACATATTATACGAGATAATCTTGTGACAATAATTGAATCAATAATATAAGAGATATGATCGTGATTCTTCATGTAGCAATAATTGAGCATAAATTGAGTGACTTTTCACGTAAAGATCAATAATCAATATCGTGTCTACTATACAACTACGCCATTCATCGTACTTTTACTACTGAAAGCGGTTCAATGTTTTTAACGGTAACACCTCTGCCGTTATTTTTATAGAAAGATAATTTTGTCGCTTTTTTAAACTACGACAATACTTCCGTTAGGGGTCCACCAATGATTGAGTAGTCGTCTGCGAATATTTCCCGAAAAAAGAATATTCCGCGACCAAACGAATATTTTATAACAACTTGCTTACTTTGCAAAATTTATAAATATTACCCACAACTATAACATTATATCAAATTTATTCCATAATATTCAAAATAATATTTATAGAAAAATTCATCTTTATTTATAAAAGTTGGGGTCTTACAACCTCCCTTCTTATGAAATTTAGCCCTCGAAATTAGAATGCGTACACAGTATGTCGAAGAGGTAAGGATACCTTGATTTCATTTGATTCTAACTCCCAAGTCATTTCTTCAACATCATGGTTCCTCCACAAAACTTTGACTTGAGGTATAACCTTGGAGCGTAGAATATGTTCCTTCTTATCCAAGATTTGAACAGAACCTCTTCATACGTCAAATCTTCCGCTATTTCGTCCGGGTTCTAACTTCAATAATGTGGTTCGGTCTTTCACATATTTACGTAACATGGATATGTGAAAAGCGTTATGAAACGAGACATACTTAAGCGATAAAAGCGAGTCTATAGGCCACGCTTCCTACTCGATCGAGGATTAAAATGGGCCGATGAATCGAGGATTAAGTTTTCCTCTCTTTCCAAATCTTGTAACTCCTTTCCATGGAGCAACACTAACTTAACAACACATGATCTCCTATATCGAATTCCACGTCCTTTCGATGAAGATCGGATAACTCTTTTATCGATTTTGTGAGGTTTTTATCGTTGTTTGGATCGTTTGAATCTTTTCCGTAGTCATACGTACTAACTCCGGTCCCAACAACGTTGCTTCACCCACCTCGTCCCCAAAGATTTGAGAACGACACTTTCTTCCATACAACGCTTGAATGGAGTCATGCCATACTTGCTTGATAATGTTGTTGTAGAAAACTCCACCAATGGTAAGAACTTGTCCCAACTTCCTTGAAATCAAGGACACACGAGTTTTAATAGATCTTCAAGAGTTTGAATAGTCCTCTCCGATCGTCTGATCACGTCAGGGATGATATCTTAGAAACTAAATCGTGAAATCTGCCCATAGCTTTTTGCAAACTAACCCAAAATCGTGAAGTGAATCTTGGGTCTCGATTAGAAACTATGGATACCGGCATACCATGCGCTCTTACAATCTCGTTTATATATATCTGACGAGACGTTCAAGTGTATAAGTTTCTCGTGTCGGTAAGAAATGAAGCGAGACTTGGTCAATCTATCAACAATGACCCAAATCGCATCAATGCCTTGAAAACCTTAGGAAGGCCGTGAATGAAATCCATGGTAATGTGCTCCCACTTCCATTCGGAATTTCAAGTGGTTGCTGATGGACCTTTTGGTACTTGATGCTCCGCTTTAACTTCGTTGACAAGTTAGACACCTTGAGATAAAAGATCTATCTCTCTCTCATATTGCTCCACCAAAATGTATGAGGAATATCATGATACATTTGGTACTCCCGAGATGGATTGCAAATGGTGTGTTGTGCGCCTCCATCATGATATTATACTTTAAATCGTGGTCGTTAGGAACACAAAAGTCAGGAGTTGACTCAAGTATTCCTTCTTCATCGATTCTTGCTTCCGCGATAGCACCTTCTTTTGCACTTTCTTCCTCATACGCATCGACTCCAGTGCAGTAGCTTGGCGACTTTAACTTTATCGATTAAAATTTCGGTTCTACTCAGTATACTCGCTATCATCACATCGTCCCTAGAGTCTTTAACTCTATCTCCATCCTTTGCAAGTCACACAAAATGGGCCTTTGTGTTGACAATAACGCTGCAAATTTGCATACGATCTTACGCTTTCAATCGTCGGCTACCACGTTCGCTTTTCGAGATGGTATTGGATGGTATGATCATAATCTTTCAACAGCTCAAGCCAACGTCATTGTCGCGTGTTGAGTTCCTTTTGAATGAAGAAATATTTGAGGCTTTTATGATCCGTAAAGATCTCCACTTTCTCCCCATACAAGTAATGCCTCAAATTTTAAGTGCAAAAAGACAACAAATGCCAACTCTAGATCATGAGTAGGATAATTCCTCTTAAAAACAAGATGTTGACGTATCTCGCTTCAAACCTCTTAAAAACATTCGCGCCATTCTCTTCATTATCCACCAAGGGGACGAAACCGTGATAACTCATGCAAATTTTACCTCGTATTGCGACACGGTCATATTGATTTGTTCCAACTTGATAAACTCCACCTCCTTCATGTGGCGAATACTTTCGGAAAGTATTTGTCGTTGAAACGACTCTGGAACTTCTCCCAAGATATCTTCAAGATCTGATGGGTTGAGTACGTTTCTGGATTCCCACCAAGAATCACCTCTCCGCATGACATAAAGGCGGCGAAAGGAACCTTTTGCTCTCGGAGCATCCCAAGACATCAAATATCTTGGTAATCTGCTTTATCCATGCTTCCGCCTGTGGTTTTGGCTCTCCTTAAACTCCGGTGGTCCCACTCCTTGAATTGTTTAACGGTGACCGCCTTAGAGAATTTTCCGTGTTTCCACCTACATTTTGGACGAGAGTCGCTCTCTCTTTGTTGTTGCATAAATTGCATAAAGCCTCCGAACATTTGATCATTCATCATTTGGTCGGTTGTTCTTTGTTTTACGTGAGGATTATCGCCTTCGATGCATATTATCCTCGATTATTGATATGTGGTGAATCAACGATAACTGCTGCTCCATTCTTATTCTCAACATTCTCGGATGTCATTTTCGAGATCTTGCCACAAAACAAAAGGTTAATTGACATATAACATATTATCCCTATCTTCCCACCAACCAATAAAATAAAGACATAAACTTAGGTAAGTCATACTAAGCGAAGGTATTCCCCTCTCCCTCTCCTAGTACTATTCTCACATCTTAGCCGGGATCATATCCCTAAGCTCGATACTGTTTTGTGGCGCCCCAAAATTAGGTATACATCACCCATCTTGGGTAGTCGATATCATGGTACTGAATTTAAATACAACTTACTAATATAACTATAAATATACAATACGACATAAAGCGTGAGTTTGAATACAAATATTGTCTACTAGATATTATACAAACTCAAAAGGAGTCCTCATTACAATTATTATCACACTATTTCACGAAATAGTGAGGACTACTAATCTTATCCTCGGACCATTACTCCGTTCTCCGACTTCGTCCCAAAATATGTTCTCATTTCACAAGAAGAAACGGTGAAAGAAAGAGAGCTCAACTAGCCCAAGAAGAAATATTATGACTAAGATAATGCGAATAAATTATCAATAGCCTTCAACAATGTTAAACCGATAAAATATAATAAACATCAAGTTTAATCTGCAGTGAACAAGAATCCATTAAAAAGAGTCAAGTAGAAAATAAAATCTACTATCTTTTATGATTTAAAGGTTTTTCATCATCATTATAAATTTGAGACTCGACTTTAATAAATAATCCACATCATCGAATCACCCCCTTACTACGGCCAAGGATATTCTTTAAAGATCACGACCACAATTATTCATGCACTCTGGGCGATAATAGTTGTGCATTTATTAATGGTCATGATCATGCCAAAAAAGCATCCATCAATGCACTACTACCATCGAGGATTTTTATCACATCATTTGTAACATTACGGTCATGATTACAATAGAATAGTCTCTCGTCATAATCATACCAAGTCCATCTATGCACTACAGAATACAAATGACTTTCAAAATAATATAAACATGAGGATGATGACAATGATATAAGAATTGATAAAAACAAGTTCAAGAATTATTTTATCCGGGAATTATTAACGTCCAAATTATCAACATGATATTGTTTTGTAGAGTAAAATTCAAGAATGATCGGAAGAATATTTCCATGAAAAGATCTTTGGATGAAACGCAAATATCGAGGATATTCCACTAATTTCATGGAGTATAGAAGTCAAAGTTTTAACCAATTGGGTATAATAAAGAATGGAATAACAAAAGAAATCACCATGTATGCGATAGATCAGACAGCAAAGTTATTCCAATGAATAATAAATAACGGAACCCGGTCCCAAGCGTAAACGCATGCATGAGATGTTCAAATGTAATAATAATAAAGATTTTAACCAGTCCCGTGTAAAACACACGACATGGATGTTCCAATGAATAATAATAATAAAGACGGAACCGAATCCGTTGTAAAACACACGAGCGAGGATGTTCCAAATGTAATAATAATAAAGATTTTAACCAGTCCTGTGTAAAACACATGACGGATGTTCTAATGAATAATAATAAGAATGTCACCAAGTATAGGTAAACAGTATACATACTGAGTTATTCCAATGAATAATAAGCAATGGAATAACAACAGATTCTCTTCGTGAATAAGAAGAAATAACCTTGACGCCCCCCAAAATTAGGTATACATCACCCATCTTGGGTCGCCACTTACATGGTATGCAATTTAAATACAACTTACTAACATAACTGCGTAGTACAATACGACATAAACTGTGAGTTTAAATACAACTATCGCTCACTAGATATTATACAAACTCAAAAAGGAGTCCTCATTACAATTATTATCACACTATTTCACGAATAGTGAGGACTACTAATCTTATCTTGAGACCATCACTCGTTTCCCGACTCGTCCCAAATTTATATTCTCATTTCTGAAGAAAACGGTGAAAGAAAGGGTGAGCTCAACTAGCCCAAGAAGAAATATTATGACTAAGATAATGCGAATAAATTATCAATAGTCTTCAACAATGTTAAACCGATAAAATAGAATGTATAAACCGGTTTAACTGCGGTGAATATCTGAATCCATTAAAAGAGTCAATTAGAAAATAAAGTCTACTATCTTTTAGGTTTTAAAAGGTTTTTCATCATTGTTATAAATTGAGACTACGACTTTAATAAATATTTCACATCATCGAATCACCCCCGCACTACTGCCAAGGATATTCTTTTTAGTATCGCGACCACAATTATTCATGCACTACGGGCGAGAATATTTGTGTATTCATTAATGGTCATGATCATGCCAACAATCATCCATCAATGCACTACTGACCAATCGAGGATTTTTACCACATCATTTGTAACATTACGCCACGACATTACACCGAATAGTCTCTCGGTCATAATCATACCAAGTCCATCTATGCACTTTTCTGAATACCACGTATGACTTTAAAAAAATATAAACATGAGGATGATGACAACGATATAAGAATTCAATAAAACAAGTTCAAGAATTATTTTATCCAGGAATTATTAACGTCCAATTATCAATATGATAATCTTTGTTTTGTAGAGTAAAATTCAAGAATGATCGGAAGAATATTTTCATGAAAAGATCTTGGATGAAACGCAAATATCGAGGATATTCCACTAATTTCATGGAGTATAGAAGTCAAAGTTTTAACCAACCTGGGTATAATAAAGAATGGAATAACAAAAGAAATCACCATGCATGCCTCAGAATGTGAAACGACAAGTGGTTCGGCCTTTTGTAATGTGAAACGACAAGTGGTTCGACGTCTGGTAAAGGTAATTACTATTAACGAAGGTAAATACTATTGACGAAGGTAAATACTATTCACAAGGGTAATTACTATTGGCGAAGGTAAATACTATTCACAAGGGTAATTACTTATCGATGAAAGGTAATTACTATTGACGAAGGTAAATACTATTCACAAGGGTAATTACTATTGACGAAGGTAATTACTTATTGATGAAGAGACTCTTAGATGATGACATATATGGCCCCCATAAAATAATCAAACTTACCACAAATCATTTTTTTTTTCATCAACACATATTTAATCTTTCAACAATTATTAATCATTTATAACTCAGAGTCTCAATTATTGATTTAATACTATAACATATTATACGAGATGATCTTGTGACAATAATTGAATCAATAATATAAGAGATATGATCACGTGAATTCTCAGTAGCAATAATTGAGCATAAATGAGTGACTTCTCACGTAAGCATCAATAATCAATCTGTGTACTACTTATCAACTCAGCGTATTCTTCGTACTTTTTACCAACGGGTAGTTCAACAGTTTTTAACGGTAACACCTCCGTAGTTATTTTTATAAAATATTTTTTGTCGTTTTCTCGATCAAACAATAATTACATTATGGGGTCCACCAATGATTGAGCCGTTGTACGAATATTCCCTAACAAAAGAATATTCCCCACCAAACGAATATTTTATAACAACTTGCATACTTTCTGCAAAATTTATAAATATTAACCACAACTATAACATTATATCAAATTTATTCCATAATATTCAAAAATAATATTTATAGAAAAATTCATCTTTATTTATAAAAGATGGGGTCTTACAAACACCCCTTACTTTTGGTAGGAGATTGAATCTTTGCGATAGTGTAATAACAAAATACTCTTCTTCTTTCTCTCTTATTCTCTATATACTTTCTCTCTCTAAAGCTTGAATGAATTAAGTGAAAATAATGAAGCACTAGGCCTCTATTTATAGAAGATTTCTAGCTTAAGACCTACCACGTGATGTGAAAAGCAAGTGGCTCGACGGTGGTGATGTGAAAAGAAAAGTGGTTCGGCCTTTTGTAATGTGAAACGACAAGTGGTTCGGCGCTTTTGTAATGTGAAACGACAAGTGGTTTGGCCTTTGTAATGTGAAACGGCAAGTGGTTTGACGTCTGGTAAAGGTAATTACTATCGACGAAGGTAATTACTATTCACAAGGATAATTACTATCGATGTGAAGGTAATTACTATCGGCGAAGGTAAATACTATTGATGAAGGTAATTACTATTCACAAAGGTAATTACTATCGACGAAGAGACTCTTAGATGATGACATATGGGCCCCCGATAAAATAATCAAACTTACCACAAACGCCTATATAATGACTTCTTTATATACATTAAGGATCAATAAATATTACCACAAATCATTTTATTTTTAATCAACACATTTTTAATCTTTCAACAATTATTAATCATTTATAACTTGTCGTCTCAATTAATAATATAACATATTATACGATGATAATGTGACAATAATTGAATCAATAATATAAGAGATATGATCGTGATTCATCGTAGCGATAATTGAGCGTAGGTAAAGTGACTTCTCACGTAAGCATCAATAATCAATCTGGTGTCTTCTTATGCAAACCACGAGTATTATTATCTTTGTACTTTTACCACCGGGTAGTTCAACAGCTTTTAACGGTAACACCTACGCCAAGTTATTTTTATAAAATATTTTTGTCGCTTTCTCTCGATCAAACAATAATTACATTATGGGGGTCCACCAATGATTGGTAGTTGTGCGAATATTCCCTAACAAAAAAGAATATTCCCAACCAAACGAATATTTTATAACAACTTGCATACTTTGTAAAATTTATAAATATTACCTACAACTATAACATTATATCAAATTTATTCCATAATATTCAAAATAATATTTATAGAAAATTTATCTTTATTTATAATAATTTGGGTCTTCATAATGCCTCCAAATTTTAAGTGCAAAAACAATAAATTATTGACTCTAGATCATGTAGTAGGATAATTCCTCTCATATTCTTTGAGTTATCGCGAGGTATAAATTATAACTTTTCCATATTGCATAAGAACACATCCCAACCTTTGCGCTCAAGCATCATTTGTAGATGACAAATCCTCAAGGCAGGATGGTATTGTATCGCGAGCAGTCTTTGAAATAAGTCTCCTCTTGAGTTCTTGAAAACTCTTCTCACATTCTTCGCTTCTAACAGAACTTTGTATCTTTCCGAGTCAATTTGAGTCGATGGAGTAATAATAATAAAGATTGGAACCAGGTCCCGTAAAACACACACAGACGGGATGTTCCAACGAATAATAATAAAAAGCGGAACCATATGGAAGGTGTAAAACACACAGACGGGATGTTCCAATAGAATAATAGAAGAATGCCACCAAGTATAGGGTAATTAAGCACGTGATATGAGTTATTCAGCGGAATAATAAGCGATGAAATAACAACAATTCTCTTCATGAATAAGAAAGAATAACACCCCTTACTTTTAGTAGGAGATTGAATCTGCAGAGTAGTGTAGTAACAAAATACTCTTCTTCTTTCTCTCTATTCTCTCTATACTTTCTCTCTCTATAAATTGAATGAATTAAGTGAAATATAATGAAGCACTAGGTCTCTATTTATAGAAGATTTCTAACTTAAGACCGCCATGTGAAAAAAGCAAGTGGCTTGACGAATTGGTGATGTGAAAAGAAAAGTGGTTTAGCGCGCTTTGTAATGTGAAACGACAAGTGGTTCGGCCTTTAATAATATGAAACGACAAGTGGTTCGGCGCTCATCGTAATATGAAACGGCATGTGGTTTGGCGTCTGGTAAAGGTAATTACTATTGACGAAAGGTAATTACTATTCACAAAGGTAATTACTTATTATTGAAGGTAATTACTATTAGAAGAGAGACTCTTAGATGATGACATATGGGCCCCCATAAAATAATCAAACTTACCACAAACGTCTCATAACAGACTCTTTATATACATCAAGGATTGAATAAATATTACCACAAATCATTTTATCAACACCTATTTAATCTTTCAACAATTATTAATCATTTATAACTTGTCGTCTCAATTATTGATTTAATACTATAACATATTATACTGATGATCTTTGTGACAATAATTGAATCAATAATATAAGAGATATGATCGTGAATTATCAGTAAGAATAATTGAAGCGTAGGCCGAGTGACTTCTCACGTAAAGATCAATAATCAATATATCGTGTCTTCTTATACAACTATATCGTATTCTTGTACTTTTTACTACCGGGTAGTTCAACGGTTTGAGCAGTAACACCTCTGTAGCCGTTTTTTATAGAAAGATAATTTTGTCGTTTTCTAACTAAGATAATACTTCCGTTGTGGGGTCCACCAATGATTGAGACGTCGTATCTAATATTCCCCAAACAAAAAGAATATTCCCAGACCAAATGAATATTTTATAACAACTTGCTTACTTTACAAAATTTATAAATATTACCCACAACTATAACATTATATCAAATTTATTCCATAATATTCAAAAATAATATTTATAGAAAATTCATCTTTATTTATAAAAGTTAGGGTCGTACACCAAAGATATTCAATAATATCATCATTTAAGACTGAGTATGATGAAAAATATTTTTAAAGAAACGAATCCAAAGTGAAACAAAATGACAAGGATTAAGGATTAAGGATTAAGATTTTGTTTTATCCATGTCCAACAATACCTCAAAAATAATCATAGTGGTGTAAAATTCAAGAATGATCAAAACATGGATACAATCAAAGCTAGTATCCGAATAGATATTTTGGACGAAAAGGAAAATTTTCATTTTCGATGAATAGTCTTAGTGATTCGTAAATAATGTAATATATATATGAATAGTCTTGATATCGTAAATAGTAACTCAGACACCAAAAGTTCCGAATTTGATAAAAACTTGAGCAATATTTTAGCATAATGATATTGAAGAAATAATATCATTCTGAAAAAATAATATCCCTTACCTCACAAAGACAGTACTTAGTTGAAACACCTGGATATAAAGGTATGACTTGAACTTGCCAGTATGTAATACTCAAAATACTCAAAATACTCACAAGAATACGCTCGATAATATAGAGAGAAAACATCATCAGGTTTACGGTGTGATTTTCAATTCTAACCTAAGCACCTTATTTATAGGAAAATCTTTGTAACACCAAAAAGCGAAAATTTAATAGATTAATATATATATATATATATATATATATATATCAAATTCATCATACCTACTTTAGAATTCACTCCTAGCATTTCCCACATGCCACCTTCTAGAAAAAGTAAGAAAAAAAAAGCGTTTTTCATAAAATAAATAATTAAAACTTCCAAAATCAATTATTTGAACTTGAACTTGATAATTCATAATAAATAGCCCTTTTATCGGAAAAATTGAATCTACAATTTTTTATAAAAATTCAATTCTCTACAACTTTCAGAAGAAAAAGTTTTCCCAAATTCCAAATAGAAATTGACCAAAATCCACAAACAGAAGCGATTTCACAAACTATAATCAAATTTCGATCAAGAAATGGGGTCATGACATGTTTAACATGTTTTAAACATTTATTGCAACAAAAATACTCTTCCTCCTCGTATACTCATATATCCCACATTCGTTGTAAAATATCACCATTATTATATTATTAAAATATAATAATATATTTAAATAATTATTTTATCGAAAAAGATAAAATTTTAATTTTCAACAATTGTCACATTAAAATTTTCTCCATCTATATCCACATAAAATTAATATTTTCCTCATCATATGAATCAATAATTAATTATTAGCAAATAATATTACAGAATCACAATATTGACAACCAAGCGCGGTTCCTGGAAGAGAGGGCTTTCAGATAAGAATTTCTTCTTACTTGGCAATTAGGTGACCAAACCTCTCTTTAGGAAGAGAACTTTCTAGACATTGCCAATAATGTTATCTAATAATATTATTCGGATAATATGAATTATTAGCTTCGATAATAAAAATCTTGTGTAATGACAATTATTGAAACAATGATAATATAAAATATCAACGCAAAGAATTATTAAATCAATAAAATAAAATCTTTGAGCGATAATTATCAGAACCATTATTGAGTAAAGGCCTTCACGTAAGAATCAATAATTGGTGCAATACTGGTAGTATCTACTTGTGTTTTAACCAATTAAGTATTTTAACAAATTAATTACTTGAATAACTACTACTGTAGTTATTTTTAAACAACTTATATTTGTCGTTTTCTTCATCCAATCGCTTTTTCAGTTATAGGGCCCCACAAAATTCAAGTCGATATTGTCGCATACGAATATTCCCCCGACGACAAAAAATATTCCACGACCAAACGAATATTCCCCGACAACAATGAATATTTTATAACCACTTGCTTATTTTAAAATATTTACAGTATTTTACCCATAACTATCCACATTAATCAAATCAACCCTTACTATTTCAAAATAGAAAATTAAATTTCATTAATAATAAGTTGTGGTCTTACAGAGAGGATAGTAGGTTTAAATTTGTTATTGATATGAAATGCATAAAAACTTGAGTAATGCTTTCTGAATAATATATTTTATAAATATTTTATGAAATTATTGTTGATGTGGCATCTACTCCATCACTATATTATTAACAACTTGTTTCATATGGTTTTTTTTTACATACACAATATCTTTGAGGTGGAATATGCTACATCGACAGTTTATAAAATATTTATAGAATAATTTGTGTCTCTAGCATTACTAAAAACTTTGTTATAAGTTACTAATTCTTCTTCTATATGGGTCGGGTCCTTCTCCCAACCAAAATGAACTACTCCCATGTACGAGTAATATTGAGGGCGATGATTGACTACAATTTTCCTTGGGACCCATTGTATTAACATATATACCTATTCTTCTCCCAAGTCAACAAACAAGTATTGCCCTCTTTTTGAGCTTGGAATTCTTCACCATCCGATCCTCTGCAATTCATGCTCTGGTAAAAGGTAAGCTAATTTTGCAGTATGATTATAGGTGGAGTCATTCCTAATTCCCATTGATGAAGTTATACATACATGCATACCTCGCTCATGGACTTCACTTGGGAGGAGAATAATCAAAAATGATTCTAGTACTCTAGCTATATTTATATATTAACCGGTTATTTCGTCCGATGTCCGGGCTAGTTTGAATAACAAATTATATTATTTGTTAAAATTATTTATAAGTTATTTTCATATAAACAAAAAAAACGTGTTATCTGATGGACCACGTTACTTAATGGCACAATTTTAAAATTGTTCCAAAAGTAATTTTAAGTTTTTAACAGCTAATTTTAGAATATAGTGTTATGGTCTGACGCAGAGAAAAGAAAACTTCCAAGTTCTAACCATATATAACAGCTCAGCCATAGAACTTCAAAATCATGAGAGCAAACAGAGGTTTTTGGCTATTGGACTAATACTAACTAACATTATAGTATTAATAAAGATAGAATTTGCATGGCTTGATTGGACAAAAGTTGTAACACCCTTTGTTCTACATAGGCACGTGTGAAAATTAGACACAATTTTTATGCTTTCTCCTAATTTTGAAGGATGTTTATACCTTCCCCTGTCACAAAGCATAATTTATACGTTACATGGTGTTCTGTTTCTATAGAAAAACAAATCAACTTAAATTGGCCCACATATTAAAGGTAAAAAGAAATATAAAAACTCATAAATTCTCATAATCTAAATCAAAATGGGGAAGTTTGAGTTGAATAAGCTTTGCGACTATCTCATGTTCTAGCAAATGCCTCTGCATGTTGGTGGAAGAAAGCTCCGTCTTCTGTAGACCTTTTATTATTGTTTCTGACAGATTTATAACCTAACACGGTTCATTCCTAATCTCTTTCACCTTTGACTTGCTAATAAAAAAAAAGAAACAAGTTAGACTTGATTCAACACTATAAGTTAATAAAGAGAGCACATAATAATTCGAAAAAATTTCATCTGCTAATTTTATTTTTATTATTATGTTGATGGGAGCCAATCCTATAATAACACGGAATCAATTTGCAACCAAAATCAGTTTTCCAACTCAGGTAGCAAGATACTAAACAACCCAATCACCCATGTTGTTGATATTATCAGCATCAAGCAAGAACCTTGTTTACTTGTAATTAAGAAGAAGCACACCAAGATCAAAATCAAAATCTTATTATATATAGATATGTTTTTTTATTTTTATTTTTTTTTGATAATTACAAAAGGCACCAACAACTAACTCACTATCCATCGCCAAACAACCTTCTCAATTAAAATGTTTGTTATACATGGTAAGAAAACCATTGGCATATTTCTAGCCTTGAATTGAAACACAATCGTCAATTAGTGACACCTACAAAAGTAGATTTGATTGCGACACACATAAATATTAATCAGGTTGCAAGACAATTAATTGACGTTTTAAATAAATCTGGTATTGAACCTAATATGATGATGAATGTTTTGATCACAATGGACGGAGGGATGCAAAACAAAGGTTTTAGTGATAATGATATTTGAAATGTGGTTAGAGATTTAAGGAGTTATTCGGAAAATGAAAAAAATGCAGAAGTTGTAGTCAATTATTTAAAAAAACTTGAATTCGGAGGTGCTATATAGTAAAATATAATTTTAAAAGAATATCAAGCGACTTCATCAACTTTTGGAGAAGATTTTTATGTATACGTGAAGGCATGCATATAAAGCAAGACTAAAATATCTAAAGTGAAAAAGGAGTACACATGCAAAACAAAATTGAGTTTCGTGTTTATTTGAAAGAAATGCAAAAGTGAATCCATTATATGTGTGTGTGTGTGTGTGTGTCACTTACCCGGCCAGCCGGCCTAATGAATAATTGGTCACTAAGATCGATCCATCCATCGATCTAAAACTGATTTTTATAAAGCAGTTGTCTATAATTGAGCAGGCCTAAATATCTTAACACACAAAAAATTACTACAACTCAATTCGGCAATTTTTATTATTTGATGTTTTATATAATTTAAGAGAATTAATAATAATTTTTTTAAAATTATTTTTTATTATAAAATGTTACAAATAAAAGAGAGTGTAATATAAATATAAGATAAAGAGTATTATAAATAATTAATACTATGCAATTATTTTTAATTTTTATACATACCTCTAAAATATCTTATATTATGAGACGGATGAAGTAATTACAAATCAAGTCAATTTAATGTATATATATATGCGCTCTTTATGATTTTTATTAATCCAACTATTTCTATATTATATGAAGCACTATGTATATATGTAAAGCAGTCGTAGAATTATATGGGTATACGCTACAAGTCAACTGTCCTTTTCCATAAATTACAAATCATCACCAAAAAATAATCTATGGAGAGAGAAATAATATATATATATATATATATATATATATATATTGTCATTAATTACGTATAATTAAGGGGTCCATTAGCCGAGTAAATACTTTAAACAACAATTAATACTTGAAATTTTATTTTAACGACGTGCCTACCACCTCTCTTATCCTCTCCAATGAAAAACACAACATTGGAGTAGTATTTTATTGTTATGTACTTGAAAACGAGTTAAGTGCAAATGCTCTGACTTGGATGACGCAACAAATAGAATAGAAAAATCAAAGGGAACATATAACTTAATTATGCTCTTAAGAAATAATTTCTTTTTCTTTTTTGGTACTACCACTTACAATATTACATTTTTAAAATTTTAAAACGTCACTTATTTAGGAATGTGGGAATAATAATTTTCCAAATAGGAAATGGCCCAAAGGATTGATGGCCCGACCCAGGTTACCTTATGAATATTAACATCATAGGGTATTTGGGCCCTGGTTAAAATACCTATTTAAGAACAGGCCTACTGTCCAAATATTTTGATACCTGGCCATACCTACTATGCATGTAAAGATGAAGCAGAAACACATATTTGAAAATTAATAATAGATTATATATACAGAGAGACAAACTAAAAACTAATTTAGTACAATCAGTTAATAGGGTCAATATTATTAATTAATTGTACAAAATTAATATACAACTTGATAGGGATCCAAAGGGCTAAGATGGTATAAATTTTATTATAAATTGTTAGGATAATAACTTGAAATAACTACCTTTAATGGTACATGCAGACTAGCTTTTTCTAGAAGAAATAAAGAAAGTATTCATGAATATATGATGAGATAGACCTTTTGCATGTGGTTTCTAAAATTAAAACATATGGTAAGGCCAATAAAGATAACCCTAAACAAGTACTCCTTATGTATATATGTACATATATAATTATATATTAACAAAAATTTATGCAAATTAAGTACTATACATAACCCAAAGGTCCAATTAAAACCATGCATACACTTCTGAAAATTAATAATTAATGAAACCAATCATCATAATTCATAATGAATATATATATATATATTATATATATATATATATATATATTATACCAGTGGCCTGGTGAGGTTATAATTAATAGATAAGTAACTGTATATCACATATGCATGCTAATTAACCTCAGTTAAATTAATTTCTTCCTATCTTAGTCTTATGAATTCATTAGTGGTTGCTACATATGCATTTCATTTTATATATTTTGGTCGACATGATATGGCATGGCCATTTCAATTACGTACTAGCTATTTCAATTCCTATCGATCGATCAGCCAATTGTACGTAGCAATAACAGAAAATACTATACTGTGAAAACTAAGACAAGCAGAATGTATCTTGCATGCATGCTTAATATTAATTAATTATAGAGTACGTACGTATACTAATTAATTCTTACTAATTAAAGGACTAGACTACTGGAGAAAACGCATGGTTAATTTGTACCTGATCGAGGTAATATATCAGACTACTTCGATTATATATATATATATATATATATATATATATATATATAAAAGCTAGTATTGAAAAGCTCTATGTTTCTATGGTACTAGAATGATTACGTATTCTATCGTCAGTGACGAAGCCACATGAAGGATTATGGTGTCAATCGCCCCCACTCAAAAAAAAATTATTTTATAATGTAAGATAAATTTTAAAATTTTTAAGTATTATATATAAATTAACCCCACTAAAATTTTATAAATTTTCTATTATCTGGTCAAATTGAAAATTTATAACTTTGTCAATCACATATGACTCATATCTTCTTAATATATGTATCTCTCTATAATATTTTAAACTAAATAATAATCTAATTTATATTATTTTTAAAAATAAATAATGAATTACTTACATATGAAAAGTTGTGATTAAAAAAGTCTAGTATGAGTCAATATATATAGTGTATATATACCATATATTATTACTCATTATATTTTCATTGAAATATAGTATATATATATATATACTCGAAAGTATAAAATATTAAAAAAAAAATTGAATTGAAAGTATTTGCCTCCTAAACCCCGCTAAATTATTTGTACCTTAGTAATAATTTTGATCCCACTGACAAAAAATTAAAACAAATTAACATGCATCATCGAAACTTATTTAATTTATCTGATCGTAATCATCGTATACATTTAAACTTACATATATAATCATACACTCTATATATATATATATATATATATATATATATAACTCCTATATATTATTCCTATATCAGGCGAAAATGCAAAATAATTTGCATATTCATTATGTAAACGACATTTAATTCAATGTAGAAATATGATCCACACAGATCTTGTAGTTTGCGTGTTGGCCTAATTCCTAAATATACAGACAGATACACCAATCTCTCGATCATTATAATTCTGATCAAGGCGGCTCGTATGCGTATATATACGTATTTCGCTATGTTCATGCATATATTATATATATAACCTGTTTAACTGTTTGGAGACAATAAGATGAGAATATCAAGAAACCCTAATTCAAAAAAAGTGTAGATTAATTGGTGTACAATTAAGTACCCAAAAAAAATAAAATCCTTAAGCTAAAAATAGAAACTCGATCGATCTTTCATCATATATACGTACTGCTCATTAAACAACACGGTCAATTAGTGCACCACATCGATCTACAGTAGATATAAAAGACATGAAATCGCATTCCAATATTAATTCCAACACATCAAATAATTAAAATACTCCATATATATATATATATATATATATATATATTATGCGTCGATCTTTTTCAATCAGCTATATTAGCTAGTTCATAAAACAAAAACCAGATCACACACATATATATTAAGTAGCCAAAATTAAAAGTAAAAGCTTGAAAACTAATTAAACTTGTATCATGAATTGCTGATAGCTTGATGTAGCAAGCAAGCAAACAATCGGACCGAGACAGCTTGATTCCCCAAAAGATGAGAGAGAGAGCTATGAAATTAGGTAGCTAGGGTTTATAATACTTGAGCAAACCCTAATCTTCTTCTTCACGATCTTCATCATCTTCAGTTCTTTATAATATTCGTCTTCTTTTTCTTCTTCTGCTTGTGATTAATAGTAGGGGTTTTGATGAGTACTAAGTCATGTGATGATGATTTTTGTTGGGGTTGGTGGATGATAAGAAATAAAGGAGGAGTATAATCATGATGAAACAAGCTGCTGCTGGATATTGATGAAGCACAAGAGGAGGACATCATCATTGCTCCTGTTGCCTTAATTTCTATATCTCCTGTTGAAATTAAACCATCATAAGTATCATCGAGAATTATTATCAATTACTAATATTCTAAGGTAGATAGTACTGCCTGCGTGCCCTAATATAATTAGAGATCTAGCTAGCTAGGCATGCATTGGTAACAACAATTCTATGCAACAAGTTGCAGCATAAGGCCCGTGAGTCTCTGCCCATTTCAACCCTACCTGCAATTTTAAGTGGACAGTTTTAGACATCAATTGTTAGTGGCTTCACATGTATGATCAGTTAATTAATTAATTATATTCCAAATATTCAGTGGAAAGATGATTGGATTGGATGCATGTTACAATTATAAGGCTAGCTGTAATTATATATATATATATTTAATTAGCTGATTATGTATTTTTTATTTGTCAACAGTAAAAGGCTGTTTGTGACTGTTTGCGGGAGTACTCCTCATATATATATATATATATATATATAGAGAGAGAGAGAGAGAGAGAGAGAGAATACTACTACTGAAAATTAATAACTTTATTGGGTTTAGATAAAGATAGAATTTGGCAGAGACAATACATATAAGTTAATTATAAGTAAGAAATAAAGAATGTCGACAGAGGAAGGAATCATAGAACTCAGCAATGGCAGAGGGATTAAGGATCGAATCAATATTTCAGACACAGAATTTTCACCCAAGATCTATAAACATTCCCAAAGAATACAGTGCCTATTTAATTAAGAAAATAATAACATAAAAAATGTCATTATAAATATATAGCGACAAAATATTTTTTTTCTTTTCTTTTAATATTTATTTCATAATTAATGTAAAATTCATGCGAATTAATTTCTCTGCCTACATGCCTATACACCGAGTCTTAGTATTTTTTGATAAAAGAAAAAGTTTTTAAAAACTTAAATAGATCTCCTCCCAAAATTTTCATAAGGATGGAGGGATAAGTTAAACATTCATCTTCTTCTTATTATTATTATAATTATTATTTTGATAATGAACAGTATCTCGATTTGCGTCAGACTAACTCTTCTCACCCGAATAATGGAGCTATATATATATATATATATATATATATGAGAAAAATATATATATATATATATATATATATATGAGAAAATGTATGTCTGTAATTTGTGTAGTCTGCGATCATTATTATAATGACGGTTTTTTTTAATATATAACTTGACAGTTTCACACCCGTCATGCCATTATTTTAAATTTCTGTTGACAATTGAATCTGTATATAGCCCCCATATTGTCGAATACTACGACAATGAGCCGTCGTTATAACTTGATCACAGTCTTCTGGCGATTGTGTATATACATATAGTCATATATATATATACAGAATTGATCATGTTCGGGAGTTCGGATTTTGTTAAAATCCAGACCTTTTTTTTAAAACAAATAAAAAAAAATTAATATTATATGAACTGGAATTTTTTCATAATACAATGTTTTGGGTATGATTTGAATACATATAACAAAACAGATCTGTATTATGAAAAAATTTCAATTTTATAAAATATTAAAAAAAATATTTAGTTATTTTTTAAAAAAAAAAGAGAAAAAAAATTCGGATTTTACTCTCGTCGGGAGTCCGGACCTGCTCTTGATCATAT
Source organism: Panax quinquefolius (assembly GCA_020205615.1). NCBI lineage: Eukaryota > Viridiplantae > Streptophyta > Magnoliopsida > Apiales > Araliaceae > Panax > Panax quinquefolius. The sequence continues at coordinate 10,659,600 of CM035169.1, forward strand.
ATTTGTATAGAGACTAGAGAGAGAGAGGAAAAAGATTCCAGTTGTCTTTAGGTTTTGAAACTCCCCCGGGCAGTATTGACCCTCTGCATGCGTAATGACTTGGATGTTTGACACTGATAAAGTTAACCACCTGAAAAGAACCTGCCTTTTTTTTTCTTCCCACTTTTCCCTCCACTTTGAGAAAAATATTTTTTGGGTGTAAAAAGTAGTTCTCTACTCTAGAGAAGAAAAGTAAAATTTGGATATATATCGAGATTCAAATCTTTTTCAAGCCAAACAAAGTCCAAACCCCATCATATAAATAAATATAATCAAAATCACTTTTGCTTTTCCCTTCACCATAGATAAGGGTGTAAACGAATTGAGTCGATCCGAATATTGAGTTGCTCAGATTTAATTTACAAAATTTATCGAGTATAAAATAAGGTTTGATTGAAATTCATTTAGCTACCGAAAGTCGGCGCGATTAGAATCGAAATCAAAACGGTTTGAACTTTTTCAACGAATATAATCCAAGTATAATTAGAAAATTACAATTTGAGAAGGTTCGAGTAATTTATCGAACTTTAAAATGTGTTCATATTTGACTCATTTATATTTCGAGTCGAGCTCAAATCGATTTTTAAGCCGAAGCGAAAGATTTAATCAGCTACGAACTGTTTTCTTTCGTTTCTGGTATGTTAACCAGATAAGATAGATCATACTAGTAATTCAATTTATTCAATTGATATATATATATATATATATATATATATAATATATATATCAATATATGCCTTTTGACCTTTTGTAAAGGTTCTTCGGTGTACCATGCAACTACTAATTATATTTAGTGACTCGTGGATAATGGAATTATGGAAAGTAATTGCTCATATATCGATGGTTTAGTACAATAATAACATATAATTATTTTTTATATTTGCACTATATAATACTAATGCAAAGTGCATGATTCTTCATCATATATATAACCTGATTCATTTAACTTTAAAATTATAAATTTATAATATTATATAATTATAAATTTGATAATTATTTGTCTAAATTATATAAATTTTAAATTAATATTAATCTTATGATCTTTTGGAATGAGGATAATATATTAAAAGTTTTTTTATTTAAATATCCTAATCTTTTATGAAAAGAGAATAACCTACTCTCTTCAATTTTCATATCGTCCTCCTGCCTTAAGTGATTCCGCACAATCTGTGGGTAATGCTTAGCTTAGCGCGGCTCAATGCTCATATGGCGAACAGATAAAAAGGTAATAATAAGTACTTCTATAGTAACTTGTTTGGTTTTGGTTTATCTATATGGATCTAATTTATATCTATATTTATATAAATAAATAAAACTTAATGTTTTTAGTTTAAAACATTTTTTATACTCTCATATAGTGTTACAATTAATTTAAGTATAACTAAAACTCACTTAATTTATAGCCATCCAAACTATATAAATATATAATAAGGCAAATAGCTCTTTTATGTGGATGAGAAAAATTAAATATGAGTATATTTGAATTACAACTTATTTGTATTTTTACCTCCCATTTTTGTAAGGTAAAACATGGTTTAGAATATTTAAAACTAGAAACTTTAATATTAACTTATTATTATGCACCAATTTTATTTTTTTTATAAGCGTCTTTTAATTACTTAGTCATATAATACATTTTAACTTAAAAATTGTATTTAAGATTTTAGTTTAAGTTTCTACTCAACTTTAATTTTGACTATATATTAAAAATATTATGAGTAGATATAATAATTAATATCAAAATTATATTATATACATATATATTAAAAATATATTAATGATTACTTTAATTAGTTACCAATTCTAAAAATTATATATTAGCTATTAAAATTTAATTAATTAATGATTACAAAACAATTCTAACTTATATATATATTAGCTATTAAAATTTAGTTAGCTATCTTTTAAAACTAAAATCATAATGGCAACTCATTATTTTACAATAATTATATTCCTAAATAACTATATATTAAAAATATAAGAAAAATTTATGAGTAAATAATAATTAATACAAAATAATTGTAATGTCTATTACAAAATATATTAACGACTATAATTTGGTAAACATTTTTATTTTTAAAACTAAATTCATGATCGTAACTTATTATTTTACATTATTCTTTTTATAAAATTTATTTAGTTAATTAATTATACAATAGAGTATGACTTGTACACTATGTTTAGGCTTTTAAGTTTCCATTCAACTTTGAACTCTAATTAAAAATGTATATATAAATATGAAGGATTGATTATAAAAACTAAATATTAAAATTTGAAACTATATAAAAACTTAATATTAAATTAAAAATAACAAAAAAATCACACTAATAACGTGTAAGACCCTCAAATTTTATAAATAAAGATGAATTTTTTTTTATAAATATTATTTTTGAATATTATGGAATAAATTTGATATAATGTTATAGTTGTGGGTAATATTTATAAATTTTGCAAAAAGTAAGCAAGTTGTTATAAAATATTAGTTTGGTGGGAATATTCTTTTTGTCGGGAATATTAAATACGACGGCTCAATCATTAGTGGACCCCATTAGCGGAAGTATTGTCGTAGTTAAAATCGACAAAATTATTTTTCTATAAAAATAACAGCGGAGGTTATTCAAGTAAAAGCTGTTGAACTACCCGGTAGTAAAAGTGCGATGTCTACGCGTGGTTGATATAGTAGCACACGATATTGAATATTGATGCTTACGTGAGAAGTCACTCGGTATATGCTTTCGATTATTCTTACTGATGAATTGTTGCATCATATCTCTTATATTATTGATTCAATTATTGTCACAGATTATCATCACATATAATATGTTATAGTATTAAATTATTAATTGAGGGCGACAAGTTATAAATGATTAATAATTGTTGAAAGATTAAATATGTGTTGATTAAAAATAAAATGATTTGTGGTAATATTTATTCAATCCTCGATGTATATAAAAGTCATTATGAGGCGTTTGTGGTAAGTTTGATTATTTTATGGGGGGGTATATGTCATCATCTAAGAGTCCCTTCATCGATAGTAATTACCTTTGTGAATAGTAATTACCTTTGTGAATAGTAATTACCTTCGTCAATAGTATTTACCTTCGTCGATAGTAATTATCTTTGTGAATAGTAATTACCTTTGTGAATAGTAATTACCTTCGTCGATAGTATTTACCTTCATCAATAGTAATTACCTTCTTCAATAGTAATTACCTTCGTCGATAGTAATTACCTTCGTCGATAGTAATTACCCTTAAGTAAATAGTAGTTGTTCCTTGATATTACGAGAGTTAACTGCTCTTGGTATTTCAAGGGTTAATTACCCTTCGCAAATAGTAGTTGTCTCTTCATATTACAAAGAGTCATTTTGACCCTTCGTTAAGACCAAGAGCCACCCTCGGTTTTTCTATAAATAAAAGCTCATTCCTTCATTTATTTCTTACGAATTCACCTGAAACTACAGAAAGAAACTATAGAGAGAAAAGAAAAGTATTTTGCTACTTCACTTTTCCAATATTCAAATTCTTCTAAGGTAGGGAATATTATTAGTTGTACTAAAGTGGGTGTTATTCTTTCTTATTCATGAAGAAGCTGTTGTTATTCCATTGCTTATTATTCTCATTGGAATAACTTTTAAAAGTGGCATACCCTATATCGTGACAGAGTATGTGGAATACCCTATACTTAGTGAAATCTTTATATTATTCCATTCTTATTTATTACTGTTGAAATAACTTTGTATATCTGAATCCCCATACTTGGTGACATTCTTCATTATTTTATTATTAGTTTGGAACATCCTCGTATACGTGCTTTCTGGCACTGGTTCCGCTTTTTATTATTCTCATCTTTATTATTCTATTGGAATATCACATGCATGTGTTTTACACGGACTGGTTCCGCTCTTTATTATTACATCTTTATTATTCTATTGAAATATCCCGTCACATGTGTTTTACACCCTAACTCGGTTCCGCTTTTATTATTCTATATTTATTATGGAATAACTTTGTTTATCTGAGCACCGCATGCGTGGTGATTTCTTTTGTTATTTCATTCGCTTTTATACTCAGTTGGTTAAAATTTTGACTTATATACTCCATGAATTTAGTGAAATATCCTTGATATTTAAGCTTCATCCAAGATATTTTAATGAAAATATTTTTCCGAGCATTCTTGAATTTTACTCTCTACAAAGCGATGTCATGTTGACAATTTGGACGTTATTAGTTCTGAATAATTTAATTCGTGAACTTGTTTTATTGAATTATTATGTCATTGTCATCATCCTCATGTTATATTATGTTATCTTTGGCTTACGTGCATAGATGAACTTAGTATGATTATTATGACGAGGATCATTCGGTATAATCATGGCTTGATATAAATGATGTGACAAAAGTCCTCGATGGCTTTCATGTAATGCATGATGGATAGTTTTGGTATGATTATGACCGGGGGTGATTCGGTATAGTCGCTGACCATTGATAATTTGATGAAAATCCTTGGCCAGTAGTACGGGATGATTAGATATTGTGGTTTATTCATTAAACCGAGTCTTAGTGATAAAATTGATGAAAACCTTTTAAAACCTAAAAGATAGTAGACTTTATTTTCTACTTGACTCTTTTAATGGATTGCATATTCATTGCAATTAAACCGGGTTGTCTATTGTATTTTATCGGGTTTAACATTGTTGAAGACTATTGATAATTTATTACGCATTATCTTAGTTATAATATTTCTTCTTGGGCTAGTTGAGCTCACCCTTTCTTTCACTTTGTTCTCTTGAGAAATGAGAATATAGTTGGGACGAGTCGGGGAAAAAGAGTGATGGTCCCAAGATAGCATTAGTAGTCCTCACTATTACATTAAATAGTGTGACAATAAATGTAATGAGGACTCCTTGAGTATGGATATTGTCTAAATGAAAATATTCCTATTAGAACTCTCAGTTTATGTATTGTCGTATGTTACACGACAGATGTATAATTAAGTTTGTATTTGAATTTATGTACCATGTAAGTGGCGACCCAAGATGGGTGACGTATACCTAATTTTGGGGGCGTCACATAACGCTCAATCACACTACATATAGATTTTTTTTAATTAATTGGTAACTCAATAAAACTGAATTGGTTATATTTGTATAAAGTGTTAGCTACCAACTGCACTATTAAATAAAAAAATCTATAATAAATTTTTTAAAAATAAATTAGAAACCTAATAACACTGAATTGGTTACCTTGGTATGAATGTTTGGCTACCAACTATACTATAAAAAAATCGCAGCAACATGAAGACGACGCCGTGTTGCAGCGAGGTGGAGATGAAAAGAGGACCATGAACGGCGGAAAAGGACGAGCTGTTGTCCACTTACATCTTGGAGAAAGAAGCGGTCTTGGCGGCGTGTATCTGAGTTTGAGAGAGGGCATACAATTGGTGCGTGTGGATTTTCTTTTGTCAATTTAGGGCTCAGTAGCAAACAAACACACAACCAGTGCGATGGAAAGTGAACGACCGACGCAGTATGGAAGAGAGAGAGAAGCGCCGTAAGAAGAAATTCGAGAAGCCATTTGTCGAGGAAGCCAATTGACTCCTTCGACCGTCCGGTGGTCAATCAATCCGCCCAAGCTCGCCACGGTGTTGATTATCCAAGCTCGTTGATCCGGCCTAACGTCAAGCGAGGCCATATTTCTTCCGACGAAGAGGATCTCATCCTTCGCCTCCACCGTCTCCTTGGCAATCGTCTCCTTTGTTGTCCAAATATATATATATATATAGAGAGAAAAAAAAAAAAAAAAAATACGTTGAATGAAGAAGAAGGGATGACTAACTGCAGTTGTTATAGATAAGGAGAGAGATAAGAAGTCATGTGTATAACTAATCCTTAAATTAAGGAATTCTAATTCTCTAAATTAAGAAATCATAATTGCACTATTATTGTAAATAAATATGGAAGTGTATTAGTTGTGTAAAGATTTTATGAGGCACTATTGTTGTAATTATTTTTAAAAATGTAATAGAATATGTAATTTACCCAAAAATGAATATGGGTTGATACAAGAAACGTTATTGGAATTTGGAGGGTATATATTAGGTGTAATCTCACGTAAGCCTAACAATTGGGCCGAAAAATCCAAGATAGCAATATTCTAATAACCAGCCCAAACAGAGAGTCTTGACAGCCCTATTTAAAACTGGATTAATGTAAGGCCAACATGAATATGAATATGGGTGTTAGGCTTGAGCTTTTACATGAATCGGGTAGGGGTCAGTATGTCCAAGGCTATAACCATTTTAATGAAAAAACAAACAAACAAGAAAAGTTCCATTTCCAAATTTTAATAAATATTAAGAATGTATTTTTTGTTCTAAATTTACCCATAAAAGTAATAAATTATTACTTTAACAGTGGTTACATGGTTATATCATATATGATAATAAAATTATGGTGACAAATTTAAAGATATTGTTTCTCTTTATATCACCACTAATAAAATGTGATTTTTATAGAATAATTGTTTCCCAACTGTTATGATAATGATATTCCACAATTTGAAAATTTAATATAAAAAATTATATTCTTATATTTATGCATGCTATTTGTATTCGTACGGTTGAATTAATTAAGTGAAAATCATAATCTGTAAACAAATTATCTTAAATAAAGTGAATAATATCAATCATAAAAACCTTGGTACTCTTCATAAATAGTTACATGCCCGTGCAAAGCATGGGGTTTGCACGATATGTTAAATACTAGCATCCGATAAATTATTTTTATCATCAATAATAGTTTTTTTGGCATTATGGTAATACCGTGAGTACCTATACAATTGCAAAAATTGATAAAAAACTAATGAGACAATGTATTCGTTTTTTAACTATAACATTGTGTTATGTGTGACACGGTGCTATACTGATATATTTTTGGAAATGGTGTTTGTTTAACATTAAGATCCAATATAATTATTAATTATCGTGCTTTTGAGTTTCTGCATGTAACATTTGATTTTCCTTCAAGTATGAGGACCGAAATTGGGACATTTTTCTAGTGTTTTTCTTTTCGTTTGGATGTTAGAAATTTGGTGCAAGTAAGCATATATAAGACACAAACTCTTCAAAATGCATCAAATACATGTGTTAAATATTTGAGGCTTGGTGAGGTTTGTGTAATGTATAATAGACTTCAAATATGCCATTAGCAATCATATCAATATAACAACTCGATGACATTGTGCATTACACTTTCTAACTATTTTTTAGTGCTTTAGAATGAAAGAGGTACTCATTTTTAACCCTATTGGCTACATTATAAACATTTTTATCAAAAATTTACTATATATATATATATACACACACACACACAACTGTTATATAATGTCATGGGGTTCGATGATCAAATTAATTATATACTTGAAAATGTATTTGCGCACAAAACTTTTACCCAAATATATGTAACATATGCTACCAAAATTTGATAATCTCACAACAATTTACCATCTTCTTATTATATTTTAATTTATTAATTGTACGTATAAATTTATTATTAACAAAATGAATAATCCCGCCACAACGCGCATGTTTGTATTTAGTTATTATACTAAATTTCAATTTCTGATTTGAATTGATAAATAATAAAAATTAACATTAATATAAAAAAAGTCAAAGGTCAGAATCAAGAACAGTAGGACAAAAGTCAAATGTCAAAACAAAAAAAAAAAAGAGAAGAGGACGAACCAAATTGTGAATTAATTATGGTTTAGTATAGATAGGTAGATAGGTAGATAGACGTGAATGAGATTATTATCAACACACTATAGAATTTCAAAGGCGTAGGCTCTTAACAAATTTGTAGGCTTTATAAGTTACTAAACTTTCAATTCCTCAGCAGTTAAAAGTCTACAAGCGCGCGACGGGAAGATGCTGGCTTGCCGTGGCATAGTCTTTGGTGTCTCGTATTCGATCTCTCTCGGGAATTTCGTCAAACAGTTTCAGACCTCAAAACCAACAACGTTCAAAATCAACAGAAAACATTTAACCACATCTTCAGTCCTCAAAACTTCTCATTTTGAAACCCTAACTCCGCGCCAAAAAGAGCAGATTCATCTCTACGTTGATGCTCTCCTAATCTGGAACCAGGTAACTTTCTCGCCTATATCTATATAAATGTAAATCGTAACTAAGAAGTCTTGTTTTTCCTTTATAATTTTCAGAAGATGAATCTTACTGCGGTTAGGGAGGCAAGTGAGGTTATGGAAAGGCACATTGAGGATTCTCTTGCGATCATACCTCCGATTCGGAGTTCATATCTCTCACGTGGTGAAGCTTCATGCGAAAACATTAATCTCGTTGATGTCGGAAGTGGAGCAGGCCTTCCTGGTTTGGTTCTAGCCATTGCGTGCCCAGGTAGCTCATTTCGACGTTTTTTGACCGAGTGATATCACTCCTAGGGGATAGTTCTATTTCACTTGCAATATATTTTTATTTCCTTTTGCTTCATTTACAATTCTAGTTATTTTAGTTTCAAAATAATAAATGAAAAAGAAAATGCTAGCCTAAAAAACGGATTGGAAAACCTTCTAAGATTGCTACTTTCATCATTAATGTTGAAGTCCAAAATTTGGTTTCCCTTGAAAACATATGATCACTCAGTGTAGCATGGAAATTTAAGTGGCTGAGTTGAGTTTTTGTTTTTCTAACTGTCTGAAACAGAAATCAAGTGGGTGATAGAAATGTAAGTAGAGATTCATTTTAGTTTTAATTTGGTTGTTGCTTAGATAGCTATTTAATTTTATTCTACAGCACTACTAGTTTTATGAAATTTATGACTTTGCTAATGCTTAGGCTGGAAAGTGACACTTCTGGAGTCTATGAATAAGCGTTGTGTCTTCTTGGAGCATGCAGTGTACCTGACTGGTTTGTCAAACGTGCAAGTTGTACGAGGAAGGGCTGAGGTATACTTTTATTCCTTACTGCTCCAAGTATATTGTTGTTCATTTTCCATTTTCTAGGCAAATTATTGTTCATTTACATATATAACAACAATGAAAAAGTCACTAAAGACCATTAAAATCTCAAATTGCATGATACTTAAGTTTGGTACTGGATAACACCATGCTTTTAGATTAGAGTTGCACAACAGGCCGACCTGGCCTGGTTCGGCTTGGGCCTGCCAGGCCTTGGCCGTTGACCAGGTCAGGCCAGGCTTCATCAACAAAAATCTGACCTATTAAGGCTTGTAGGCCAGGCCAGGCCCAGGCTGGCCTGCAGCACTGATTTTGCACTCCCGGTTCTGAACTAGCCGACTGGGCCTTGGGCCTGGCTCCCCTTATACCTTACTGCCTTAGCAATTAAGTTCAACCCACCCCTTAGGTCTTATCGCCCCTTTGGTCTAAACTCCAACCCATCCGTCACCATTGGTCCATACTCCATTGCATAATCCATTATTGCTTGCATAAAATTTTAAGGGTCCAAATGTCCAATCAATTATAGTGTTTTAGACTTCTAGTGTTCTACTCTCTTTCTCTCTATAATGTGGCTACTAGCCTACTAGGCTAGGCTAGTAATTAAGTTCTAGTGTTCTACTTTCTTTCTCTCTCTCAGTATAACTAATAAAGTAATAAACTAAATGAGTCTCCCAACTTCCCAAGTCCCAAGTCGGCAAGTCCCAACTCCCAATCACCTTACAATTAAAAAATTAGATTTTGCCCAATAATCTAGAAAGAATGAAATTCTTGCTTTATTTCTTTTGTATATTAATTAATTAAGTATACTTACAAAAAATTAAGAACGAAAAATTAAAACTTCAAACTCGATTGATGTATTAATTAAAAGTAATATTTTACAATTTATAAGTTACAACAATACAACTTACAAATTATAATAATGAATAAGTAAAAAAAATTAGTTTATTGAATTAATAATTTGATGAATAAGTATAAGTTTATAACTTTAAAGTATAACTTAAACAATAATCAAGAATGAGTCTATTACAAATATTTGTCTTCAAATCTTCAAAAAATATCTGTCTTTGAATCTTCATAAAATATATCTTCACCCTTTATATATTTGCACTTTCGGCAGTTTCTGTTTCGACTTCGAGATCGTCCGAGCTATCTTTCTTGTCTATTACGTTTTGTACTCTTCTTTGCGCGGCAAGATAATCTCTATAGCAAATGTATATTTCCAACGATTCCGGACTAAGTTTGCTTCTTTTTTCATCTAATACCCTGCCAGATAAAGAAAAACAAGATTCCAAAGCTATGATACTAGCTTGGATAGTTAGTAGATCACGGGCCATCATAGCCAAAGTAGGAAATTGTCGCTTATGTTTTCCACAAAGCGAGTATATTAAAATTTTCAAATTCTTGATGGGTCGTGAAACTCCTAAAATCAAGATTACTGATATAAACCAAGTTCGTTTAAACTACTTGTGTGTGTTGAAGTTCTTGGTTTCTTGGATAGTGATTTTAATAATGATGCATATTTTGAAGATGAAGGGGCAGGGGGTGGTGCATGTATAGATGTAGAATATATAGATTCATATATTGTTTATAAAATTCAAGATAAATGTATTATTAAAACTTCTTTTAATATAATCAATATTAGTACTACCCATATTTTCTACAATATCTTCTAAAATACTTTCTACACCTTGTAATTTTATAATTGGGTTTAATGCGTACCTTACATGAGTAATAACAGTTGGCATGTCTTCAAAAGTATTTTTTAAATTTTTCCTCCATTGACAAAATAAGGTTAGCCCAAAAAGGATCATACTTAAAATCTTGAAACATATTTGTTATTTATAAACATGCAAACAAAACATGATGAATTGTAGGATAATAAACACCACTTAATATTTTTGTGTGTTTTTTAAAAACTTTAAGAATATTTAAAAGTTGACGAGTAGATCCCAATCTTGATTTGTTAATTCATGATCAGCTTGTGTATTATAAAACTCCATAAGTATATTTTTACGTTTATAGACATCTTTAAACAAATCATATGTACTATTCCACCTAGTGTTATTATCAAATTTTGCTCTTTTAAAATTTTCTCCTCTTGTATGAAAAAATTTCTAAAATTTTGAATTCTTCTATTTGAACCATAAGCATAATTAATCATAACACAATTTTATATATTGAAGCTTGTAAGTAATTGAATCCGGATTGAACAATTAAATTTATTATATGACATACGCGATCGAACATGAAAAAATGCACCATGTACTACTGCATTAAATCATTTTTAACATGTTAATAAAGACTAGTGTTATTATTTGCATTATCTAAACTAATACTCATGATTTTATCTTTAATTTTAAAAGTACAAATAATGAGACATAATTTGAGCATATATTGTTTGACCATTATGAGGTAATTCAAAAATTCAAATCCTATAATTCTTTTTGCATTTGCATTTCGTAATCTATCGATGAAAGATGTCTAAAATCTAGTTTGCTTGCCACTCTTTCTGTAGTATTTGATCATAACTCCAATTGTGACTGGAACGATCAATTTGTGCTTGAGAGCTTTCATCGGTTAGTTTATGCTTTTGCAAACACGAATGGTAGTGTCGTTGTAATGTGTTATTGCCTTTAGTACCAAATAAGGCGTTACATATTTTGCATTGAGCTTTTTAACAACTTAATGACCACACTTGATGAAATGTTCCCCGAATAGCGTTGTCGTTTGTTTTGTTCTCCCATTGGGGCGTGGAAATAAAGTACTCGAACCCGCAAACGACACTTTCGAGCATAATGATATTTGGATCGTTTTGAATAAATTGCGGCATTTGTGGAGTGTTGAGTTCGGAGGGATCCATTGTATTGTAATAATAAAAATGTAATAATAATACAAATTAAAATAATAATAATAATAATTGAAGTTTGTAATTATCGATAATATCAAAATACTAAATAGAGATGTAAGACCCAGCTTTTATAAATAAAGATGAATTTTCTATAAATATTATTTTTGAATATTATGGAATAATTTGATATAATGTTATAGTTGTGGGTAATATTTATAAATTTTGCAAAGTATCTGAGTGGTTATATTATATTAGATTGGTGGGAATATTCGGTTTAGCGAGGGAATATTAAATACAATGACTCAATCATTGGTGGACCCCTACAAATTATTATCCGGATTGAAAAAGACAAAAATATTTTATTGAAATAACGGCGGAAGTTTTCTGGTTGATCTTGTTGAACTACTTTCGGTAGTAAAAGTGCGATGTCATGTGTGGTTGCGTAATAGCAGCGGTATTGATTATTGATGCTTATGTGAGAAGTCACTTAGTTTGATTCCATTATTATCGATTAATAATATGAATTATTATAGCGATAATGACGTTTTGTTTTATTAGTATTATTAACGTAATAAAAGCGAAACATCTTTATATAAAAGCAGAATACTTTATTAAAGTTATTTTATAAATAAAATATATTATATTTTATTATGCATAGTGTTTTTTTTATAGTGTTTTGCATAGTGTTTGCATAGTAAAATGTTTTTATATAAATAGAATATATTATATTTTATTTAAAAGATTTTTCTTTAAACATGAATGGTCAGATTAAAGTAAATCAATCTGGACCGTTCATGGATTAATTCTTATGCATTCCATTTTCCTATAAATAGAAGCTCGTTCCTTCATTATTTTCTTACGAATTCATTGAAACTCTGAGAGAAAATTATAGAGAAGAAGCTAGAGAGAAAGTTATAGAAAGAAGAAGAGTATTCTTTGCCATTTACTTCATATTCAGGTTCTTTTACACAGTAAGGGTGTTATTCTTTTCTTCTTGAAGAGAACTTCATTATTCCATTCACTTTATTATTACATTGGAATAACTTTTGTAAAAGTGGCGTACCCTATCATAACTTTGTATCATGGCGTACCTATACTTGGTGAAATCCTTATGTTATTCCATTGCTTATTTATTACATTGGAATAACTTTGTATCATGATTTACCCTATACTTGGTGACATTCTTTTATTATTACATTGGAACATCACATGCGTGTGTTTTTACAGGACTGGTTAAATTTTTATTACTGTTGGAACATCACATGCATGTGTTTTACACCGGACTGGTTAAAATCTTTATCATTCTGTTGGAATATCCTATCATGTGTGTTTTACACCGGATCAGTTCCATCTTTATTATTACATTGGAACATCACAGCCGGTGTGAATTTCACGACTGGTTTCGTTATTATTATTACATTGGAATAACTTTTACATCGTCAGTCATCTGCATGCGTGGTGATTTCTTTTGTTATTCCATTCTTTATTATACCCAGGTTGGTTAAAACTTTGACTTATACTCCATGAAATTAGTAGAATATCCTTGATATTTGCGTTTCATCGATATCTTTTCACGGAAATATTCTTACGATCATTCTTGAATTTTACTCTACAAAGCGATATCGTGTTGACAATTTGGGCGTTAATAATTCTGGATAAAATAATTCTTGAACTTGTTTTATTGAATTCTTATATCATTGTCATCATCCTCATGTTTATATTTTTTTTTTAAAGTAATTACATGGCACATAGAGCGTGGATGGACTTGGTATGATTATGACCGAGGATTATTCGAGCGTGTCATGGCCATAGTAATGTTACAAATGATGTGATTAAAAATCCTCGATGGGCGTAGTGCATTGATGGGCGATTGTTGGCGTGATCGTGACCATTAATGAATACCTGACTATTCTTGGCCCGTGAGTGCGAGGAATAATTGTGATCGTGATATTAAGAATATCCTTGGTAGTAGTGCGGGGGTGATTCGATGATGTGGATTATTTATTAAAGTGAGTCTCAAATTTATAACGATGATGAAAAAACCTTTTAAAATCATAAAAGATAGTAGATTTTATTTTCTACTTGACTCTTTTAATGGATTGCATATTCATTCACAGATTAAACCGGTTTATACATTGTATTTTATCGGTTTAACATTGTTGAAGACTATTGATAATTTATTTTGCATTATCTTGAGTCATAATATTTCTTCTTGGGCTAGTTGAGCTCACCCTTTCTTTCACTTTATTCTCTTGAAATGAGAATATAATTTGAGACGAGTCGAAACGCAGTGATGGTCTGAAGATAGCATTAGTAGTCCTCACTATTACGTGAAATAGTGTGATAATAATTGTAATGAGGACTTTTTGTTTGAGTTTGTATAATATCTAGTAGGCGATATTTGTATTTAAACTCACGATTTATATCGTATTGTACCACACAGTTATGTTAATAAGTTGTATTTAAATTACATATCATGTAAGTGGCGACCCAAGATGGGTGATGTATACCTAATTTTGGGGGCGTCATGGGTTAATATCGAGCTAAGGGATATGATCCACGGCTAAGATGTGAGAAAAGTACTAGGAGGGAGGCAGGGAATACCTTGTTTAGTATGACCTACCTAAGTTTTGTCTTATTTTATTGGTCGGTCGAATATAAAGGTAATTGTTAAATGTCAATTAATCTTTTGTTTTGTGGCGATGTCTGAAAATGACATCCGAGAATGTTGAGAATAGCAATGGAGCCACGAGGCGATCGTTGATTCACCACATATCAATAATCGGGATAATGTGCATCGGAAGGCAACAATCCTCATGCAAAACAACAACACCGACCAAATGATGAATGATCAAATGTTCGGAGGCTTTATCACGATTTATCTGCAACAATGAAGAGGCGACTCGCATCCAAAACGTAGGTGGAAACACGGAAAACTCTCGGTGATCACCGCTAAACAATTCAAGCTGGGACCACCCACCGAGTTTAAGGAAACTAAAACCACTTACGGCGGAAGCATGGATAAAGCAGATTACCAAGATATTTGATGTCTTGGGATGCTCAGAAGGAGCAAGGTTCCCTTCACGCCTTTATGTTGCTTGGAGAGAGCGGTCTTGGTGGGAATCGGTAAAAGCGTACTCGACTTCTTTGTCTTGAAGATATCTTGGGAGAAGTTCGAGGGCTATTCAACGACAAATACTTTCACGAAAGTATTAATACATGAAGGAGGTGGAGTTTATCAAGTTGGAACAAAACAATATGGCCAGTGTCGCATGATCGAGGCAAAATTTGCGGAGTTATCACGGTTTAAATCCCACTTGGTGGATAATGAAGAGAAGAATGGCGAATGTTTTTAAGAGGTTTGAAGTCGAATCGTCGACATCTTATTTCTCATAAACCGTGTTTGTATTCGGATGTTGTAAATAGGGCTCGATTAGTGGAGCGCGATAACGAGTCAGCCGAACTAAAAGAGAAGCGGTAAGCAAAGTTATAATACCGGCGAGAGTAGTCGTCAAGCGGTGACAACAAGCGTGGAGGAATCAACGGGCGGAATATGGTAACCACTTCGGTGGTAATCGAGGCCCAAAACAATAAGAATGGACATTTCAAGAAAGCGGAGATTCAATGATGATGGAAAGGCGTCGGACTGACAGTTGTTAAGGAAGGAAAGACCACTATCGTATGCTTCAAATGCGGAGAAGAGGACACATCGGTCCGAAGCTGTGCCCGTCGTAGTCAAGCGTGTTATAATTGTGGAAGAGAAGGTCACTTAGCTCGATTTTGTGCGTTCTGAAAACAAATTCAACTAGGATGGAGGCACCAAAGGCGTCCCGAAAAGTCAAACCAGGTGGTCTGAGGAGGCGTTTGTTGTGACCTCCCGAGAGCGAGGAACCCGAATGAGGTCATCACGGTAAGCTTATCATAAACTCTAATGAAGTCTACACTTTATTTGATCACAGGTTCTACCCATTCTTTTATTTCTCTACTTGCGCTCATCGATTAAATTTGACTCGGGAGAAATTAGACTTTGACTTATCTGTGGAAACTCCGGTTGGGAGAAACCTTCATTACATCCAACATTTATAAGTCTTGTTTGGTTCAAATCGGTACCCTCACATTACATCGATCTTATTTCATTAAAATACTTGCATTTGGCGTGATTACTGGGATTGATTGGTTAACTACTTATCATGCAAAAATTGATTGTTTTTAGCGTAAGGTTGTTAGCTTTCATATTCCTAATCAACCTATTATCTTGAATTCAAACGACCAAACCATTAAAATCAATCACGGTCATCTCAAGCCATAAAATTTATTCGTTTATTGAAAAATGGATGTCGAGCTTTCTTAGCTCATGTCACGATTTAAACAAAAATACGTCGGTTTTGAGCGATATTTCTATTGTTAATAAATTTCTGACGTATTCCCAGAAGAACTTCTGGCTACCCCAGGCGTGAAATTGAATTTTGTATCGACCTTGAACTTTGGTACAAAACCTATTTCCAAAGCCCATGTCGAATGGCTCTATTGAACTTGAGGAGTTAAAGACCCAATGCGAGGAATTGTTAGACATTGGCTTTATTAGACCTAGTACTTCTCCTTGGGTGCTGCTCTGTTACTATTCGTGAAGAAGAAAGATGGGAGTATCGCGACTTTGTATTGATTATCGGGAGTTGAATCATGTCACCATCAAAAATAGGTATCCATTGCCACGTATTGATGACTGTTTGACCCGATTCAAGAGCCAAATTCTTTTCAAAGATTGATCTTCGTTAGGATATCACCAATTGAAGATTAGAACCGTGACATTCGAAAGACGGCTTTGAAACTTCGATGCGGGCATTATGAATTCCTAGTCGTGTCCTTTGGATTGACTAATGCTCTCCTTGCGCCTTTCATGGATATGATGAACCAAGTATTCAAGGAATATTTAGATCACTTTGTGGTCGTCTTTATTGATGACATCCTTATTTATTCCAAAAGCCGTGAAGATCATGAAAGCAACACTTGAGGTGACACTCCAAAAAGCTTCGTGAATATAAGCTTTATGCCAAGTTGAAGAAATCGAGTTACGGCGAAGAAGTAGCATTCCTTGGGCCGCGATGGTATCAAGTCATGGAATATCTGTTGACCCGTGAATTGAAGCTATTGAAAGTGGGAACAACCTAAATCGATGGCCAAAATCGTAGCTTTCTCGGTTTAAATTTGGTTATTATCGGAGATTAAATGGAAGGATTTTCTCGAATCGCTACTCCATTATTTCGGTGACTCGAAAAGATCTGAAAGTTCGGTTGGGCGAAGAATGTGAGAAGAGTTTTCAAGAACTTCGAAGAGACTTATTTAAACTTTGTTACGTGATACCATTTGGCTCGGAGGGATTTGTCATCTGATGATGCTTGAGCAAAAGGTTGGGATGTGTTCTTATCGACATGGAAAAGTTATAGCTTTATGCCTCATGACATTTCGAAAGAATATGAGGAGGAATTATCCTACTTTCATGATCTGGGTTAGCGGTTATTATCTTCTGCACTTAAAATTTGGAGGCATTACTTGTATGGGGAGAAAGTGGAGATCTTTACGGGATCATAAAAGCCTCAAATATTTCTTCACTCAAAAGGAACTCGACATCGACAACGACGTTGGCTTGAATCTGAAAGATTATGATCATACCATCGATACCATCACGGAAAAGCGAGCGTGGTAGGCGATGCATTGAGTAGAAGATCGTATGCAAGTCTGAGTGCGTTATTAATCGACCTGAGGCCCATTTGTGTGACTTGCAAAGGATGGAGATAGAGTTAAAGACTCAGGGGACGCGTGTGATGATAGCAAATATCTGAGTAGAACAGACTTTAATCGATAAAGTTAAAATTTACTCGAGCCAGCTTCTGGACACTGGAGGCGATCGCGTATGAAAAAAGAAAGTCTGAAGAGGGTCTTATCTTGGGAAGCAAGAATCGATGAAGAAGGAATACTTGAGTCAACTCCAGGACTTTGTGTTCTAACGACCACGATTTAAAGTATAATATCATGATGGAGGCGCCTGACACACCATTTGCAATCCATCACAGGAGTACCAAAATGTATCGTGATATTAAATCGTACATTTTGGTGGAAGCAATATGAAGAAGAGAAGATATTTGTTTATCTCGAGGTGTCTAAACTTGTCAGCGAGTTAAGCGGAGCATCAAGTACCAAAAGGTCCATCAGCAACCACTTGAAATTCGAGAATGGAAGTGGGAGCACATTACCATGGATTTAGAATTCTGGGGTCTTCCTAAGGTTTCTCGAAGGCGTTGATGCGATTTGGGTCATTGTTGATAGATTGACCAAGTCTGCTCATTTCTTCCGATCTGAAAACTTATACACTTGAACGTCTTGCTGTCGTATGTACATAAACGAGATTGTAAAATTGCATGGTATCTTAGATTATCCATAGTTTCGATCGAGACCCAAGATTCACTTCAAGATTTTGGGTTAGTTTGCAAAAAGCTATGGGCGCACTTCGATTTAGCTTCGGCGTATCATCCTCGAGACAGACCAGACGATTCGGAGAGGACTATTCAAACTCTTGAAGATCTATTAAGACTCTGTTCTTGATTTCAAGGAGTTGGGACAAGTTTTTACCATTGGTGGAGTTTTCTAACAACAACGATTATCAAGCAGTATATTGGCGTGGCTCCATTCAGCGTTGTATGGAAGAAAGTGTCGTTCTCGATTATCTTTGGGATGAGGTGGGTGAAACAACGTTGTTGGGGCCGGGAGTTGAGTGCGTATGACTACGGAAAAAGATTCAAACGATCCGAAACAACGTATAAAAACCTCCACAAAATCGACAAAAGAGTTATCTTGATCTTCATCGAAAGGGCGTGGAATTGATATAGGAGATCGTGTGTTGTTAAAAGTTGCTCCATGGAAAGGAGTTACAAGATTTGGAAAGAGAGGAAACTTAATCCTCGATTCATCCGGTCCATTTTAATTCTCGATCGAGTAGGGCGCTTGGCTATAGACTCGCTTTCTGCCAAATATGTCTCGTGTTCATAACGCGTTTTCACGTATCCATGTTACGTAAATATGTGAAAGACCCGAACCATATTATTGAGTTAGAGCCGGACGAAATAATGGAAGATTTGACGTATGAAGAGGTTCTGTTCAAATTTTGGATAAGAAGGAACA
The DNA here is from genome assembly GCA_020205615.1 of Panax quinquefolius. Classification (NCBI taxonomy): domain Eukaryota; kingdom Viridiplantae; phylum Streptophyta; class Magnoliopsida; order Apiales; family Araliaceae; genus Panax; species Panax quinquefolius. Next base: position 10,678,635 of record CM035169.1, read on the forward strand.
TATTCTACGCTCGAGGTTATACCTCAATCGAAAGTTTTGTGGAGGAACCACGATGTTGAGAAATGACTTGGGAGTTAGAATCGAAATGAAATCAAGGTATCCTTACCTCTTGACATACCAGAGTCGTACCCTAATTTCGAAGGCGAAATTTCATAAGAAGGGAGGTTGTAAGACCCCAGCTTTTATAAATAAAGATGAATTTTCTATAAATATTATTTTTGAATATTATGGAATAATTTGATATAATGTTATAGTTGTGGGTAATATTTATAAATTTTGCAAAGTATCTGAGTGGTTATATTATATTCGATTGGTGGGGAATATTAGGTTTAGCGGGGAATATTAAATGCAACTACTCAATCATTGGTGGACCCTAGCAAATTATTGTCGGATTGAGAAAAGACAAAAATATTTTATTGAAATAACGGTGGAAGTTTTCTGAATTGATCTTTGTTGAACTACTTTCAGTAGTAAAAAGTGCGATGTCGTGTGTGGTTGCGTAGTAGCACACGGTATTGATTATTGATGCTTATGTGAGAAGTCACTTAGTTTGATTCCATTATTATGTATTAATAATATGAATTATTATAGCGATAATGACGTTTTATTTTATTAATTATTATTAGCGTAATAAAAGCGAAACATCTTTATATAAAATGCAGAATACTTTATTAAAGTTATTTTATAAATAAAATATATTATATTTTATTATGCATAGTGTTTTTACATAGTGTTTTTGCATAGTGTGTTTGCATAGTAAAATGTTTTTATATAAATAGAATATATTATATTTTATTTAAAAGATTTTTCTTTAAATATGGATGAAATCAGATTAAAGTAAATCAATACGGACCGTTCATGGATTAATTCTTATGCATTCCATTTTCTATAAATAGAAGCTCATTCCTTCATTATTTTCTTACGAATTCATTTGAAACTACAGAGAAAATTATAGAGAGAAGGTTTATATAGAGAGAAAGTTATAGAAAGAAGAAGAGTATTACCTACTTCATTACTTCTATATTAGGTTCTTTTACGGTGAGGTGTTATTCTTTCTTCTTGAAGAGAACTTACATTATTCCATTCACTATTATTACATTGGAATAACTTTGTAAAAGTGGCATACCCTATCATACTTTTGTATCTGTGGCGTACCCTATACTTGGTGAAATCCTTATGTTATTCCATTGCTTATTTATTACATTGGAATAACTTTTACATGTCTGTGTTTACCTATACTTGGTGACATTCTTTTATTATTACATTGGAACATCACATGCATGTGTTTTACACGGACTGTTAAATTTTTATTATTACATTTGGAACATCACATGCATGTGTTTTACAGGACACTGGTTAAAATCTTTATCGTTACATTGGAATATCCTATCTGTGTGTTTTACAGGATCACAGTTCCATCTTTATTATTACATTGGAACATCACATGCCGGTTGTGAATTTCACGACACAGGTTCCGTTATTATTATTACATTGGAATAACTTTGTCCTATCTGAAATCGCATGCATGGTGATTTCTTTTGTTATTCCATTCTTTATTATACCCGGTTGGTTAAAACTTTGACTTCTATACTCCATGAAATTAGTAGAATATCCTTGATATTTGCGTTTAATCCGATATCTTTTCACGGAAATATTCTTGATCATTCTTGAATTTTACTCTACAAAGCGATGTCGTGTTGACAATTTGGGCGTTAATAATTCACTGGATAAAATAATTCTTGAACTTGTTTTATTGAATTCTTATATCATTATCATCATCCTCATATTTATATTTTTTTTTTTAAAGTCATACATGGCACATAGAGCATGGATGGACTTGGTATGATTATGACCGAGGATTATTAGGTGTAATCATGGCCAAGTAATATTACAAATGATGTGATTAAAAATCCTCGATTAGTAGTAGTGCGTTGATGGGCCGATTGTTGGCATGATCATGACCATTAATGAATACACAACTATTCTTGGCCGTAGTGCGGAATAATTGTGATCGTGATATTAAGAATATCCTTGGCCGTAGTAGTGCGGGGTGATTCGATGATGTGGATTATTTATTAAAAGTTTGAGTCTCAAATTTATAACATGATGAAAAACCTTTTAAAATCATAAAAGATAGTAGATTTTATTTTCTACTTGACTCTTTTAATGGATTACATATTCATTGCTAGATTAAACTGGTTGTTCATTATATTTTATCGGTTTAACATTGTTGAAGACTATTGATAATTTATTTTGCATTATCTTAGTCATAATATTTCTTCTTGGGCTAGTTGAGCTCACCTTTTTTCTTTTTATTCTCTTGAAAATGAGAATATAAATTTGGGACGAGTCGGGAAGCAGTGATGGTCTGAAGATAGCATTAGTAGTCCTCATTTATTACGTGAAATAGTGTGATAATAATTGTAATGAGGACTTTTTGTTTGAGTTTGTATAATATCTAGTGAATTTATATTTGTATTTAAACTCACGAGTTTATGTCGTATTGTACAGGCGATTATGTTAATAAGTTGTATTTAAATTACATGTCATGTAAGTGGCGACCCAGATGGGTGATGTATACCTAATTTTGGGGGCGTCATGGTTGGTATCGAGCTAAGGGATATGATCCACGGCTAAGATGTGAGAAAAGTACTAGGAGGGAGGCGGGGAATACCTTCGCTAGTATGACTACCTAAGTTTTGTCTTTATTTTATTGGTCGATTCGAATATAAAGGTAATTGTTAAATGTCAATTAATCTTTTGTTTTGTGGCGATGTCTGAAAATGACATCGAGAATGTTGAGAATAGCGATGGAGCACGAGCGATCGTTGATTCACCACATATCAATAATCGAGGATAATGTGCATCGAAGCGACAATCCTCGTACATGCAACAACAACCTTGACAAATGATGAATGATCAAATGTTCGGAGGCTTTATCTGATTTATCAGCAATGATGAGAGGCGACTCACATCCAAAAGCGTAGGTGGAAACACGGAAAACTCTCGAGGCGGTCACCGCTTAAGCAATTCAGGGCTGGGACCACCGAGTTTAAGGGAGAGCAAAACCACTTGGCGGAAGCATGGATAAAGCAGTTACGAAGATATTTGATGTCTTGGGATGCTCAGGAAGCAAAAGGTTCCACTTTGCGCCTTTATGTTGCGGGAGAAGGCGATTCTTGGTGGGAATCGGTAAAAGCACTTTCGACTTCTTTGTCTTGAAGATATCTTGGGAGAAGTTCGGGAGTACATTCAACGACAAATACTTTCACGAAAGTATTACGCCACGTGAAGGAGGTGGAGTTTATCAAGTTGGAACAAAACAATATGGCCAGTGTCGCGATACGAGGCAAAATTTGCGGAGTTATCACGGTTTGCGTCCCCACTGGTGGATAATGAAGAGAATGGCGCGAATGTTTTAAGAGGTTTGAAGTCGGAGATCGTCGACATCTTATTTCTCATAAAGCGTGTGTTTGTATTCGGATGTTGTAAATAGGGCTCGATTAGTGGAGGCGCGATAACGAGTCAATATGACTAAAAAGAAGCGGCCGTGAAAGTTATAATACCGGTGAGTAGTCGTGAAGCGGTGACAGCAGCGTGGAGGAATCAACGGGCGGATATGGTAACCACTTGATTGGTAATCAGGGGCAAAACAATAAGAATGGACATTTCAAGAAACGGAGATTCAACAATGATGGAAAGCGTCGGCCTGACACCGTTGTTAAGGAAGGAGAAAGACCACTATCATATGCTTGAATGCGGAGAAGAGGGACACATCGGTCCGAGCGTGCCCGTCTTAGTCAAAGCGTGTTATAATTGTGGAAGAAAGGTCACTTAGCTCGATTTTGTCGTTTCTAGAAGACAAATTCAACTAGGATGGAGGCACCGAAAGTAGTCGAAAAAAAGTCAAAACCGGTGGTCTGAGGAGGCGTTTGTTGTGACCTCCAGAGGAAGCGAGAACCCGAATGAGGTCATCACGGGTAAGCTTATCATAAACTCTAATGAAGTCTACACTTTATTTGATCTGGGTTCTACCCATTCTTTTATTTCTCTACTTGCGCTCATCGATTAAATTTGACTCAGGAGAAATTAGACTTTGACTTATCTGTGGAAACTCTCGTTGGGAGAAACCTTCATTACATCCACTTTGTTTATAAGTCTTGTTTGGTTCAAATCGGTACCCTCATTACTGTCGATCTTATTTCATTAAAATACTTGCATTTGGCGTGATTACAGGGGATTGATTGGTTAACTACTTATCATACAAAAAATTGATTGTTTTAAATAAGGTTGTTAGCTTTCATATTCTAATCAACCTATTATCTGAATTCAAACGACCAAACCATTAAAATCAATCACGGTCGTCTCGAAGCCATAAAAACTATTCGTTTATTGAAAAATGGATGTCGAGCTTTCTTAGCTCATATCACGATTTAAACAAAAATCGTCGATTTTGAAGCGATATTTCTATTGTTAATAAATTTCTGACGTATTCCCAGAAGAACTTCTCAGCTACCCCAGGCGTGAAATTGAATTTTGTATCGACCTTGAACACAGTACAAAACCTATTTCCAAAGCCCATGTCGAATGGCTCTATTGAACTTGAGGAGTTAAAGACCCAATGCTAGGAATTGTTAGACATTGGCTTTATTCGTCCCTAGTACTTCTCCTTGGGGTGCTCTGTTATTACCATTGAAGAAGAAAGATGGGAGTATCGCGACTTTGTATTGATTATCGGGAGTTGAATCATGTCACCATCAAAAATAGGTATCCGTTGCCACGTATTGATGACTGTTTGACCCGGGTTGCAAGGAGCCAAATTCTTTTCAAAGATTGATCTTCGTTAGGATATCACCGATTGAAGATTAGAACCGTGACATTCCAAAGGCGGCTTTTCGAAACTTCGATGCGGGCATTATGAATTCTAGTCGTATTCTTTGGATTGACTAATGCTCCCTGCTTTGCCTTCATGGATATGATGAGCCAAGTATTCGAGGAATATTTAGATCACTTTGTGGTCGTCTTTATTGATGACATCCTTATTTATTCAAAAGTAGTGAAGATCGCGTAAAGCAACACTTGAAGTGACACTCCAAAAGCTTCGTGAATATAAGCTTTATGCGAGTTGAAGAAATCACGAGTTACGGCTTGAAGAAGTAGCATTCCTTGGGCACGTGGTATCGAGTCATCGGAATATCTGTTGACCCGTGAAAGATTGAAGCTATTCAAAGCTGAACAACCTAAATCGATGGCCAAATCGTAGCTTTCTCGGTTTAAGTTGGTTATTATCGGAGATTCGTGGAAGGATTTTCTCGAATCGCTACTCCATTGACTCGGTGACTCGAAAAGATCTGAAAGTTCGGTTGGAAGCGAAGAATGTGAGAAGAGTTTTCAAGAACTTCGAGAAGAGACTTATTTGACTTTTGTTACGATACCATTTTGGCTCGGAGGATTTGTCATCTACTGATGATGCTTGAGGGCAGGGTTGGGATGTGTTCTTATACGACATGGAAAAGTTATAGCCTATGCCTCGCGACAACTCGAAAGAATATGAGGAGGAATTATCCTACTCGTGATCTAGGTTAGCATTTGTTATCTTCACTTAAAATTTGGAGGCATTACTTGTATGGGGAGAAAGTGGAGATCTTTACGGATCGTAAAAGCCTCGAAATATTTCTTCACTCGAAAAGGAACTCGACATACGCGACAACGACGTTGGCTTGAAGCTGTTGAAAGATTATGATCGTACCATCGATACCATCACGGAAAAGCGAGCGTGGTAGGCGATGCATTGAGTAGAAGATCATATGCAAAATCTGAGTGCGTTATTATCAACCTGAAAGGCCCATTTTGTGTGACTTGCAAAGGATGGAGATAGAGTTAAAGACTCGAGGACGCGTGTGATGATAGCGAATATCTGAGTAGAACCGAGGCTTTAATCGATAAAGTTAAAATTGCTTCCACTTCTGGGACACGGAGGCGATCGTATGAAAAAAGAAAGTGCGAGAGGGTCTTATCTTGGGAAGCAAGAATCGATGAAGAAGGAATACTTGAGTCGACTCCGGACTTTGTGTTCTAACGACCACGATTTAAAGTATAATATCATGATGGAGCGCCTGACACACCATTTGCAATCCATCACAGGAGTACCAAAATGTATCGTGATATTAAATCGTACATTTTGGTGGAAGCGATATGAAGAGGGAGATAAGCGGCTGTTTATCTCGAGGTGTCTAACTTGTCAGCGAGTTAAAGCGGAGCATCAGTACCAAAAGGTCCATTCAACCACTTGAAATTCCGAATGGAAGTGGGAGCACATTACCATGGATTTAGTTCTGGGTCTTCCTAAGGTTTCTCCGAGGCGTTGATGCGATTTGGGTCATTGTTGATAGATTGACCAAGTCTGCTCATTTCTTCTGAAATCTGAGAAACTTATACACTTGAACGTCTTGCTTTCGTATGTACATAAACGAGATTGTAAGGCTGCATGGTATCTTAAGGTATCCATAGTTTACGATCGAGACCCAAGATTCACTTCAAGATTTTGGGTTAGTTTGCAAAAGCTATGAGCGCGGATTTTACGATTTAGCTTCGGCGTATCATCCTCGAACCGGACGGACGATCGGAGAGGACTATTCAAACTCTTGAAGATCTATTAAGACTACTGTGTTCTTGATTTGAGGGAGTTGGGACAAGTTTTACCATTGGTGGAGTTTTCCTACAACAACGATTATCAAGCAAGTATTGGCGTGGCTCCATTCGAGCGTTGTATGGAAGAAAGTGTCGTTCTCCAATTATCTTTGGGATGAGGTGGGTGAAGCAACGTTGTTGGGACCGGGAGTTGATGCGTATGACTACGGAAAAGATTGAAAAGCGATCCGACAAGCGTATAAAACCTCACAAAATCGACAAAAGAGTTATCTTGATCTTCATCGAAAGGGCGTGGAATTGATATAGGAGATGCGTGTGTTGTTAAAGTTGCTCCGTGGAAAGGAGTTACAAGATTTGGAAAGAGAGGGAAACTTAATCCTCGATTCATCGGTCCATTTTAATTCTCGATCGAGTAGGAAGCGTAGCTTTATAGACTACTTTTCTGCCAAATATGTCTCGTGTTCATAACGTTTTTCACATATCCATATTACGTAAATATGTGAAAGACCGAAACCATATTATTGAGTTAGAAGCGGACGAAATAAGCGGAAGATTTGGCGTATGAAGAGGTTCTGTTCAAATTTTGGATAAGAAGGAACATATTCTACGCTCGAGGTTATACCTCAATCAAAGTTTTGTGGAGGAACCACGATGTTGAGAAATGACTTGGGAGTTAGAATAAAATGAAATCAAGGTATCCTTACCTCTTGACATACCAGTCGTACCCTAATTTCGAGGAAATTTACATAAGAAGGGAGGTTGTAAGACCCGACTTTTATAAATAAAGATGAATTTTCTATAAATATTATTTTTGAATATTATGGAATAATTTGATATAATGTTATAGTTGTGGGTAATATTTATAAATTTTGCAAAGTATCTGAGTGGTTATATTATATTCGATTGGTGGGGAATATTCGGTTTAGCGGGGAATATTAAATGCAATGACTCAATCATTGGTGGACCCTAGCGAATTATTGTCGGATTGAGAAAAGACAAAATATTTTATTGAAATAACGGCGGAAGTTTCTACGGTTGATCTTTGTTGAACTACTCGGTAGTAAAAATGCGATGTCGTGTGGTTGCGTAGTAACACACGGTATTGATTATTGATCTTTATGTGAGAAATCACTTAGTTTGATTCCATTATTGTTGATTAATAATATGAATTATTATAGCGATAATGACGTTTTGTTTTATTATATTATTAACGTAATAAAAGCGAAACATCTTTATATAAAATGATTAATACTTTATTAAAGTTATTTTATAAATAAAATATATTATATTTTATTATGCATAGTGTTTTGCGTAGTGTTTTGCATAGTGTTTTGCATAGTAAAATGTTTTTATATAAATAGAATATATTATATTTTATTTAAAAGATTTTTCTTTAAACATGGAATGTCAGATTAAAGTAAATCAATCTGGATAGTTCATGGATTAATTCTTATCATTCCATTTTTCCTATAAATAGAAGCTCGTTCCTTCATTATTTTCTTACGAATTCATTGAAACTACAGAGAAAATTATAGAGAAAGTATAGAGAGAAAGTTATAGAAAGAAGAAGTATTACGCTTTACTTACTTCTACATATTCGAGTTCTTTTACGGTGAGGGGTGTTATTCTTTCTTCTTGAAGAGAACTTACATTATTCCATTTTTATTATTACATTGGAATAACTTTTGTAAAAAGTGGCATACCCTATACATAACTTTGTATCATGGCGATACCTATACTTGGTGAAATCCTTATGTTATTCCATTTGTTATTTATTACATTGGAATAACTTTGTATCTGTGATTTACCTATACTTGGTGACATTCTTTTATTATTACATTGGAACATCACATGCATGTGTTTTACCGGACTTGGTTCCGATTTTTATTATTACATTTGGAACATCACATGCATGTGTTTTACACCGGGACACAGTTTCCGTCTTTATCGTTACATTGGAATATCCTATCATGTGTTTTACTGCGGATGCAGTTCCATCTTTATTATTACATTGGAACATCACATGGTTGTGAATTTCACGACTTTGTTCGATTATTATTATTATTACATTGGAATAACTTTTATGCATCTTGAAATCTGCATGCGTGGTGATTTCTTTTGTTATTCCATTCTTTATTATACCCGGTTGGTTAAAACTTTGACTTATATACTCCATGAAATTAGTAGAATATCCTTGATATTTGCGTTTCATCGATATCTTTTCATGGAAATATTCTTATCGATCATTCTTGAATTTTACTCTACAAAGCGATGTCGTGTTGACAATTTGGGCGTTAATAATTCTGGATAAAATAATTCTTGAACTTGTTTTATTGAATTCTTATATCATTGTCATCATCCTCATATTTATATTTTTTTTAAAAGTCATACATGGCACATAGGCATGGATGGACTTGGTATGATTATGACCGAGGATTATTCGGTGTAATCATGGTAGTAATATTACAAATGATGTGATTAAAAATCCTCGATTAGTAGTAGTGCATTGATGGGCGATTGTTGGCGTGATCATGACCATTAATGAATACACAACTATTCTTGGCGTAGTGCGAGGGAATAATTGTGATCGTGATACTAAAGAATATCCTTGGTAGTAGTGCGGGGGTGATTCGATGATGTGGATTATTTATTAAAGGCGAGTCTCGGCTATATATGATGATGAAAAAAACCTTTTAAATCATAAAAGATAGTAGATTTTATTTTCTACTTGACTCTTTTAATGGATTACGTATTCATTGCAGATTAAACGGTTGTTTATTATATTTTATCGGTTTAACATTGTTTGAAGACTATTGATAATTTATTTTGCATTATCTTAGTCATAATATTTCTTCTTGGGCTAGTTGAGCTCACCTTTCTTTCCTTTGTTCTCTTGAAATGAGAATATAAATTTGGGGCACGAGTCGGGGAAGCAGTGATGGTCACGAAGATAGCATTAGTAGTCCTCATTTTATTACGTGAAATAGTGTGATAATAATTGTAATGAGGACTTTTTTTTGAGTTTGTATAATATCTAGTAGGCGATATTTGTATTTAAACTCACGATTTATGTCGTATTATACCACGACAGTTATGTTAATAAGTTGTATTTAAATTACATATCATGTATGAAAGTGGCGACCCAAGATGGGTGATGTATACCTAATTTTGGGGGCGTCACGATTAGTATCGAGCTAAGGGATATGATCCACAGCTAAGATGTGAGAAAAAGTACTAGGAGGGAGGCAGAATACCTTCGCTAGTATGACCTACCTAAGTTTTTGTCTTATTTTATTGGTCGGTCGAAATATAAAGATAATTGTTAAATGTCGATTAATCTTTTGTTTTGTGGCGATGTCTGAAAATGACATCCGAGAATGTTGAGAATAGCGATGGAGCCTGAGGCGATCGTTGATTCACCAGCATGCTCGATAATCGGGATAATGTGCATCGAGGAAGGCGACAATCCTCATACAAACAACAACAACGACCAAATGATGAATGATCGAATGTTCGGAGGCTTTATCACGATTTATCTGCAATGATGAGGCGACTCACTCTGTCCAAAAGCGTGGGTGGAAACACGGAAAACTCTCGGCGATCACGCTAAACAATTCAAGGAGGCTGGGACCACCGGAGTTTAAGGAGAGCCAAAACCACTTGGCGGAAGCATGGATAAAGCAGATTACGAAGATATTTGATGTCTTGGGATGCTCAGAGAAGCAAAAGTTTCCTTCTTGCTTTTTATGTTGCGCGGAGAGCGATTCTTGGTGGGAATCGGTAAAAGCGTACTCGACTTCTTTGTCTTGAAGATATCTTGGGAGAAGTTCGAGGGAGGCATTCAACGACAAATACTTTCTGAAAGTATTAAGCCACATGAAGGAGGTGGAGTTTATCAAGTTGGAACAAAACAATATGGCCAGTGTGTCGCATACGAGGCAAAATTTGCGGAGTTATCACGGTTTAAATCCACTTGGTGGATAATGAAGAAGAATGGCGAATGTTTTAAGAGGTTTGAAGTCGGAATCGTCGACATCTTATTTCTCATAAAGCGTGTGTTTGTATTCGGATGTTGTAAATAGGGCTCGATTAGTGGAGTAGCGATAACGAGTCAACCTTGACTAAAAGAAGCGGTAAGCAAAATTATAATACCGGCGAGTAGTCGTCGAGCGGTGACAACAAGCGTGGAGGAATCAACGGGCGGATATGGTAACCACTTGGTGGTAATCGGGGCCAAAACAATAAGAATGGACATTTCAAGAAAGCGGAGATTCAACAATGATGGAAAGAGCGTCGGCACCGGCACCGTTGTTAAGGAAGGAGAAAGACCACCTATCGTATGCTTCAAATGCGGAGAAGAGGACACATCGGTCCGAATCGTGCCATGCCGTCAAAAGCGTGTTATAATTGTGGAAGAGAAGGTCACTTAGCTCGATTTTTGTCGTTTCTGAAGACAAATTCAACTAGGATGGAGGCACCAAAGGTAGTCCCAGAAAAATCAAAACCGATGGTCTGAGGAGGCGTTTGTTGTGACCTCCAGGAAGCAAGGAACCGAATGAGGTCATCACGTGAAAACTTATCATAAACTCAATGAAGTCTACACTTTATTTGATCTGGGTTCTACCCATTCTTTTATTTCTCTACTTTGCGCTCATCGATTAAATTTGACTCAGGAGAAATTAGACTTTGACTTATCTGTGGAAACTCAGTTGGGAGAAACCTTCATTACATCCACTTGTTTATAAGTCTTGTTTGGTTCAAATCGGTACCCTCACATTACACATCGATCTTATTTCATTAAAAATACTTGCATTTGGCGTGATTACAGGGATTGATTGGTTAACTACTTATCATACAAAAAATTGATTGTTTTAAATAAGGTTGTTAGCTTTCATATTCTAATCAACCTATTATCTTGAATTCAAACGACCAAACCATTAAAATCAATCACGGTCGTCTCGAAGCCATAAAAGCTATTCGTTTATTGAAAAATGGATGTCGAGCTTTCTTAGCTCATATCGCGATTTAAACAAAAATACGTCGGTTTTGAGCGATATTTCTATTGTTAATAAATTTCTGACGTATTCCCAGAAGAACTTCTGGCCTACCCCGGGCGTGAAATTGAATTTTGTATCGACCTTGAACTGGTACAAAACCTATTTCCAAAGCCCATGTCGAATGGCTCTATATGAACTTGAGAGTTAAAGACCCAATGCGAGGAATTGTTAGACATTGGCTTTATTAGACCTAGTACTTCTCCTTGGGGTGCTCTGTTACATTATTGAAGAAGAAAGATGGGAGTATCGCGACTTTGTATTGATTATCGGGAGTTGAATCATGTCACCATCAAAAATAGGTATCCATTGCCGCGTATTGATGACTGTTTGACCCGATTCTGAGGCAAATTCTTTTCAAAGATTGATCTTCGTTAGGATATCACCAATTGAAGATTAGAACGTGACATTCCAAAGCGGCTTTCGAACTTCGATGCGGGCATTATGAATTCCTAGTCGTATCCTTTGGATTGACTAATGCTCCTAACTTGCCTTCGTGGATATGATGAGCCGAGTATTCAGGAATATTTAGATCACTTTGTGGTCGTCTTTATTGATGACATCCTTATTTATTCCAAAAGTAGTGAAGATCATGAAAGCAACACTTGAGGTGACACTCCAAAAGCTTCGTGAATATAAGCTTTATGCGAGTTGAAGAAATCACGAGTTACGGCGAAGAAGTAGCATTCCTTGGGCGCGATGGTATCAAGTCGTGGAATATCTGTTGACCCGTGAAAGATTGAAGCTATTAAAGTGAGGAACAACCTAAATCGATGGCCAAAATCGTAGCTTTCTCGGTTTAAATTGGTTATTATCGGAGATTCGTGGAAGGATTTTCTCGAATCGCTACTCCATTGACTCGGTGACTCGAAAAGATCTGAAAGTTGGTTGGAAGCGAAGAATGTGAGAAGAGTTTTCAAGAACTTCGAAGAGACTTATTTATTTTGTTCGACAATACCATTTGGCTCGGAGGGATTGTCATCTGATGATGCTTGAGCAAAGGGTTGGGATGTGTTCTTATACTGACATGGAAAAGTTATAGCTTTATGCCTCATGACAACTCAAAGAATATGAGAGGAATTATCCTACTTTCGTGATCAGGTTAGCGGTTGTTATCTTCTTGCACTTAAAATTTGGAGGCATTACTTGTATGGGGAGAAAGTGGAGATCTTCTACGGATCGTAAAAGCCTCGAAATATTTCTTCACTCAAAAGGAACTCAACATCACGACAACGACGTTGGCTTGAAGCATTGAAAGATTATGATCGTACCATCCAATACCATCACGGAAAAGCGAGCGTGGTAGGTGATGCGTTGAGTAGAAGATCGTATCAAAAATCTGAGTGCGTTATTGTCGACCTGAAGGCCCATTTGTGTGACTTGCAAAGGATGGAGATAGAGTTAAAGACTCGAGGGACGCGTGTGATGATAGCAAATATCTGAGTAGAACCAGGCTTTAATCGATAAAGTTAAAGGCTGCTCGAGCCTCTGGACACAGGAGCGATCGCGTATGAAAAAGAAAGTCTGAAGAAGGTGCTATCTTAGGAAGCAAGAATCGATGAAAAGGAATACTTGAGTCGACTCCGGACTTTGTGTTCTAACGACCACGATTTAAAGTATAATATCATGATGGGCGCCTGACACACCATTTGCAATCCATCACAGGAGTACCAAAATGTATCGTGATATTAAATCATACATTTTGGTGGAGCAATATGAAGAGGAGATAAGCGGCTGTTTATCTCGAGGTGTCTAACTTGTCAACGAGTTAAAGCGGACATCAAGTACCAAAAGGTCCATTGCAACCACTTGAAATTCCGGAATGGAAGTGGGAGCACATTACCATGGATTTAATTCTGGGGTCTTCTAAGGTTTCTCGGCGTTGATGCGATTTGGGTCATTGTTGATAGATTGACCAAGTCTGCTCATTTCTTCTGCCGTCTCGAGAAACTTATACACTTGAGCGTCTTGCTCGTATGTACATAAGCGAGATTATGAAGCTGCATGGTATCTTAGGTATCCATAGTTTACGATCGAGACCCAAGATTCACTTCAAGATTTTGGGTTAGTTTGCAAAAAAACTATGGAGCGCGGACTTACGATTTAGCTCGGCGTATCATCCTCGAATGGACGGACGATCGGAGAGGACTATTCAAACTCTTGAAGATCTATTAAGACTACGTGTTCTTGATTTGAGGGGAGTTGGGACAAGTTTTTACCATTGGTGGAGTTTTCCTACAACAACAGATTATCAAGCAAGTATTGGCATGGCTCCATTCGAGCGTTGTATGGAAGAAAGTGTCGTTCTCCGATATCTTTGGGATGAGGTGGGTGAAGCAGCGTTGTTGGGGCCGGAGTTGATACGTATGACTACGGAAAAAGATTGAAACGATCCGAAACACGTATAAAAACCTCACAAAATCGACAAAAAGAGTTATCTTGATCTTCATCGAAAGGGCGTGGAATTGATATAGGAGATCGTGTGTTGTTAAAAGTTGCTCCATGGAAAGGAGTTACAAGATTTGGAAAGAGAGGAAACTTAATCCTCGATTCATCGGTCCATTTTAATTCTCGATCGAGTAGGAGCGTGGCCTATAGACTCACTTTCTGCTTGAAATATGTCTACGTGTTCATAACGTTTTCACATATCCATATTACGTAAATATGTGAAAGACCGAACCATATTATTGAGTTAGAAGCTAGGACGAAATAGCGGAAGATTTGGCGTATGAAGAGGTTCTGTTCAAATTTTGGATAAGAAGGAACATATTCTACGCTCGAGGTTATACCTCAAGTCAAAGTTTTGTGGAGGAACCACGATGTTGAGAAATGACTTGGGAGTTAGAATGCGAAATGAAATCAAGGTATCCTTACCTCTTGACATACCAGTGCGTACCCTAATTTCGAGGCGAAATTTCATAAGAAGGGGGAGGTTGTAAGACCCAGAGTTTTATAAATAAAGATGAATTTTCTATAAATATTATTTTTGAATATTATGGAATAATTTGATATAATGTTATAGTTGTGGGTAATATTTATAAATTTTGCAAAGTATCTGATGGTTATATTATATTCGATTGGTGGGGAATATTAGGTTTAGCGAGGGAATATTAAGTCTGTGACTCAATCATTGGTGGACCCTAGCGAAATTATTATCGGATTGAAAAAAAGACAAAAATATTTTATTGAAATAACGGTGGAAGTTTTACTGGTTGATCTTGTTGAACTACTCGGTAGTAAAAAAATGCGATGTCGTGTGGTTGCGTAGTAGCACTGCGGTATTGATTATTGATCTTTATGTGAGAAGTCACTTAGTTTGATTCCATTATTATCGATTAATAATATGAATTATTATAGCGATAATGACGTTTTGTTTTATTCATTATTATTAACGTAATAAAACGAAACATCTTTTATATTAAACGAAATACTTTATTAAAGTTATTTTATAAATAAAATATATTATATTTTATTATGTAGTGTTTTGCATGTAGTGTTTTTGCATAGTGTTTGCATAGTAAAATGTTTTTATATAAATAGAATATATTATATTTTATTTAAAAGATTTTTCTTTAAACATGGATGGTCAGTTAAAATAAATCAATCTGGACCGTTCATGGATTAATTCTTATGCATTCCATTTTCCTATAAATAGAAGCTCGTTCCTTCATTATTTTCTTACAATTCATTGAAACTACAGAGAGAAAATTATAGAGAAGAAGCTATAGAGAAAGTTATAGAAAGAAGAAGAGTATTACCTTTGCTTCATTACTTACTATATTCGGTTCTTTTACTTGGTAAGGGGTGTTATTCTTTTCTTCTTGAAGAGAACTTACATTATTCCATTCACTTTATTATTACATTGGAATAACTTTGTAAAAGTGGCGTACCTATCATAACTTTGTGTATCATGGCATACCTATACTTGGTGAAATCCTTATGTTATTCCATTGCTTATTTATTACATTGGAATAACTTTTGTATCATCATGATTTACCTATATACTTGGTGACATTCTTTTTATTACATTGGAACATCACATGCATGTGTTTTACCGGACTTGGTTAAATTTTATTATTACATTGGAACATCACATGCATGTGTTTTTACACACTGGTTTCGTCTTTATCGATACATTGGAATATCTATCATGTGTTTTACAGGATCAGTTCCATCTTTATTATTACTGTTGGAACATCACAGCCGGTGTGAATTTCACGACACAGTTCCGATTATTATTATTACATTGGAATAACTTTTATACATCACAATATCTGCATGCGTGGTGATTTCTTTTGTTATTCCATTCTTTATTATACCCGGTTGGTTAAAACTTTGACTTATACTCCGTGAAATTAGTAGAATATCCTTGATATTTGCGTTTCATCCAATATCTTTTCACGGAAATATTCTTACGATCATTCTTGAATTTTACTCTGAAAGCGATGTCGTGTTGACAATTTGGGCGTTAATAATTCTGGATAAAATAATTCTTGAACTTGTTTTATTGAATTCTTATATCATTGTCAACATCCTCGTGTTTATATTTTTTTTTTTAAAGTAATCGTGGCACATAGAGCGTGGATGGACTTGGTATGATTATGACCGGGGATTATTATTGTGTCGTGGTAGTAATGTTACAAATGATGTGATTAAAAATCCTCGATTAGTAGTAGTGCGTTGATGGATGATTGTTGGCATGATCATGACCATTAATGAATACCTGAACTATTCTTGGCGTAGTGCGAGAATAATTGTGATGATCGTGATACTTAAGAATATCCTTGGCCGTAGTGCGAGGGTGATTCGATGATGTGGATTATTTATTAAAATTTGAGTCTCGGCTATATAGATGATGAAAAACCTTTTAAAATCATAAAAGATAGTAGATTTTATTTTCTACTTGACTCTTTTAATGGATTGCATATTCATTTATGATTAAAGCGGTTTGTCTATTGTATTTTATCGGTTTAACATTGTTGAAGACTATTGATAATTTATTTTGCATTATCTTAGTCATAATATTTCTTCTTGGGCTAGTTGAGCTCACCTTTCTTTCAACTTTATTCTCTTGAGGAAATGAGAATATAGGTTGGGGCCGAGTCGGAAGCAGTGATGGTCTGAAGATAGCATTAGTAGTCCTCACTATTACGTGAAATAGTGTGATAATAATTATAATGAGGACTTTTTGTTTGAGTTTGTATAATATCTAGTAGAGCGATATTTGTATTTAAACTCACGATTTATGTCGTATTATACCCACAGATTATGTTAATAAGTTGTATTTAAATTACATATCATGTAAGTGGCGACCCAAGATGGGTGATGTATACCTAATTTTGGGGGCGTCACAAGAGAGATGTGAAAATTATGAATAAAGAGAATATTGATCAAGAACGAAAGTTGGGGAGAGAAAACAGATTGCAGGATATAGATATGTGAATATTTGTGCGATTAATGAAATGAATTTTATAGAAACAAAATATAACCGTTTGTTTAAAAAAATCTTTTACAAAGGTTACTTATCCGTTTGTTTAGAAGCAAAAAATAAAAGTAATGTTTTTTCTACTTTGTCAGTGAGCAGCTTTCAGCAGGCAACTAGTATTACAAATGATAAGACAACTCATCTTTTTTTACTTTTTGAGTTTTGACCGTTGCTTTTCAATTTCACTCTGATAAGTAAACTTTTTGGTGCACTGGAGTTCCGAGTTTGTACCTATTGTCCTCTTCAACTATAAAAATAATTATAACAAATAAGTTTCTCTCTCTATAATATACTAATATATGCTATGCCTATGCGTGAGGCTATGCAAAAATAATTATAACAACTCTACTATGCATTCACAATCACAGGTGGACTGGAGTGGGAGATAATTGGCTATGCAAAAATAATTATAACAACTCTACTATGCATTCACAATCACAGGTGGAGTGGGAGATAATTCATATTGGCTAGAATTCAAACCAATAATTAAGGCATTAAAGTGAGCTGGTGAGTCAGGAGACTAAGTCACCTAAAAAACAATTCAACTATTCAAGCCAACAACACTAACTTAGTGGATTGGGCCGATTGGCGTTGGCCTAATTGAAACTTGAAGCAGTCTTGCCCACTTTCAGCAGGCCCTAAACGATCCAGGCCAGGCCTCAGGCCAGGCCAATTCGGGCTTTTTAGAAGGCCAGGCTAGGCCGGATATGTGCCAAAATATTGAGGTCTATTAGCAGCCTGCAGGCCGGGCCTGACCGGTCCAGGCCTTGACTAGGCCGGGCTTTGACCAGGCCGGACCAAGGCCAGGCCACAGGCCATTTGTGCAACTCTATTTTAGATGAGGTTTGATTTCAAAATACAAAGTCATGTCTCCAATTTCCACATCTGTTTTGTAAGATATGCTTCACCTATATATTACTGGGATTGTAACTACATCTCTAACCACGCCCGTTATTCAACTCTACAAATAATGCGTCTGAGATATATTTCTCTAGCAACTTTTTTATTCTTCATTCATTAAATTAATGATCTCATTTATATTAAGTAGTTTCTTGCCATACCAATGACCAAATTCCGAAACCAAGCAAAAAAACTTATGAATTACTCACTTGATGGCCTGTGCTGTATTGTCTTTTTCCCATGCCAGGTTTTCCTCAGTTGGGAAAGGAAGTCCAATTAGACGTATGATCCTAATTCAAGTGGAACAAATAAATAATATCTCCACAAATTGTTTCCATTATCATGCAAATATCAGAAGAAAAAATAATAAATAGATAGAAACTTGAATATCGCAGACAGGTTTATCATCTGTGTATGAGTTTTTTACTAATGTAAATGTTAAAGCTTTTAATGCACCTGTTCTCGTAATTATTTCTAGGGCTAAATACAGTTTACTGCTTGAAGTACCATCATATTCATGATTAGGCCCCCAAAGAATTTGGACTTACACTTTACTACATCTAAGTGTCTAATTTGATACAATTTATCCCCCAATTTCAGAATCCGGCCAAAATTGACCAGAATACCTAATTTTTCGGCCAAATACCGTATACAATACGGGCTAATAACACTTATGTTACATCAAGTACCACCAAATTTACAATTTACTACATCAAGTACCTAATTCGTATAAATACTTATTTTTGACTTATTAAATTTGTATAAATCCTTATAAATAATTATTATATATTAAATTATTAAAATTAAATATTAATACAAAGATTACCAAATATAATTTTTATTTATTTTAAAATTTAAAAAAGACTTAATTACCAAAAAATCAATAAACTTTTAAACATACAAATTATATTTTTAATACGAAAAACATTAAACTTTTAAACATTTGACAAAAGTGCCCAAAATTTAATTAATTAAATAATACCCTTTTTATATTAGAAGAGCATACAAAATGAGGAGGAAAAAATTGAAAAAAAAATAACTCATGCTCTCCCTCTTCCCTAATTCTTCAAATTGTTTAGTTCCTTCAAATTTGGAAATTTTAATAAATTGTATGTACAAATTTACAACTTAAATCTTGCAAACTATAAATTATATCATAAATTATAAAATTTACGTCTTAAATTTTACAAATTGTATGTACAAATTTTACAATTTAAATCTTGTAAATTATAAATTATATCATAAATTATAAATTTTACGTCTCAAATTTTACAAATTATATCACAACTTAAAATTTTCAAGTTGTATTTATAATTTATATTTATAATTTTTAAATTGTATAAATTGAAAAAGAAAAAAGAAAAAAAATGACTCATTTGCTCTCTCCTCTCTCCCTTTCCCTAATCCTTCAAATTATTTTGTTCCTTCAAATTTAGATATTTTAATAAATTGTATGTATAAATTTTACAAATTATATCACAACTTAAATTTTACAAATTTTATTTATAAATGTTTATAATTTCAATTTTATAAATTGAAAAAAAAAAAATTACCCATTTGCTCTCTCTCTCTCTCTCCTCTTCTTTAATCTTTCAAATTGTTTTGTTCCTTCAAATTTGAAATTTTTTACAAATATGTATAAATTTTACAACTTAAATCTTGCAAATTATAAATTATAAATTATAAATTTTATGTCTTAAATTTTATAAATTGTATGTATAAATTTTACAACTTAAATATTTAAAATTATAAATTATATCATAAATTATAAATTTTACGTCTTAAATTTAACAAATTGTATGTATAAATTTTACAACTTAAATCTTGGAATTTATAAATTATATCATAAATTATAAATTTTACGTTTTAAATTTTACAAGTTATATCATAACTTAAAAGTTTCAAATTGTATTTATAATTTTATTTATAAATTTAAATTGTATTTATAATTTTATACCTTATTTCTACTAGTATTAGTTACTTTTTTTAAAGGGCTAGAAATTATTATATTTTTAATTTTTAATTTTTAATTTTTAATTTTTAATTTTTAATTTTTAATATTTTTTTTCTTTGGGAATATGGTGGTACTTGATGTAAGTATGTAATGGAACTGTAAATAGTCCTTTTTAAAATTAAGTCGAACCGCATATTTATAATACACAAAACCCGATCGGATTCTTGGGCGGGTCGGGTATTCCGGCCAATTTTGGCCGGATTCGGAAATTGGGGGATAAATTGTATCAAATAAGGTTTTTGATATAGTAAATTGTAAGCCCAAATTCTCTGGGGGGTCGAATTTTGAATTTGATGGTACTTCATGTACCAGAAGTGTAATTATCCCTTATTTCTATAAGGCTATATGTAATTTCAGTTACTTGTTCTACTTCCTCTGTCCCTTCACTTTAAAGTTTCAAGTTGCTATAGCAGTTTATTCTTTGCTGGCAAATGAGACTGCTTTTGTTCATGCACAATGTTCTCCATATGTGTGTAGATCATTTCCTGTCAAAAAATCTTTATTTTGCATAACCTAGCTTCTATTTTTTAATTCATATTTACCTTTTCATGTGGATAGCACATTCTAATTCTTGTATCTTGTTATAGGGCAGAATTTGGGCCAAAATCTTGGCTTCAGAGAGGTATTTGATGTAGCTGTGGCGAGAGCAGTTGCAGAAATGAGAATATTAGGTTTCTGAATAGTATTTCATCTAGGTTTCTTCCAGTCATCTTTTAGCATTCCTTTACTTCATGAGGTAATTTTCATATGTTTTATCAGCTGAATATTGTCTTCCTCTGGTTCGTGTGGGCGGTTTGTTTGTGGCCGCAAAAGGTCATGATCCTCAGGTACTGAATGATATCTCCATTTCTAACCTGAATCATGGAGTCTTAAGATCTTTCTTGAAGTTTATTTATTTTGTATAGTATATTTTTCTGGTTGGATGGTTTGCACTATTGTAAGGAAACCTATATCTACATTTAAATTATTTAATGTTCTTGGCAGATAATTCACAGAACTATCTGTGAATTCTGTGTTATTGTAAGTCATCATATGTGCCTTTGGTTCCCACTGGCACTAGTTCCTTGGGAACAATCACGTATTAATTTAATTTGTACAGGGGCTTTAGTTTGGGTGGTTCTTCTTGGGTATAGGTGGTCAGTTTTGCTTTTGTTTTCTATATAGAGGTAATCAGAACTATTGTGAACATCTTGTGGGGTTTAGATTTCATATAGTTCTAAATAGGGGAAATAAAAATGATTTATTTCTGCACATTTAAATACAATGTATCGCGAGCAATAGAACGTTATTCATACTCAACTATGCTTTAACGAAATAGTTGGACCATTTATATCAAATGTACAAGTTTATTGCAACTTCTTTTAATAAATGCATCTATAAGCTGAAGGGATCTGTGACACCTTATGTGGATACTTGATATGAATGTGCTACCATAATATATATAGCTGATTAGAGCTTGTCGCCATCACATCAACCATTAAATGTTTTCCTGTTCGACACATGTTGACAGGATGAAGTTAGAAGAGCTGAGAGAGCAATTAATTTGATGGGTGCTTCGTGGCTCCAAACATTCTCTGGTATATCCTTCTCAGAATCTTTTCAACATATTTATCTTTCTGTATTAGTAATAAAATGGGATAAATAAGATGGTCCGTTGATGGCTTAAAGATGATACTTGATATTCTAATCATGCATATTAGGAACCTAGTCTTTTGTTATTCTATATACTTTGCTTACATAAAGACAATATGTTACTAGTGTATTATATTTAACCTTGATAAATTTAGATGCAGACTGACATATTACACTCATTGCCCAATTATAATTCACGATCTACCAACTCCTCCATGGTAGTTCGGAATCAAATCTTCCCATCCTTAAGTAATATTTTGCAGTCTTCTGTCCTGGTGGTTTGTAGAGTAGATTTGGAAAATAGGTTTGTAAAATACAGTCTAGTGCTCAATGTTTCTCATTAAAGTTCAGTGGAAAGCAAGGTATTTTGTCTTTGGTAGTTTAGTAATGTGATTAGTTTCTGTAATTGATCATAAGACTATCATCAATCCATTTTGTGCATAAGTTCATAATTTAAAATCCAGTAAAATCTAGCAAATTGACAGTCTTCGGCTACTGATTCTATCCTAAATCTAGCAAATTACATACTGAAGAAATATGACTACTTTTATTGAATACAGTGGAATCACACAGTTCACATGGACAAAGAACTGCCATCGTATGTTTTAAAGATGACCCCACCCCAAGGAAATATCCTCGTGATCCGGGTACACCAGCAAAGTTACCTTTGTAAATAACTCAAATGCCAAAGTAGCTTACTTGTGTGCCTCTTGTATTTGTTTCAGTAAAAGTTAGTACAATTACTTGAAACTTTGAATAGATCCTTTTCAGTTTGGATGTATAAACAATAAGGAAGACAGGTTAACAGGGTAATCTTTGTATTTCATAGGCATTTAGATGTTTCTTCTCCATTTTTTCTTGATTTTTTCTTTTCTTTTTTCTTGGGTGTGCGTGGAAGTCGTTTTAATTTTAAAACAGATTCTGGATATGCTTGTTTTGTTTCAATCAATTGTTTGGACACGACAATTGAAACCATTTTTGAGATTTCTACTGCCATCTTCTTGTGGTCGAAGATGTTGACTTTTAGAAATGGCCCGAGTAACTTGTACATTTGTGTTGTTGTTCTAGTCGGGATGTATTTCAGCTTAGAATTTTCGTACTTGTAGTATTTTGGTTTTAGGCTTTGAGCATTATGCCATCTTCTTGCGGTGACTTTAGAAATGCCCCAAATAATAACTTGTACATTTGTGGTGTTGTTCTAGTCAGGATACATTTCCTCTTAGAATTTTAGTACTTTAGTATTTTGGTTTTAGGCTTTAAAGCATTATAATGACAAATTGAAATGTAAAACTTCATTTTGACCTTGAAGTTGGTGCTTTGTTTAAGAATGAAGACTACGTGTTTAATTAAATTAATGTATGATAAAGGAAATTGAGTCGCCTACCTTGAATCTATTTTACTACTAGGTGAAATCTAACTTTTGGTTTAAACTAAGCAAAGTTGTCGGCCTATTAGCTCGCTGTTCAAATTAAGGAATTTAAGTTGAAACTGAGTTTATAACAATTGGAGCTTGATATCAGACTCTAAAATATATCCCCAAGTAGGCTACCATGGATTTTGGTCTCTTGTGGATGATAAACATATGTAACAGTTAAGGTTGATTTATGGAACCATTATCTACTTAGCAAGTTGCAAAAAGGTACAAGGATTACACGTGATGAATGGTGCAATTGTCCAAGTCTACTGCCATTCTGCATAAATATTTTTTTTGGTTCTGGAGGTCTTTTAGTAATTAGGTAAACTAAATTACAGAAATGTTTTGGGTTTATGGCATTATGCGAAAGAGAACAACATATCATTATATTTCATTTTTTTGGTTAGGAACCTACCTTTAATCATTCAAAAGTTTAGGTAAAAAGTGAAAAATCATTTCCTTTTATCTTTATAAGTACCACATCATATAGCTGGGCTGGCACATATTTTTACAGAGTTAGGTTTGATAGTATAGACTGTAGAGTACGATGATTATGTTAGCATTTGTGCTACTAGCCCGCCCTAATCTAATTTAATCTAATCTAACCAAGGTTTTAGATGCATCTTGTCTTGTGTCCCACCAGGCCTCATTTCAACTTTTCCTACATCATGAATGAGACTGGTTTTGGAAACAGAAGAGGAACAACTCTTACTTACGGGTAGGGTAGGTAAGTTAGCTTGAGAAGATAAAAATTAAAAAATGACCTTTACCTAACTCATTTTACACCTGTAATTAAGTTGAATAGGTCAAATGTATGTCTGAAAAAGCACTACTTTAACTGATAATATCTCTTTTGGGTAGATTTTTTCCAATAAAAATACTGCCACGTTAGATTTGTTTATCAATAGTTGATTATATTTTACAAATTCCTTGTTGGATTTGTTTATCGATAGTTGATTATTTTTACAAATTTTGTTTATTCTGATCTTAAAATTACATCACAGTTTTTATTGTTTCTTGATCTTTTGAGATAATGTAATTTATTAATCAACTGGAGCGCATGAATTTTTAATTTCTGCTCAAGGAGCAGTGCTTTGAATTGTCATTCAGTGATGCTACTATGTGATATAGGACCTGTTTGTATTCCTCTAGTCTATATAGTTTTACTATTTTCCTTTCTCTAGCTGATACTCCCCCCCCCTAAAATTTGAGCAACATTTATCTTTTTCATTTTTTTTATAATGTATATTAAAGTTTGTCTATGACGCACTTATACGTAATATTTTTCATTTTTTTTTTTGAAATAAGAGATTTTATTCATATAACGTAGGAATCATTTTCTATGTGCATCTAACTTCCTTTTTTCCAAGCTATCTTTATAATCTGGAGAATTAAACAATAGTTTGGGTTAAGTGGCAATCATTTGGTGCCCCAACAGGCAAGGTGAGCTTGGTTTCCTGATAATATCAATTTGAAAATTTTCCTTTGAGCTTAGTCTCAATTTGACGCATGCGAGTGTGCACACAGTTGCCCACATATATATTACTGAACTCTATTTTAATTGTTACTCTTATCCAAAGTTAAAAAGTATATGAAGAAATTTTGTCAGTCACCCCTTGTTGATATTTTTAATAGATATATTAGTTATCTTCCTGTGATTTTTTTATATAACAAAGTTGCATTTGCCTACATTCTCCGAACGTATGCTTGTTATTGATTGGTGGAAAAAGTTGTCTTTTTGCATTATGATTATCTATACAGTAGTTATACAATAACTTAATTACTATATAGGTTACTAAAGTATTTTTGAGTGTTTGTTTGTTCAGAGCTCGAAAAGTAAAAGGAATAGGGTAGAAGACTTATTCAACACTCTTTAATTTGCACTTATTTATATTAATGGTAAAAGCACCCTATTATTAATCATTTATGTTCCAATTCATGTTTAAATTTATGCTTTGAATAGTCTTATTATCAAAAATGGGGTGCCTACTTTTGTCCCAAATAAGTGAATTGGTTTTTATTTTGAAAGTTGGTAAATAATAGTAAAATCTTAGTCTTGATAATATATTCTCTTCTTTAAATTTTCCTATATAGGGTTGGTTGAATATGGTATTCATTTTTATGTAAAAATGTGTACTGCTGAAAAGTGATTAACTATTCTATTAGTTAACCATTTTCGGGTGGAGCGCAATAATTATTTAAGGGTCAACTGTGGCTGGTTTGATATGTGTAGCCTAGATACAATTTATAGGCATAGTGTACGTACGTCCACACTAAGGATAAAGGTAGGTAAGGTTGTCTGGAATGTAGGTGTTTTGGGGTATTAAATATATTAGTATAACTTTCTCTAAGTTCCCAACATTGGAGTTAGGCATAAAGAGAGAGAAGCTTCAATTCTATTCACCGGCACCATTAGCAAACGGTCGAGGTATCAAATTTGAAGAGTTCTATTATTAGAAGAGTCCTATTATTAATACCTCGCTAAATGTCCACTCTTCAACAACTCACATATATATACACTTATTATGAAAGGTAGCACATTAGAGGTATAGTTACTCGGATATCATAAAATCACACTCTGAAAACCAAAACATATAAAGGCCTTACACAGCTTATATCTTATGAGGAAAGCCACCCCTTTAAACTCTTGAGTTAAATTTCCTATGGACCACAAGTTACTCATGTGCACACTAATACTGATGATAAAAAGCACCCAAGCGCCCATAAAAGAGAATGAAAGCCTGAAAATTATGTTCAGGCCCTCAAAGAGAAGAACAAATATGAGAGGTCTGTTAAAGAAGAGGAACAAAAATCTGCCAGACCTTGATGTCACAGTCCAAACTGCCACTGTAGAGGTGATAAGAAGATGTTGTATCACATGGATTATAATAATGATCACTTGCCATGGTCAAGCACTTAACCGGCCTTTGTGCCCTCTAACACTGCCAAGCAAGAGTACATTCTATCAACACCTCTCCAAACTCTTACAGTTGTATCTGCTGAACCACTACAGACCAAGTCATTTACTACAGCCAAGCATAATATGGACTTGGCATGCCCCTTAGCGCTCAACAACCACCATGTTGCCATCATCATCCTTCTCCCAGACTACTATCAATCTGTCACATGCACCAGAGTATAAAACAGACCCGTCAGTGCTCAGTGCCAGTGTGTTGACCCCAGATTTATGTTTCTCAAGTGTAGCTACTAGGGAATGCTTATTTCCCCCCGAGTTTTTCTTCCACACCTTGATTTTCTTGTCAGCTGATCCGGTATAAACATGTCCATCATTAGATAGTGCCACTGCATTTATTGCATCATCATGTGCATCCCCGACTGACTCCAAGCATTTAAAGTCATTTACCCGCCAAATTTTGAGTGTCCTGTCCCATGAAACAGAGTAGATGAGTGACTTGTCAGCAGACAAGGCTAGTGCTGATACAGTGTCAACATGATGGACCCATGTAGATGTCTTGTGGCGCCTTATTTGTACATGGTTTTTGGGAATCAGTAGCTTAAGGGCACGGTCACTAAGCGTTGGGAGTGTGGCCAAGTGCATGAACTTTTGGTGGTTTGTTTCATGATTATCAATTTTCCATACTGGGATTTGTGATCTTGATGACCGCTGATGATTTTATCAGCTAAAACTACTAGAGACTTTACTGCCCCCTTTCCATAATTACCATGCTGTCCTCTAGATTTTCATGATCGAGTTCAGAGCTTAAAATGTTGCACTGCCACATTCGGATTTCTTTGTCGGAGGAGCCGGTATAGAGGAACTTCCCATTGAGCGCAAGGGAGGATACGTGGGAGTTGTGGCCCTTGAGCGTGGTGATGCAGTGGTGCCAGGTAGAGTGCTGATGGTTCTCTGGATGATGTTGTTGTGATGTGAGGAAGGAATTGATTGGAGGCTTTGCTGGGAACAGAGGGAGGTTGACTCTTGGGGCAGTAATAGTTCAGAGTGATATTGAAACTCATTTTCCCAGCAATAATTTTGATTATATGACATCTTTCTTATGTTGAAGAGGAGAGATAGTTTGGAAATAATAATGACTCGAGTTTGATATATAAAGAAGAGTGCATCAAGGGTAGGCCCTATTTTAATAGAAAAGAAAGTGTTAGCCTTGATGGTACATAAGCAGAACGTGGAGCCAGAATAACCCTACTTATATAGCCTTAAATAGGTTAAAGCATGAATGGCCCAGATTAGACTTGGTGGAAGGCTCATGTGAATTTTTTGGGTTTATCATAGGCACCTCTCTCTCTCTCTCTCTGAACAGATCACTATCATATGCTTTTTTAATAAGGTTGGTATCATATACCTTGTTAGTGATTTTACTTATTTTCCTCTATTTTGATTGCTAAGTTTTGTCCATATTAATGGAGTTTGGTAGCTTTGTCCACCATTCATGTCAATGACCCTTGTTTTAGTGGCAGGTTTGGGCACCCCATCTAAATGGGATCCTCTTCTTCCTAAAAGCCCCATGGCTCGATGTTTATGATTTTTACTACCATTTAATTGCTCAGTGGCAAAGGATTAGAGAAAATGACATTTTTATATCCTGCTTCTTTGGATGGTTGGAGGAATATGATGATATTAGATGGAAGAGTAATTGGATGGTTATCCTCGTCTTGTTCAGGTAAAAAGGGTGAAGTAATTAAATTTGTTTTTTGGCTCTCTGTAAAATCAATATACCAAACAAGATGGAGTGGGTACTTCTGTTGCCATGTTATGGTAGTTAAAGTGACCTGAATTATTACTACAGAAATGGTGACAGAAGACTACACTTTCTTCATTGTAGAGGAAAGACAATTCCATTCTGCTTCTGTGATTATGATTTACACTGGAATGTTGTAGGCATTCAATCATATATGATGCAAAACGACAGTTTAAGTTTGTAGTGTTTCGTCTCTCAGTTATAGTCTGAAACCCACATGCAACTCCTACAGTCCTCTAATAATAATGTTGAAGAGGTTGTAGTGTCGGAGAAATATGACCACCCAAACTTGTATCTGTTTCTTGGCTTTGCTTGCCTATGTTGTAAAAATTTAGTTGTTTAGTTGCAACTTAAAATAGTAGTCACAAGGTTGGTTCCCTTTTATCATCACCGCTTTAGATGAGAGTATGGAGAAATAGTAGTGTCCTTGCTTGCTCCTTATCATTCTTGTGTAAAATTTGTTGGTCAAGTTCTCAAAATGTTGTGTCGGGTAGAGAAGTTTTTAACTACCTCGACAATTAAATACAGACAGATTCCTCCCTCTGCCTGCCTGGCTGGCTGGCTGGCTGATTTGTGCATCAACCAGCTTTTGCCTATGAGTGACCAGCTTTTCCATACTAAGAAAGCAACCTTTCAATTATGCGCAATTAGCATGGGAGTTGAATCATGAAATTAATACAGACAGTGAAGTAAAGTAGCTTACCTTTCGGGTGGGGAAAATGAGCTTAATTAACCACATCATCCCCTGGCCATTCATATGATATTTTGCCATACATAGAAATGCTTTCTAAAAATGGAAAATAAGGAGCAGTACACAGATAATAAAAAGCAAAGCTGTGTGTTCAAAAACCTAAAATTTGGTGCTTGGTAGTGAAAATATGTACCTACCTCTTACCTGTACAATAAATTAATTACCCCTAGGCACGTGTTTAGGTTGATTAACTTAATCTCATCACTTTATTTTATCCATCTAAATGAGTGAGCTAAAAAAATAATGCCTAGGGCCATTGAGTTAATATGGATTAATTAGTATTTGATAAACTATTTTATATCTTTATTATTCCACTTGTAAATATTATCAAAAACAATTCCTAATTTTTTAAAGCAGGCCTACAAAGCAAACGAGAATAAAGCGTGGCGCTGTAAAACCCATCCTATTTTCACAAACTTATAATAATCTTATCATGTTGTAGCAATAATTCTATTTTGACGGCAAAAAATCTGCCACACAATTTTAAAAGGTGTACATTTGCTCACCCAAAAAATTACTTCTGGAACTTGAAACTTCCACTTCCTCCTCAGCTGAAGAAGGAAGGAAGGTTCCCGGTATTGAGATATGATGATAATTATATACCTATTTTTCTGGAATAATTAATTAATTATTATTCACCTCTTTCTAATTTACTAACACCCTGCTCAGGACTTTATACATCATCACCACAACACTCGAACCTAGAGAAGAGATTTATAGACGTCCCCTCCCTCTTTTTTTCATATTTTATTCTGCAAAAATAGTATAACAATTTTAAAAATAAAATAAAGGGGAGTTATACAAAGTGAAAAATGGAAAATGAAGAAGTAAAAAGGAGAGAGAGGTCAAGGACAGCTTATTAGTGTTTGAAGAAAGTAGTAATGTAGTATTGAAGGCCTATAATTCATTAAGTTTCCAAGCCCACCACCATCAATTTCTCTAGACCATGAAATTAAAATTCCAAAAGATAAGTAAACAGGTATCTCAATCCAATTTTATCACATGTATATTATTCTTTAAATAAAATAATCTAAAACATCTATTCTTTTATTTTGGAGATAAATATTTTAAAGAATAAATGACATGTGAAATTGAAAAAACATAACATCAATTTAATATGGTATTATTCTGTTTAAAAATTAAACACAGGTGGTAAAAGTTCGTTATAATAATAAAATTTTAATTTAAAAAAGATAATAGACATTATGTTTCAAAATGGTATACATTATATTCTACCCACTGCAAACTTGTTAGAATAAATGTTACAGGTAAGGATTTATAAATTATCCGATTAGGAAACTTTGTGTTCATGTCCCCGGGTCTTGTTCGTCGTTATTCAAAAATTAAATAGAATAGTGAAAACGGACTTCAACTCACTTTCTCGCCGGCTGAATTTTTGTCACTTTCTCTCCTACTCTCAGAATCTTATTTTTTCTGTTTCTATCTCCCCATCCCCAATGGCTATAATAAATACTGTTATACTAAATCTTCTTCTTCTTATTACCAATTACATTAATATATATGGCCTCTTCTTCCTCCTTTCCCGCCTTCTCATTGTTGATCCTCAGCTGTTTCTTGTCTGTGTTTTTGGCGGTGGCACATTCATCAACCATCGGAGTCAACCATATTTCGCGCCTTCTTGAAATTCAGGACAGTGAGAGAGCTCCCCCTACTGTTCAACTTGCCGCCGCTCGCGCCGTCCTCAATCGTCTCTTTCCTTCTCACTCCTCCAGCTTCGATTTTCAGATCATCTCTAAGGTTCTCTATCTCATTTATTATATATATATATATATATATATATATATGTCGACTTCTGGAACTTTTTGGTTTAGTGGTTTATTAGCCCTAGTTGATCAGCATTGTACTTGTATTTTATAGCCTAATTGATTTTAAATCATATTTTGTATTTGGTATTTGCTTCTTTGTTTCTCCCTATTGAGCTTTTTGGCTTTTAAATATGTTAGGCCATGGTTTTTTTTTTCCATTTGTAATTTCGATCTACAGTAAAACCTCTATTAGTCATAGTGTTGGGACCAAATTAATTATAACTAAATAGAGGTGTAGTTATAAAAATTATTATTTGACTTAGTTTTCTTTAGTGCAAGTTGTATAGAGATAAAGCATGCACTACATAGCATGTACAAATTGAAGGTATAAACATTGATAAAAGAGATTGATAAAAGAGATGGACATAATTTCAAAAAACTGTACATATACCTACGTAGTGTTAGGAATATGCAAAGTCACCTCAAAAGTTTAAAATCTTGTATTTTCTTTAATATTTTTCTCTCAATATAAATTCTATAAACCTTTAATGAAACATAGCATATATTTTTTGCAATATGTAGATAATTATTACTATATGGAGGCAAATTTCTTAAGAAGGGACCTAAAAAAATTATAACTTATTACAATATGGAGTTTATTCCTATTTATAACTGGCCAAGTTGGGACCAAATTTTTTTATTACTATATGGAGGTTATTCCTATATAGAGTATATTACGAAATAGAGGTTTTACTGTATTTTTTGAAATTGAACTACAAATGCTGTTAGGGTGAATCAAACTAATTTAATTTGACATAACATTCTACAATGTATGAACCATTACTTGCTACAACTTTAGCTTATGTGAGCAACAAAAGATTGAGCCAGTTGATGTAGTTATATGAAGCAAAGGAAAGGCCAGGTGCGCATGGGGTTTAGCATTGATGTATTCTATATAAAAGTCTAAGAATTATGTAAATAATCATAAGGTTAATGTCTTCCATGTTTAGTTAACTTTTCTCAATTTTTTGGGTCCAACAGTCTTTGTTGAAATTTTATTTTGTATTAGGCTGCAGTGCTGTAGGAAGTTAAATATTGGTGTTTCTAATACTTGGTGGTCAACTTGTTCTAACTTCATATTTTTTGAAATTGAAGAAAGGCTCTTATAGTTTCAATATTTGTTTGTAGGAACGCTGTGGTGGAGAATCTTGCTTCTCTATAAGCAATCATCCTTCTTTTAGTAAACGTGGCACTCCTGAAATATTGTATGTATAGTTTCTATGTTCATTATATTGCTATCTCAAATTTTAAGAGGTAACAGTAGGTTCCATTAGCAGCTATGGTAGTAATTTTTTTTAATAAAAAAAATATTTGCATCCATGGTTTCTTGAGCCTCGTTTTTGGTAGGTCTCAATCACTTACTAGTTGTATGTTTCATATCAATTTTATTGCTTCATACAAACTTGAGAATTCAGTTTGAATTGTATTTTTACTTTATACTTGAAGCGACAGAAAATTTCACATGTTTGTCTCTTTTGGGTGTTTGGTGGTATTATCGGCAAGGTGGAGTTGTTAAACTGAGTATTGAATCTTTGTGTAGTATTCACTCTTAGTGAATTTGGCCAGGCTCAAGTGTTATTATGTTTGCTACATTATTTTTTGTTTTCTTACAAAAAGGGATATTATGTATCATTGCTAAGTTACAAAATAATCCTCTTTGTTAACACGTGAACCTTTTAATTTTATTTTAACTAGAATTAAAGGGTTCACTGGAGTGGAGCTTTTGGCTGGTTTGCATTGGTACTTGAAGTATTGGTGTGAAGCACATATATCATGGGATAAAACTGGCGGTGTTCAACTAGCTTCAGTACCTGATTCAGGTTCTCTCCCACGCATTCAGGATGGTGGAATATTGATACGGAGACCCGTCCCTTGGAACTATTACCAAAACGCGGTTACATCTAGCTGTAAGCTCAAATATCAATGTTACTACTGCCACAAGCTAAACTTTAGTGGCTTTAGGCATGTGGCTTTGTATTTCAAGTTACATAATCTTATTCCTTCATTCTTAACTACTGGAAGATTCATTTGCTTGGTGGGACTGGGGAAGATGGGAAAAGGAGATAGATTGGATGGCTTTCCAGGGTATTAATTTGCCGTTAGCATTCACTGGGCAAGAGGCTATCTGGCAAAAAGTTTTTCAGGTCTTTATTTTCTTTTCAGTTTTTCTCTGCTTTACATCTCTGCATCTTAGATTCCTAGTCTCAAACGTCAGGAAAGGGTAAACTGAGAACAAGAGAATAATTTATATATTCTAGTAGTAGTACTTTTTGTGTGCAAGTATGTGTGCACATGAAGTTAGTTATATGTGAGTGAAGAATAAGGAGTGAGGACCTTGAGGTGTAGGTTAGGAGTTTTTACTTTTCAACATTATGAATTATGAATGAATGAAATGAAGAGAAGTTTGTTTAAGTTTTCTCCTTATTTTTTTATATCTTTTTTCTCCCTCACGATCTCAATGAAGAACATTGAGATTTCTATTCCTCATCACAATTTCTCTCTATATATCACTCTATATCTCTGTTTCTATCTCTATTTCTGGTCAGGATCCTAGCTGGGCCTGACACAGACATCATACTGTTACAAGCTACTCTTTTTTAA
Organism: Panax quinquefolius; assembly: GCA_020205615.1. Classification (NCBI taxonomy): domain Eukaryota; kingdom Viridiplantae; phylum Streptophyta; class Magnoliopsida; order Apiales; family Araliaceae; genus Panax; species Panax quinquefolius. Next base: position 10,711,681 of record CM035169.1, read on the forward strand.
AATATTATTTGTTAGTCATATCATGCTATAAAGACAGAGAAATATAATTCCTGTAGAAAATCTATATGTATATAAGTCACATAAACTAAACATTTACATCTTTCGTAAGCGCATGTGGTAAATAAGTTACTTACAAAAAAAATGTGGGAAATAAGGTGTTACTATTACATTTCAACTACAAGTTATTAGGTGCGCATAATTGAAAGAAAAGAAAGAACCAAAAGGTCCAAAATCATGCAACTTAACTAAACACACTCAATTCAAACACTTGGATTAAATATTTATGCGTGACAACATAATTAAGAGACATAATTCTATTGATGCATATAGCATTGTACTTTTTTTGTCGCAACCCATTATCCTTTCATCATTCTGGATATATAGGACTTTTATATAACCTGAATTAATCCTTGAATTTTTGTACAAATCCATAGGCACTATATCTCAGTTTCTTGTGATGCGTTGACTTCCTCTTCTTTTTTTTTGATACGTATTATGGCTTAAGAAAGACCGCTAGAGGGGGAGACCCGTATACAAGCAGTATACAAATTTCAGTGCCATATTAGCTGAAATTCTGTTCATTAAATCTGTGAAAGTTATTTAGTCACAAGGTTTATGTTAAAAACTTTCAACTAATATTGATATATTTAAATAATACACGTCAATAATAAGGATGAAGGAAATTTTTATTTTTAAACTGTAGGTTAAAAATATGTCAATGTCTTTATGATGATTTCATACACTTTATTTCAAATTTTGATTTCTGTTCCATTTTGAAAATTTTCTACTTGGTGCTTTAGTGCAGATAGTAATAGTAACTGAAGCTTTACTTGTTCATCCTTTGGCAGAATTTCAATATTAGCAGTTCTGATTTGAACGATTTCTTTGGAGGGCCAGCTTTCCTTGCATGGTCACGTATGGGAAACTTACACAGGTGAGCTTGTAGACTTTGAGGTTTTTTCTTAGTATAATCGCATACTTTTTTGATTTGAGTAATATAGTAATCTTATATATAGGTTCTATATAATCTAAGTTATAGGTAATAAAATTGCATTAAAACACCTTTAACGGTGCAAGAAAGCACATATTCCCTCACCAATACTGCCCAAACAACCCTTTCCCTGTAAAAGGGAACAACCTCTCTATACATCTTTGTGGTCTATAGTATTATTTTGCGTGTGATTTTTAATGCCAATTAAGATCCCTGCAAACTTCCAATCCCCAATTCTTCTCCCTTCAATTTTTCCTCACCATATATGTTACCTATGACTGATGTATATATGATCCTAGAGGTGCTGAAATAGAAATTATAAGGAGCAATATATCTGGCAAATTTTAGGAAGAATGCTTCCTCTTGAAACTTTGAATCAAGCTTTGTAGTTTGCTATTTCTTTAATCTAATACTTTTAGACCCGTGTATTGGGAATTAGGGAGATGCTTAATTTTGTTCTCCTTCTTTAGAGAGACTTATCGATTCCTCATTTTTCCAAACTCAAACCACTACTGTTTAATGCTTATTTCAAAATTCAATTTGTTCTAGTTGCTCCATTAGAGAGACTCATCTGTGATGCACCAAACATGCTCCGCTGACTATGTTATTCTTTTTTGTTTTCAATCTCACTCTTGAAATAATTTCACAGGGAAGTCATCGTCTCCTTCATAACATTTAGAGGTCTAAACAAAATTTTCATATATGAAGTTACAATTCGTATAAAACTTCTGGCTGTACCACAAAGTATAAGATGTCTATTAAACTTCACGCAAACTGGATTTATATTTATTTTTGAACATTGCTTCTGAGCTTAAATGCTTAATTAAACTGACTTGAATATCAAGTGGAGGACTGTATCTGATAGCAAACTGTCTCTTTTCTGGCTGAGTAGTTCCACCGATCTTTCTTCAGTTTTTACATTTGAACACTACATTTCATCTGTAGATGGGGTGGTCCACTTCCGCAAAGCTGGTTGGATCAGCAGCTTATAATGCAAAAGAAAATTCTTGCTAGAATGTATGAACTCGGGATGACTCCAGGTACCATTTATCGCAAAGATAGTTTCTTTAGTGATTAGCAAGTTTGATTCCCATGTAAAATCTACCATTATGCAAGGACCTGAACTAACATGGTTAAAAAGCAAAGATGCATCTGACATTATTTATATGTAGTCTTATATAGCTACATTACTGAAAGATATTGTATTTTGTAGTTCTAACTTCTCAACTAAGTCGCAACATCACATTTAGGAGAGGTTATAATCTTAGACTGCATCAAATCTTGATCCCAAATATCTTCATATTTTGAGATTTTGGGAAAGCCCATTTGTTTTTGTTACAAATAAAATAGATGTATGAAATATGGTTGTTATATTATTACAAAGAGTACTAAAACCTTATATATAGGCTACTAGTTGAGTAGTGGTCAAGTATGTGTGGGCACCAAGCATACTTGGTGACCAATTTCTAATAATAATATACTCCAATAACAATAATATACTCTAATAGTTTTCTATGTAGCATTGTAATCTACCTTGACTTTTTTTCTTCCATAATAAATACTAAAATCAGTCTAAGTTAGCTAGTGTTTGCACCATACTAAACAAAAAACTTAATTTGTTTGTTTGATGCCATAAACAACGAAATTTAAATGAATTAAACCAACGTTTTACAGCTTTAGAATATAAATAAGAAGAGCATGTATTCCACTTAAAATGAACAAGGAAATTTACTATGTGCATGGACATTGCACAAAAGATACACTTCCTTTTAATTCCTTGTTTGGTTTCGAGTAGGTGATAGGCTAATAGTTTGTGTATTTGTTTTTGGGAGGATATTTGGGGTTGCTCCTCTGTCTTTAGCTTTCCCTCATCTTTATTACATCTGGGTACAATTCTCTTATTACTGTATATTTGGACACATTTTTTGTAGAATTTCCATTCTTCGCAATTTAAATGAGAATAAGATAGAGAAATTTCTTTTATTTATCTACTTGGCTTTCAGTTCTTCATTTTCCTCTGCCTTTTTATATTTTGATGAAGATGTTCCTTCAAAAATTAATGCTCTTTTGAGAGGGCTTCTTGTCCTCCACATGTATTTTTTTCCCTCTTCATCAATAAAATATTTTCTTTCTATCTTAGAAAAAAATTGAATGAAATGTTGCCAATTAATATGTGTTCTCTCTCCTAATAATATTTACGTGTTACAGTGCTTCCAGCCTTTTCTGGAAATGTTCCTGCAGCATTGAAAAGTGTATTTCCATCTGCAAAGATATCACGTTTAGGAAATTGGTAAGTCCTGTCATATGCTAATATTCATCTGATGTAGCTGAATATAATATATATATATATATATATATATATATATATATATATATATATATATATATATATATATAGAGAGAGCTAGATTTATTTAGTTCTTGTTTATCTTATTCCAGTTGAGTACATTCCAGTATTTATGTTTTGAGAAGCTGAAGCAGGACTTCAGTCACAATCTCTATCCAATACCGTTTCAGTAGATTACAAATACCAGATTTGGCAAAATCTTATCTTTTTATTTCAAATGTTTTGATCACCAGATCAAGATCCAAATATAAATTCAGAGAAAAATATATGAATTTTTTTTATTGAGTTCATCTGAAGTAATCGTTTGCTCCAATAAATTAGTTGTCTAAGCCTTTTCATCTTATATCTTAGTATGCCATACTTGATGGAACCTAATTTGTGCAGTGGATTGAAGAAATTTACAGAAGTTTTTGAAGCATGGCATATAGTTATATTATTCTGGTCAAAGTATTTATTTTTATGATGTCGGCTTAAATTTTTTTTTAACTTGAGTTATTGAGATAGGACAAAAGAATTATTGGGTCTTGATCTTTTATTTTAAGGCCCGTTAGAGAAGTTTCTTGAAATTTTAAATAAAATAAGATTTAACAATATTTGTTACTCAAATGTTTCCCCTTTTCGTACTTCCATCCCCATCCTAACACTACCCAAACTAGTTGATGAAGTATTTTTCCCCTTTAGTATTCGGGGCAGCAAATCTCCATAACTAAGTCGCTGTGTTTTTCTAAGGTATACTTTCCGGGAAATTTCAAACTCTATTTATCACTAACCTGCCCACACTCAACTTTTAGAAAATTTTGACGATTTTTGGAGCAATGGATTCTCATCCATTGAACTCTGTTTTGGATGATTTACTCCTGTTGCATTTAAGTGAAATCATTATTTTTTAATCCTTCTTAAGGTTTACTGTTGGGAGTGACCCTAGATGGTGCTGCACTTATCTTCTTGATGCAACTGATCCTCTGTTCATTGAAATTGGAAAAGCATTTATTAGGCAACAACTGAAAGGTGCGTGTCTAAAGAATTTTTTCGATTGGATGTAAATTTTGACTAGATATTCATGCAGCTGTTTTGTTTTTAATTTTGAAATGGCCCCTGATACTTGGACTTACTTCTTTGTTCAGAATATGGAAGGAGTAGCCATATATACAATTGGTAATCTTTCTTCTTTTCCTGTCTTGCAATATTTGTTAAGGCTTCGATTGAGTATTGTTTTTGTTTTGTTTTGTTTTGTTTTTTTTAATAGTAGACATGCTTTATTGACTTTTTAAATAAATGGGTGAAACAATATGGTCAAGTGAAGACCAAGTTGATGACTTAATGTCTTTTTCTCATTGATTTATTGATGTTATTGAATGAATTAGCATGAATATCCTATCTGTAGTTATTTACAATTTTATTTTGGGAGTAACAATGTTGATTATCAACATTGCTTCTAATTCGTTCAATGTTATTACAAATGGTCCTATTTTTTTTTAGTTTTTCTTGTTGGGGGAAATTACCTTGTTACAAAAGTTAAATCTTAATACTGAACATAGCAGACGGTTGTAGCCAGGTTCAAAGACGCGGTAGCGATTTATGTTTCGGAAGACCATTTTTTGTCTCGGTATCAGTTTTAGTATCGGTTTCGGGTGATACGCGCCGTTAACTAGTTAGGAGCTTCAAAAAAAGATATAAAAAATTATGAAAAAAAATCGAAATAATAAGAACATCAAGATAAATCAATAAAGTTCATAAAAAACACTATTTAGTTGTTATGTCCGAATGATAAAACAAATATCTCGTAGATTTGTGTTTGTCTTAGTTCAAATGGTTGGGCACACATGTTTTATTGAGCACACATGTTTTGTAGAATTTAAGTACAATTTAACTTAGCTAAATATATTTTAAGTGCAATTTTTTTCAAGTTATACTTAATTAGGTACTATATAGATACAATTTAATTATAATTTAAGGACAATTTAGCTTAACTAATTATATATGAAGTACATTTTTTTTGTATTTTTAGTTATACTTAAATAGTTCTTATATAAGTATATTTTAAGTACAATTTAACCTAATTAAGTACATGTACAATATTTTTTTACTTTTTCTAAGTTATACTTAAGTAGGTACTACATAAGTACATTTAAATATAATTTGTAGAGAAAGGTTCGTTCTCTTTTGTCATCTCCCTTTTATAGCTTTCAATATATTTAAATTTTTTTTGTATGGTGTTTCTCCTCTTTACACTGTGATTTTTCCTTTATTTAGTCCGAAACCGTTACATTATGCCGAGTTGTCAAAACTTCGCTAAAAATTACCGTTTACATGAGTAATTCCCTTTACACCATGATTTCTCCCCTTTACACCGTGATTTCTCCTTTATTTGGTCCGAAACCGTTATATTACTCCGAGTTGTCGAAATTTCGCCGAAACTTACCCTTTACATGACTAATTTTGCGATTCTGCGGTTCGGCCCCGATCGATACCAATGTTAACGCCAAGATCTTTCCACGCGCCTTAATCACGTAAAAGCGCGTTCAATCCTGCACAATAAACACGTCAATACCAGAAGCTTGACGGCTTAGACCGTCGGGGGATAGCTCCGGCGTGAGAGTCAGTACAGGCAGACACAAGGTTAACAATGGAGGATAAAAACTCTAGTGTTTTGATCAAAGAAATATCAGTTACCTCCCTTGTGTGTTATCCCCTCCCATCATATACTCAAACTCCGATTTTGTGTGCCACCGACCCCCTGACACCAACCCCACCCTGTTGTGACCTCAATCGACTGCTGTTGGTCGATTTCGCAATCAATGAATACGTGCAAGTATACACGGTGAACAAGTAATAAATTGAAAGTAGAGTATCGTTCCCACGGGGAATTATTTAATAAAAATCACCAAGTACTAATTCTTAACCAAACTAATTTTATTTAAACAATCTCAAATCGTGATTTTTCTAATTCAGAAAACTAAAGTAACTAATTAAACTGAATTGTTTTATGGTGAATTCGGATAAATAAAGATTAAGACTTGATATCTCCATTATGAACTATAAATCAATTATCCAATTATCCCAATTATTATGCCTCTTGAATTGTTAATGAGATTCTCAAATGCCAAAAGTCCTTTTCAGTGACCGATTGACTTCTATTTAATCCAGATTAATCTTGCTATATTCTATGCAAAACAATTGAATTAAACTCCTTGATTCCAATTCCTTATGTGTTACGTGCGGTGAATGAGATATTTCCATTCAATTCACGAACCTAATTATTCACCATGCAAATAACTAAGTCACGTATTTATCATGCCCGATTCTAACCTAAGAATTCCTCTTTCAATTCCTTCTAGAGTAACAAGGTAATTACTGATCAAATAATTAAGCAATAAGCACAAGACAAGATAAACAATTCACTTTGACATAAATAATTAGAATAAATTGAATAACTAATTTATAGACATAAAAGGTTCAATTGTAGTCTTAATAAAAGAATTAGTTCATAGTCATTGAATTAAAATCAAGAATCCACAACTGAATAGACATTAAAAGATAAAAGTATGATAAGAGAAGAGAATAGAATCTGTTGTCAGCAAATCTGATGCTCCCCTCTTGCTCTTGCTCTTGCTCTTGATCTTCAGTGTTCTTCAATTTGCTTCAATCTCTAATGGCTAATTAAGAATTAGGGTTTATATTCTAATCTAATGGAGTGTTTTTTCTAGTCTAATCTATGTAATCCCCCTTTATTTTATGCCTTACATCATGTATTTATAGGTTACAAGTCTAATTTTTAGCTTAGGAACAAACCCAATCCAATTTGGAGTCAAAAAGGTGTCAAAATTCGCCCCAAAACGCATTCAAGCTTGCTTAACTTTCCCAGTAGCCCCAACGCTGGGCACGGCAATGATTCTGTCCCCTAGCGCCCCGACGCTGTAAATAAGCTTGAGTTGGGCGCCCCAGCGCTGGAACAATTCTGGAAATTTTCTGCTCCGACGTCCTTTGGGAAAATGGCCATAACTTCTTCGTCCGAACTCAGATTTCGATGATTCAAGATGTTCCGGAAAGAGGAGACGTAGATTTACAACTTTCATTCTTTAAGTGTTTCGAAATAAGGTCCAGAGAAATACTCAAATTGGCTCTAAAGTGACTGCTGTGTAAATGGCAAGCCGAAAACGCGCATCTAGCCACCCCAAACGTCGATCCAAGTAACTTTTGTCCCAATTCCTACAAAACAACATAAAACATGCATGAATAGACATAAACACTTAAAAACATCCAAAAGATTAAGTTCAAACGCACTCAATTATGAGTATAAAACTCACTCATCAACTGCATGCAACCCACCTGCTCTATCCCATCACTGTTTGCCACCGCCGGCCGATTCAGTCCAATCCTCATAAATGCAATGCAGAGATCACAGTCAACCATTATCTTTGTATTCATTACCGGTCAAAGCCCAAATAAAGATATTATTTACTTAATGGGTCAGCCCACTGAACCGGCCCAACACTTTCAAGACCCAATAGATATAACCCAATGAGTCGGCCCAAACAGTCCGACCCACTACATAAAATATCATGGCCCAACATTACCCCCAGTCTTTTACTAAACAGAATGTTTAATGAAAAAGTATAAATAATATTAGCCCAAAATGAAAATGAAACCCAAATGAAACTGAACCGAGCCCAAGCTAAAATTCGAAAAATAAAACCAAAGCCCAGTCCAATTAATACTTAAGACCAAAACTGGACGCTACCCCTTCAAATTCATCTGGCATTAAATGAGCCGCCCTCGAGCTTCGTGAAATATTGAAAAGACCGTCTGTATAAAAACTCTTTTTCCCCAAATTTGACAATTTTACCTGCCAATTTGAATTTCATCTTGCCTTCTTCTTTCCAATCTCTCTCTCTCTCTCTGTCTGCAAATCTCCAACAATGGCATCCCAAAGTTCCGATAACACAATCCCCATCCCTGCAATTCCAATTTCTACCGTTCCTCCTTCACCAAGCCCTACAAAAGTGGCTTCGGGGTCAAACCCCAACCCAGCTGCTACCCCGAGCAAAAGTCCACCATCAAAACCGCTTCCAAACCCTTCTGAATTCTTCAAAAGTGAAGAACAATTTCCCGCGCCAACATTTCGGTGCTTTGAACCATGGTTGTAGCCTAGTACTATAGAGAAAAGCCATGATTTAGAGAATTTCTGCTAGTAGAGCTCTCCTGCTAGGACTATTCAGAAGCATCTCATCATCAAAGACCCCTTAATCCTTCCTTCCAAACATTACCAAGCTCCCTTAGTAGGGCAGAAGAAGAAAGAGAGCTTGAGAAGTAGCGCATTCACTCGACAGAACTTCTTCAAAACCTCGGACCTGGTCCTTACAATTGTCCAGATTCTGACTCATTTCAGAGATTAAGGCCCCAGACCCCCACTGCTATCAGCTGCTCTATTAAGCTGCCTTATAAGTATTATTTTCTTCTGAAAATTTTCTGTGTCAGCTTCCCATACTTCCCATTTTCTCACATTGCTGGGCCTTGGATAACAAGACTATTATATATTAAAGTCTTAATTGTCTATTTATATTTTTCAGTTACTTGTTTGTTTAGAAGAATGTTTAGGAGGCTTATTATACCTGTTTAATACTCAACTGAATCTGCAGTGATACCTTTGATGAGAACACACCCCCTATAGATGAACCAGATTACATATCTTCACTAGGTGCAGCAATTTTCAAGGGAATGCAAAGTGGAGATGGTGAGGCTGTTTGGTTAATGCAGGTGAATATTTAAAGCTATCGCCTCTCATTAGTCTGTTTAGTTTCTATTAACTTAGTCCAGCCAAAGATCCTGCAAAACATTAATGTCAGTGATAAAAGTAATATATAATAACAATATTTAACATCAATGTTATACTTTTTTTATACAAATGCACCTAATCATGTGAATATCAATTGACATTGTAAATATTTTATTTAGCTAAAATCTAGCACACTATTATTTATTTTCCTTTGATTTAGGCTTAATTTGTTTTGGTTTACATTCTAATAGATCTATCTTTTGTTCTTACAGGGATGGCTTTTTTCTTATGACCCATTTTGGAGGCCTTCTCAAATGAAGGTTATATATCATAACATATTAAATTTGCTCTTCCTCTTTTATTTATTTATTTTTATTTTTGTCAACCATTCAAATGCATTATCCAATCATGTAATCATACTGAATTCATTCTTTTGTGTTCACATGCAATGCAAGCATGAAGCCTATTTGGTGTTGTTTTATTTGTTTCTGTATAAGAGATTATGTGATGATTTTTAAATGATCTCATACAATTTCTTTAGTTTTTCTCTTTGTTTGTGTCTCTATTTTGGCATTTTTATATATATATTGTTCTGTTGCAATTGCATATGTTATTTTTGCAGGCACTTCTCCATTCTGTTCCAGTTGGAAAGATGGTTGTCCTCGATCTGTTTGCCGAAGTGAAACCTATATGGACTACTACAGAGCAGTTTTATGGTGTTCCTTATATCTGGAAAGTTAAATTCCTTTCTAGTTGTTAATCAGTTTTTGGTACTTCTCTAGTTGATAATTAGCAGTGTAGTTACTAGTCTGTGCATGCTGTATATATTCATATCTACTAATAGTCTGCTGCCATGTAGTAAATTATTTATTGCATCTTTTCTTTAGATACATGAAGATTACATATTTACTATTTTTTATCATTTCCAAGAAATTTGTATCTTTGATTCTTATAGCTCAGCATGAAGTTCACAATTTCAAATCTGAACCATGCCCATGCATTTACGCCCATGCATTTACATTGGAATCAGTGTTAAAAGAACATATGCATTCTCTTTTTAGATTATTCAATTTGACATTTTCAAGATGCTAGCTTATTTATTTTTTGTTTACGTTTGATAGTGTGCTATAGAGTATTGAGTAGCTTTTATTATATTTACAAGCCAATCTCTCATCCCTGACAAACATGTTAATTAACTTTGTTTGGTGAGAAGAGATACCACCTGAGCTTGAAATATTGATTTTAAAATATGAAGGTTCTTAAGTGGTCAACATTAATAATCTGCTGAGAGTCGTGTCAAAAAGTTATCCACTTGAACACTTGCCATTTACCCACTTCAAACTTTTTTATTAGAAAAATAATGATTCACCTTGACCTGATATGGTGGATTCTTGGATCTTGGACTGTGTCTATATGCCAATCTACATTATTTTCCACGTTCCAAAAATTACCTATTGATGAAGTGCTGAATGTGAGCATTAACAGAAAGAGAAGAGGGGAAAACACACACACACACACACACAAAAGTATGAAACTAAGCAACAAGACTAAGTTACTAAACTGCCTGAAACTTTGTTGATTTGAATGTTCTCGATTTTCTTTATTTCCTCTTGTTACTCAACCGATTCAATTGGTTTGCTGCTCAGGTGTATGCTACATAATTTTGCTGCAAATGTTGAAATGTATGGGGTTTTAGATGCTATAGGATCTGGACCTATTGAAGCTCGTATGAGTGAAAACTCAACAATGGCAAGTTTATCATCTGAACTCTTGCTTAAGGCTCTCTTACTATTATTTTCTTTTTCATTTGTATTTTTTTCAGAAAGATACTATTATTTTCTTGTTAAATACTACTTCCATATTATAAAAAGAGTCCTATTTTATTATAATTTTTTGTTGATGTTGACTTTTTTCTTGGGAATATTAAGGTCTATGTAGGTCTCACTTTGATATGATCTTTTTGAACATCTTTTTCAGTATTAAATTTTAAAGAATAAAATTTATCATCGGAAAACATTATGTCAAAGTGTTTCCTATGGAAACCTTAATATTCCAGGGAGAAAGGTGGAGGCGGAAGTCAACTAAAATGTAGACGGTGGGGATTTTATTTTTAGCTGACACAAAACTTGCCAATAATATATAATCTTTGTTCAACAATCATATTGTGTAACCCTGTTTTTACAAAGTTTTTCTTGCTTTAGGTGCTTGGATTTTATTATACATATTATATTTGCTAATGGTTGTCAAGTTCTTTTGATAAAATGATTAGATGTTTGCTTTATACTAAATCATAGCATTTGATATTTGGTCAACTTTACATAATTGTGAGTCTTAATGTACTCATAACTGCATTTCAACCTTTAAACAATTGTCATCTAAATTATTGAAGCTTCTTAAAAATTGATAGGTATGTTTATACTTTTTTAAGTCCAGTTATCGGGTGTCCGATACAAATGCCATTGCTTTTTTTCTCAAACTAGTTGGGGTAGGAAATAGTTGTAATATATATACAGAAATGTATTTTTATTTTATTTAAAAAAAAGAAAAGGAAAAGGTTTACAAGATGCGATGGTATTGTGCTAACCTCTAGCAACCTATCCTCTGTCTAAGGCTTGTATAAGCAAAACATTTGTGGATGGTACTCTCTTTCATCAATGCAAGTACTACATATGCATAGTTTCAATAATCTTTTGAAAGAAAATAACATTTTGCATGATAGCAGTCTTGCCCTTTCACATATACTTTTATCATTTATTTCCTCTCTTTCGCCATACTTATTGTGAAAAGTTCATGTCATTTATGATCTCACTCTACTTCTGTATTCCCACAGGTTGGGGTTGGAATGTCAATGGAAGGTATTGAACAGAATCCTATTGTTTATGATCTTATGTCCGAGATGGCATTTCAGCATAAAAAGTTGACGATCAAGGTACCATAGATTTCTTTCTTTATTCCAAAAATGTTCATATTATATCTTCTATATATGTTAGAAAGTAAGAAATAAAGTAGTACGTTTCTCAAGATATTAATGATTAGATATACTATATTGGTCAGATGGACTATATTGCAGTACTACTTAGTTTTCTTACAAAAAGTTTTTCTACTTTCACTTTGTTGTTTGGTTAAACGAGAGGAACCAAGCTAGTATTAATTAACAGAATTCCTCCCTCCAATGTACTAAAAAATATGCAAATAAGGAAAACAGACCATAACTAACATGAAACAGCATTAGTCAATGTTCCAAACTTGGACTTGATGATTCAAAAAATTCCTTCAAAGTAGGACTGGGAGGAAAGGAATGGTCAAACAAATTATGACCAACAGAGTGCATAATGCTCATCCCATTCGAATGTAAATGTACTCCTCATTTCAAGCTAACTATCTTGATATAATAGTAACTGCATTGATAGAAATTCCCGACACTATTATTTCTTGCACTAAACAGAGAGGCAATCTTGAATGCTAAGATTCAATTTTGGCATGTGTCCATAATTTTATGTGCTTATTTGAACAGTGTTATACAATCCTACTGAATCAGCGTTTCCAAAAATATGTTCTGAACTTACCTTCTTGTTTCCTTCCAGACATGGATTAATCTATACCCAAGAAGACGCTATGGGAAATTTGTCCAATCAATGCAAGATGCCTGGAATATATTATATCACACTATTTACAATTGTACAGATGGTGCATATGTAAGTATTCTAACTTGTTTAATTTTGTTTATTTTGTCACCATATAGCAATCTTGTATTTCTTCTTAATAATCTCCGGCACTGGTTATTCTTAGTTGTCCTTGCATAGTTTTAATTTTTAGTTGATTCCATGTTATGTTGCTGATACCAATGTTGCATCAGTATCCAGCATACTGCATACATATCGACTTTGTTGTCTTTCTTTCCTTATATCTGTTCTCAATTGCACACGAGTAGATGCAGTCAAATGCACTGATTAGCAACTTATCTACACAGTTAAATACATTTCTTTTGTATAACTGAAAGTCTGAAACAGGATAAAAACAGAGATGTAATTGTGGCATTCCCAGATGTTGACCCCTCCTCCGTCTCAACATCTGAAATGTCTGCATTTAGACATCAAAGGAATAGCATACCATTATCAAGGAGGGATTTTCTAAAAGACGCAACTGATTCCTTTGACCGACCTCATATCTGGTATTCAACTTCAGAAGTGATACGTGCACTAGAACTTTTCATAGAAAGTGGGGCAGAACTTTCAGGAAGTAATAACTACAGGTCAGCCTTTCTTTGATTTTGAATCACCCGATAGGTGTAAGATTAGCTCTTTGTGTTTCATCTCTTTTATGTTACCTTGAATTACTACCGGCTTGAGGTGCCTCCTAATACCTCCTTTATGTCATCTCTATGCATATGACTTATTTTGTATCCTTAGATATGACCTTGTTGACCTCACAAGACAAGCTTTGGCAAAGTATGCAAACCAACTGTTTTTAGAGGTTGTAGAAGCCTATAAATTGAAAGATGCACATGCACTTGTGCGCCATGACCAGAAGTTTCTTGACCTGGTAGAGGATATGGACACACTTCTAGCCTGCCATGAGGGATTTCTACTAGGACCGTGGTTAGAGAGTGCAAAACAACTTGCTCAAGGCGAAGAACAAGGAATACAGGTAAGAAGCCCTCTCAAACTTGTACATAACTAAATTCACACCTGGTCAATCACTGATATGACCAAATTTACAGTTTGAGTGGAATGCAAGAACTCAAATAACCATGTGGTTTGACAACACAGAGGAAGAAGCTAGTCTGCTTCGTGACTATGGTATGTGCAAGGCGTAATCCTAAATATTATTCTCTCATTTGTTGTCCATGATTATGTGTAGTTTTATGCTTTTAGTAATCCTATTCATTGAAGAATTGCCATTTATAGAAGTGTATATATTCTAATAAGATGCACATTTTGCATTTATTGGTCTGAAAATTGTATCGGTGATTTATTGGGTAATGGATGACATTGGACAAATGTTCCTTGTCCATGCAGTCTGCTGTTAATGAGATTTGTTTCTTTCCTGTGTTGATTTTTTAGGAAACAAATACTGGAGTGGACTTGTGAGAGATTACTATGGTCCAAGAGCAGCAATCTATTTCAAATATCTGAAGGAGAGTTTGCAGAAGGGAGATGGTTTTGGTTTGAAAAGTTGGAGGAGGGAATGGGTGAAGCTTACAAATGATTGGCAGAATAGTCGAAATGTGTTCTCTGTAAAAGGTGTCGGTAATGCCCTTGACACATCTTACTGGATTCGACAAATACTTGAGAGATTCTGATTCTGATCATTAACTGAAGCTGACATTGTCCAAATGAAGGAAGTTGCATTGTAAACGTATCTTCAATGCTAAATAATTCCTTCTCTATTTACTACTATAATATTACCTCATTCTTTGTTTCTACTGTTCTAATAAGATCTGATCTGCCTCAAGGCTAAAGAACAGCCATGGCTAGGCTGACGGACAATTAGGCTAGGCTGTAAACTTTTAGGTAATGCTTACATAACATAGGATAGGAGGATCTTAATCCAAGGGTTTAATAAATAAATGCTCAAGGGTCAAGACTGCATTTAATACTTATGCTATCGGATCCTAATGACATGCGTGTGTTGCATGTTTTATCCCACAATGGACTCTGCGACTTGACTATGAAATCGAAATTTAGTCGCACACTTCAAACCAAACCAATGGATTCTTCATGGGTTAAAGTATTAATGTTAATGAAAGGCTGGCATGCAAGTTGAGATGGATCAACAATCTTATTCTTTATACATACATGATAACCTTAAAATAAATAAAAACAATACGACATAAATCTCAAACTTCAAAGTACTCCCTCTGTACTCAAAAAGATGATGGCTAAAGATGTAGTAAATTTTTTTGTTTTCAAAAAAATGAGAGAAAATATATAAAGTGAAGGATAAATATGTAATTCAATGGAGTCCATTAGTATAAAAAAATAAAAATATTCATCACTTTATATAATATTGTGGGATCATTAAAGATAAACTTAAATTTTTTTACTTTCTTTCCTCTATTTTTATTTGTCTTAATATGTTATTTTGTTCATCCTTTTGGACGGAAGGATGGAGTACAAACAAATTCAGATTTATTTTTATTTTATTAAAATAATAGTCAATGACAATATTTTTTTAGCATAAGGAGGTGACAATGCCAGATAACGCATATCCAACACTGTTGGGTTGATAACTATGTTGTGGTTATCAACAATATATGGTGATATAGAAAACTGTTTATATATAGATATGCCTGGTCTAGCACACCAATATTATTTGTTCCATGTCAATTCTTCCTTGCAACTGGTAATATAATATTCCTTTTCATAAATAGGAAGAGTTTCATTTATTAAAATAAAAATCTTTTATAAAAGAGTAATTTTTATGATACTAAATCTATTCAAATTTATATTTTAAAAAATTATATAAAATTTTATCAATAAAGATTTAAATTTTGTCAAATAATTTTTAATATTATGGTGTGAATTTAAGATAATATTATAAATAGGTAGTATTTATAAATTTTGCAAAAAAGTATGCAAGTGGTTATATTATATTCGATCGGCCGGGAATATCTTATTTAAGCAGGAATATTCGCATAACTACCAATCATCAAAGGACCTCACAATGTAATTATCATTTGATCGAGAAAACGACAAAAATATTTTATCAAAATAACTATGAAGTTTTACCGTGGTTACCGCTTGAACTACTTTCTAGAGTAAAAGTACAAGAATACGCAGGTCGCATAAGAAGACACCCAGATTGATTATCGACGCTTATGGTGAAGTCAGTCACCACTGATTCCATTATCACGATTAATAATACGAATTATTATAATGATAATGACGCTTTGTTTTATTCAGATTATTAACGAATAAAATGTAAACATCTTTTATATAAAATAATAATACTTTATTAAAGTTATTCTATAAATAATATATTATATTTTATTACGATAAGTATTGCATATAAAGGTTTTCATAAGGTTTTCATATAAGATTGCATATAAATGTTTGCAGATAAGAAAATGTTTTATATAAATAGAATATATTATATTTTATTTAAAAGATTTTTCTTTTAAATACGGACCGTCGATTAAAGTAAATCAATCTCGACCGCTCACGGATTAGTTACTACGCATTCCATTTTCCTATAAATAAGCTCATTCCTTCATTATTTTCATTTAATTCATCAAAACTCTGTAGAGAGAAATTATAGAGAGGTTATGAGAGAAAATTATAGAGCAGAAGAAGAGTATTCTCGCTACTTCACTACTTCTATATTCAGCATTTTTACTAGTATGGGTGTTATTCTTTCTTCTTCAAGAGAACTCAATTATTCCATTCATTATTATTCTCGCTGAATAACCTCGTAAAAGTGGTATACCCTATACATAACCTCAGATACGCACGCCAGACACCCTATACTGGTGAAATCCTTATGTTATTCCATCGCTTATTTATTCTCTTGAATAACTCGATAATGCGGCAATTCTATACTTGGTGACATTCTTCTATTATTCTCGCTGAACATCCTGTCTCAGGTGTTTTACACCGACCGGGTTCCGCTTTTTATTATTCTCGCTGAACATCCTCGTCTCGCAGTTTTACACCGACCGGTTCCGCTTTTTATCATTCTCGTTGAATATCCTATCCGCAGGTTTTACACCGGATCCGGGTTCCATCTTTTTATTATTCTGCTTGAACATCCCGCTTGCGTGAATTTCACCGACCGTTCCGTTCCGTTATTATTATTCTCCGCTGAATAACTCGCTTCATGCTAAGTACCGCATGCACGGTGATTTCTTTTGTTATTCCATTCTTTATTATACCCAAATGTTAAAACTTCGACTTCTATACTCCATGAAATTAGTAGAATATCCTCGATATTCAAGGTTTCATCCAAAGATCTTTCATGGAAATATTCTTCCGATCATTCTTGAATTTTACTCACTTAAAACAAAGATTACGTCGATAATTTGACGTTAATAATTCATGGATTAAATAATTTTGAACTTGTTTTATCAATTATTATATCATCATTGTCATCATCCTCATGTTATATTATGTTATCTTCGCTTACGCAAGCATAGATGAACTTAGTATGATTACACTGTGGATCATTCTAGATAATCACGACTTGATATAAATGATGTGACAAAAGTCCTCAAAAGGGTCTGTAATGCAAATGATGGATAGTTTTTGGTATGATTACACCAGGTGATTCTTAGATAGTCACACTATCGATAATTTGATGAAAATCCTCGACCGCGGTACAGTGGATGATTAGATGTGGTGGTTTATTTATTGTCGAGTCTCAAATGATAAAAATTGATGAAAACCTTTAAAACCTAAAAGATAGTAGATTTTTATTCTCTACTCACTTTTTTAATGGATCGCTTATTCCGTCGCAGCTAAACCGGTTGTTTATCAGATTTTATCGCTTAACATCATTAAGGCTAATGATAATTTATTCGCATTATCTTAGTCATAATATTTCTTATCGGGCTAGTTGAGCTCACCCTTTCTTTCACCGTTTCTTCGTGAAATGAGAACATAAATGGACGAAGCCTGGGAACGTAAGTAATGGTCCGTAGGATAAGATTAGAGTCCCTCACTATTCTCGTGAAATAAAGGTGATAATAGTTGTAATGAGGACCTTTTTCGAGTTTGTATAATATCTAGTAGACAATATTCAGATTCAAACTCACGCTTATGTCGATTGCATACCTACGCTTATATTAGTAGAGTCAGATTCAATTTATGTACCATGTAAGTGGCGACCCAAGACGGGTGACGATACCCAATTTTGGGGGGCGCCACAACAGGTATCGTAGCTAGGATACGATCCCCGCCAAGATGTGAGATAAGAACTAGAGGGGGAGAGACGGGAATTCTTCGCTAAGATGACCTACCTAAATTTATTTGGTATTTAATTGGCTCACCGTAGTATAGGATAATATGTGATATGTTAATTAACCCTTGTTTTGTGACAATTTGAGAATGGCATCCGAAAATGTTTGAGATAAGCAATGAAGCACATGAGAGTGTCGATTCAAATTTCAAACAAAAGGTAACGACCAACAACACGATAATAATCATATCGGTGGCAACGGCCATCGTAACAATGATAACCATCGGGGAAATTATCATGCTAAGAATGGTAACCACTTCCGGTGGTAATCACGGCAAAGATAATAGAAGGGAAATTTCAAGAAGAGAAGGTCATTTAGCTCGATTTTGTCAGATAAAGGAAGTCAAGTCCAGCCGGGATAGTGGCACCAAAGGCGATACATGACAAAACAAAGTCGCTGGTTTCAGAAGAGCGCTTTTTCACGACTTCAAAAGTGGGTAACCCGAACGGTTAAGACCAAGTTAGTTAATTATAAATTCATAAGTCTATACCTTATTAGATACCGGCTTCTACCCATTATTTTATCTCTCTTGCTTATGGCTCAACGCTTAAATTTGACCGAGAAGTTAGACTTCGACTTATCGTCAAACTTCATAAGAGAGCCTTCACACTCGCTTACTATTTTTAAATCTTGTTTAATTCAAATAAACACTTTCACGCTAATCGCCGATCTTATCTCTTTGAAAATACTTGCCTTTTTGAGGTAATTTTTGAAAACAATTGATTAACTACTCATTATTCTTTTCAGTAAGGTTGTTAGCTTTTATATTCCTAACCAACCTCAAGTATACTGAATTCAAAGTAACCAAACCCTAAAGTTAATCATCGTTATATCGTCATAAGTAAAGAGCCCGATCCTTTCGTTGTTGACTTCCTCGTGTGGAATGCACCGGCCGCATTTTCTTCAGAGGCGACGCCGTGAATGAAGATGGCAAGTTTATAGGTATCATCAGAGGTGCTATCTAGTTAAGGATGTAAGTCACAAATGGTATCAATGTGACGACTATCCAAGTCTTCGACGAGAGTAACAGCTTTGAATGATATTTCTATCATTAATAAATTTCTTGATGATTCTTGAAGACTTTCTAGCCTACCCTAGAGCGTGAAATCGAATTTCAGTATCGAATTCCCAAAGATAAAAACCCATTTCTTAAACCCTCAAATATTTCTTCAACTAAAAGGATCTGCTTTACGTGGTTTATGATGAAAGTCATAATAAAAGCATTGACTAATGAAAATCATGGGTATATGTGGTATTAGTAAGTTTTATGATGAGTTATGTTGGTTAGTATGTGAAAACATGAAAGTTTCTTAGAAATCACAAAGAGTTGAAAATCGATTTTGGTGAAAACGAATATGAAATTCAATTGACCATATCTCCTATTATATTTTGAATTTTTGAATGTGGTCAAGTCCTAGAGTTAGATCTATGAGTTACCTAACTAATCCAAGTGGAATTACTGGAAAAGGTGTTGTAGATTTTTGTGTGGACTGATTTTAGCAAAGGAGGCCAAAGCTGTAAATTTCCAAAAATGCTACTCGCCATGAAACTTTAAGGGCTGTTTCTGGCCACTTAAATTATGAGAAAAATTCTGGCCTTTTGGGACATGAAAGTATATGGTATAAAGTACCTCCTGTCCAAAAATGAGCTCATTCTCGACTTAAAATGAGCAAGTTATGACTATTTCAATATTTAGGTTTTTCCGATTTAAAAAACGCTATAACCTGAGTTCTATAACTCCGATGACCATGAAATTTAAACTGAAGCTCACGTTAACATGTGTAAGGTCCTGCCAAGATTTGGGAATTTTGGAGTTAAACTTGAGGTAGCTAATTTCTTAAGGAATTAATTAGAAATTGATTTTTGAAAAATAGTAAATGAATTTTAAAAATTCCGAGAAAAATATATTTTCATTATGGGACTATATTATGCTAAATCCCAGAAAAGAAATATTTTGGGGACTGATTTGGTATTTTTCATGAAAATAGTTTAGTTACTTAACATACGAGTTAAATATGTTATGCTAAGTAACAAAGTTGAAAAAATAGATTTTATGGCTAGAGAATCCTATATAGAGTATATGCATATTTTTGATGAGAGGATTTGATAATTGGTGATGATATTTTATGAGTATGGCATTTTGAATGATTAAATGCATTATATGGTAAAGCCGAAAACAATTAAGATAAATTGTTTATAAATTTAAGAAGTGATTAAAATATTGTTATAATATTAATGATATTAGATTATGAGATTATTAAGTGATTGATAACATGGGGATATTCTCAAACTCGGATAAATTATATTATAAATGTTTAATATTTATCCTTTATCTCATTCGATCGATTCTTTATATCATTATCCTCACGCTTATATTACGCCGAAAGTCATCTCGCGGCCACCAGAAGGCATAGATGGACTTGGTATGATTACACCACTGGATTGTTCTTGATAATCATAACCGTAATTGAAAACACAATTATCTTCGGGTCAGGTCGGCATGGATAATTTGTGGTCGTGATACTAATGAATACACAATTATCTTCGGGCCGTAAGGTATGGATAATTTGTGGTCGCGATACTAATGAATACACAATTATCTTCGGCCGTAAAGGTATGGATATAATTTGTGGTCGTGATACTAATGAATACACAATTATCTTCGTCGTAATTGGGTACATGGATAATTTGTGGTCGCGATACTAATGAATACACAATTATCTTCGCCAGAAGGTATGGATAATTTGTGGTCGTGATACTAATGAATACACAATTATTTCGCCGTAGCTGCAGTATGGATAATTTGTGGTCGTGATACTAATGAATACACAATTATCTTCGCAGTAGGTATGGATAATTTGTGGTCGTGATACTAATGAATACACGATTATCTTCGCCGTAAGCAATGGATAATTTGTGGTCGCGATACTTAATGAATACACGATTATCTTCGTCAGAAAAGTGTACGGGATAATTCGTGGTCGTGATACTAATGAATATCCGGCCCAGAGCGTGGATGATTCGATGATATGGATTAATTATCGAAATGAGTCTCAAAGAATGAAATATTAATTCATGGATGTGGTAAAAGTCATCTTCGGCGTAGAAGTGTATCGATAGACTTGGTATGATTATTACGACCACGATTATTCTTGATAATCACGATCAGAATTGAAAACACGAATATCCTTAGCCAAGAAGTGTATGGATAATTCATGGTCGTGATACTATTGTCGAGTCTCAAAGATTATTGGTTTTATAAATTAGATATCTTTAATCCCAGAGCAAAAGATGAATTGTTAAAGATGAATTGTTAATGAATATCTTCGCCTGATCAGAAAGATGAATTTAATGTTTTCAACGATAAAGGTATTCAAGGTATCCTCACCTCTTTATCATACCAGTATATCGCACTTCTAATTTCGAGGGCTAAAATTCCATAAGGAGGGGAGATCAGAGACCCCGATTTTATCAATAAAGATTTAAATTTTGTCAAAATAATTTTTAATATTATGGTGTGAATTTAAGATAATATTATAACTGTGGGTAGATTTATAAATTTTGCAAAGTATGCAAGTGGTTATATTATATTCGATCGGCTCTGGGGAATATTCGCTTAAGCAGGAATATTCGCATAACTACCAATCATCAGGACCCCACAAATGTAATTATCATTTGATCGAGAAAACGACAAAAATATTTTATCAAATAATCTATGAAGTTTTACCGCTGGTTACCGCTGAACTACCTTGTAGTAAAAGTACAAGAATAATGTGTGGTGGTCGCATAAGAATTACCAGATTGATTATCGATGCTTATGTGAGAAGTCACCATTGATTCCATTATCATTTATTAATAATACGAATTATTATAATGATAACGACGCTTTTGTTTTATTCAGATTATTAACGTAATAAAATGTAAACATCTTTTTATATAAAATGTAATACTTTATTAAAGTTATTCTATAAATAATAATATATTATATTTTATTATTAATTGTCAGATAGTATTTTTAAGAGTTTTCAGATAAGATTGCATAAAGGTTTGATAGAAAATGTTTTTATATAAATAGTAATATATTATATTTTATTTAAAAGATTTTTCTTTAAATACGGACCGCCGATTAAAGTAAATCAATCTGACCGCTCATGGATTAGTTACTACGCATTCCATTTTCCTATAAATAAGCTCATTCCTTCATTATTTTCTTACGAATTCATCAAACTCTGTAGAGAGAAATTATGTAGAGAAGCTTATAGAGAGAAAATTATAGTAGCAAGAAGAAGAGTATTCTCTACTTCACTACTTCTATATTCATTTTTTTTACTTAGTAGTGGGTGTTATTCTTTCTTCAAGAGAACTTCATATTCCATTCATTATTATTCGCTTGAATAACTCAGAAAAGTGGCATACCCTATACATAACCTCAGATACGCCAGATACCCTATACTGTGAAATCTTTATGTTATTCCATTCTTATTATTCTGCTTGAATAACTCAGATATACGGCTAATTCCTATACTTGGTGACATTCTTCTATTATTCTCGCTGAACATCCTGTCTCATGTTTTACACATTTACCGGTTCCGCTTTTTTATTATTCTCGCTTGAACATCCTCGCTCAAGGTTTTACACCCTGACCGGTTCCGCTTTTTATCATTCCGCTGAATATCCTATCTCGCAGTTTTTACACATCGATCCGTTCCATCTTTATTATTCTGTTGAACATCCCGCTTGCGCTAATTTCACCGACCGTTCCGTTATTATTATTCTCGCTTGAATAACTCGCCTATGCCAAGCACCGCATGCACGGTGATTTCTTTTGTTATTCCATTCTTTATTATACCCAAATAAGTTAAAACTTTGACTTCTATACTCCATGAAATTAGTAGAATATCCTCGATATTCATGCTTTCATCCAAAGATCTTTTCACGGAAATATTCTTCTCGATCATTCTTGAATTTTACTCTACGTAAACAAAGATTACGTCGATAATTTGACGTTAATAATTCATGGATTAAATAATTTCGAACTTGTTTTATCAATTATTATGTCATCACATCATCCTCATGTTATATTATGTTATCTTTCGCTTACGCAAGATAGATGAACTTAGTATGATTACGACTGTGGATCATTCTAGATAATCACGACTTGATATAAATGATGTGACAAAAGTCCTCAAAGGTTCGTAATGCAAATGATGGATAGTTTTTGGTATGATTACACCAGGGTGATTCTTAAGATAGTCATTTAACCATCGATAATTTGATGAAAATCTCGACCGCGGTACAGTGATGATTAGATGTGGTGGTTTATTTATTGTCGAGTCTCAAATGATAAAAATTGATGAAAACCTTTTAAAACCTAAAAGATAGTAGATTTTATTCTCTACTCGACTTTTTTAATGGATCGCTTATTCCGCCGCAGCTTAAACCGGTCATTTATCAGATTTTATCGCTTAACACTGCTGAAGGCTAATGATAATTTATTCTCGCATTATCTTAGTCATAATATTTCATCGGGTTAGTCGAGCTCACCTTTTCTTTCACCGTTTCTTCTGTGAAATGAGAACATAATGGACGAAGCCTGGGAACGTAAGTAATGGTCCGCAGGATAAGATTAGTAGTCCTCACTATTCTCGTGAAATAAAGGTGATAATAGTTGTAATGAGGACTCTTTTCGAGTTTGTAGATAATATCTAGTAGATAATATTTGATTCAAACTCACGCTTATGTCGATTGCATACCTACATACGCTATATTAGTAAGTCAGATTTGAATTTATGTACCATGTAAGTGGCGCACCAAGACGGGTGAATTTTCCTACTATTATAAGATTAACGTGAATAAGTGGCTTCTCTTTTAATTAATAATGTGAAACGATGTTGGTTCGGGACACTGTGAATGTGAAAAACCATAAGTGGTTCGACGCTCAGAATGTGAAACGACAAGTGGTTCGCATGCGTAAAGGAAAGAATTCACTATCAAGATTCTGCGTGAAAAGCAAGTGGTTCGTAATTACAAGTTTAATTACGTATCGATGAAGGTAACTTACTACTATCGACGTAAGGTAAAATACTTTATCGACGAAGGTAAATTACTATTCACAAAGGTAATTACTATCGATTTAAGGTAATTACTATTCACAAGGTAATTACTATTCAAAAAGGTAATTACTATCGACGAAGGTAAATACTATCTTTATAACACGAATTATTTCGATTCATAAAGGTAATTACTATCGACGGGCTTAGAGACTCCTGGGATGTATTTAATACGAGCCCCCCATAAAATAATCAAATTTACCACAAATCATTTTATTTTTCATCAACACATATTTAATCTTTCAACAATTATTAATCATTTATAACTTGTCGCCTCAATTATTGATTTAATACTATAACATATTATACGATGATATCGCTGGACAATAATCAATCAATAATATAAGAGATACGACGCAAAGAATTATCGTGAAGTAATAATCGAGCATACCGAGGTCGACTTCAATGTAAAGATCAATAATCAATACCGTGCGCTACTACGCAACTAATGCCAGACATCAGCATTTCTTACCAACGGTAGTTCAACAGCTTTAACTTCAGAATACCTCCGCCGTTATTTTTATAAAATATTTTTGTCGCTTTCTCAATCCTAACAATAATTTCGCAAGGGGTCCACTTAATGATTGAGCCATTGTATTTAATATTTCCTAACAAAAGAATATTCTCACTAAACGTAATATTTTATAACAACTTCAGCATACTTTGCAAAATTTATAAATATTACCCATAACTATAATATTATATCAAATTTATTCCATAATATTCAAAAAATAATATTTATAGAAAAATTCATCTTTATTTATAAA